>JAFBJR010001097.1:53812-546295 GCA_016785285.1 Brachirus orientalis | reverse complement strand
TTTTTTGGTTTTCTTCATTGCAGTTAGAGTATCCTCCGCTTTTCGCCAGTCCCTCACAAGTTTCTCGCTCACTCCAAACTTTCTTTCAGCTGCTCGATTACCGTTTTCGGCTGCATATTTCACTACTTGCAGCTTGCAATCTGCAGAGTATGATTTTCTTTTGGGGGGCATTTGTGTTCAGTCTCAGTTGTCTTTATAAGTTTATGTTTAAATTTTAATTTTTCAGTGATACAGGAGTAATAGGCGTAGCAGATACTGGCACACCAGCCTAGAGCGCCCCCTCTCGGCTGTCAGCGTGAACATGTGAAATTACCGTATATATTTTAATATATAAGTCGCACCTGAGTATAAGTCGCAGGACCAGCCAAACCATGAAAAAAAGTGCGACTTATAGTCCGAAAAATACGGTAATTGGCAAAAAAAATTCATATACTTATCTCATCAGTGAGTAATCACATTAAAATAAAAATCACTTGGTTTTTGCAGCCTTATTTTTTGTTATTTCCCTCATTCAAAAGTTTTTACAGGGACATACAGTAACATCTGGACTGGACTGGTCCTTCCCACTGTCCTGTCCTGTAAAACTCAACCCAAACTGGTTCAATGCCACACTATAGCTCATGTTGTGTAGTTATTCTTACCGGCGGTGTGATCTCAGAGCACCTTGGGAGCACCTGGCTCTCCAGCTGGAACATGCGCAGGTAGACGTGGGTGGAGGGTGTGGAGGAGTTGATATATCTCATGACCTCCAGGGCCTCCACAATGTCCTGGTACTGCTCCTTCCTGTAGCCTCCAACCAGAGTGTGAGAGTCACTGTGGGGGGGCAGGATGCCTGCAGGAGCATGTCAAGAGGAACAAAATGACTTCTTCTTCTTCCATTGGTCTTAATGGCAGTTTGCATCCATGATGTTGCATTACTGCGATCTTCTGGTATTAGAAAACTCATATACTATCCAGGCCGTCATTCTATTCTCAGCAGTTTCTCTTATCTTCTCAGTGCATGTCCTGAGCAGAGCCTAAGGGGGCAGTGTTATGCTCTGCGGTTGCTTCAGTGTTCAGGTTTAGGTTCAGCAACTTTCTGTGCCCAAAAGTTTAGGGTCAGTATATATATATATATATATATATATATATATATATATATAAACTATATGAACATGTTTTTCTGGCATGCTCCAAGATGACAATGCCAGGATTCTTTGTGCTCAAACTGTGAAAGAATTGTTCAAGGAACAGGATTCAACAACCACAGAGTCCTGACATTAACCCACTGACAATATTTAAGATGTCCTGGAGAAGCCTTACATTTGTCCAAGAAATATTCTTGTTTTTTTGTGTACAATTGAACCATAATGCATTTCTCAACATTCATGGAAAGAATCTTGATCTTGATTTTAAAAAAGAAAAACTCAAAGCATATTTCATAAATCAATATTCATGAGTATGAACAATTATTTATGATATTTTTTAATTTAACCTACAAAGGTGATCTGGAGTCTCGGGGTCTCATTTCAGACCTGACTCACAGAGACAGTCTCCAGTCAAATAATCTTACAGGTAGACAGGGCAGTATAAAAATGTCTTTTTTTACCAAATTGAGGTCTGTGCTCGACTGTCATTCTGCTGTGTGTATGTGTTTCTTACCCAGTAGCACCTTCCACACATGAACTCTATACATGGAGGGGAGGGGGAACCTCTGACTGAAGGTGCTCAGCTTCTCTAGATCTGTTTAGAGAGTGATAAACTCCTGTTAATTTATCAAAACTCAGACAAATTCATGTTAAAAAGCATTAGACCCACTTTGTAAAGCCCTTATAACAATTATGCATATATCTTCAGTATGTGTATATATATTGTTAAGTATATTGTTAAGCACGGAGATGTATTTTTTCCTGCATGGCATTGTTCAGTAAACAAGTAAACAGGAAATGGGTAAAGTTCGTTAAATAAAATTATTTTAATCTGCAGGAAAAATATTATACTTAAACAGTATATACAGTATATACATACACTAACCGACTGGTTTCAGCCAGTCTGACTGGGGAATCACACATGTAACAACTGTGAGAGTAAAAGTTTAAAGGGTAAACATTGCCATTGTTCTTTTGATATTCCTGCTACTTCCTTTCATTTTCGGCTTCTGGCGCAATTTTCCTGTGTCCCACATACTCTTTTTTTCATTGGCTGTTGGCAACATGTTTCTACAGCTGGGTCATTTATCAGTACACACTACAGTACACCTTTCTGACTGTCTGCAGGAAATCAGATCCTGTTCTCCATCAACTTCCTTAAAACAGTGATAAAACTGAACTACTTCTTATTGGCACCAAATCCACCCTCTCAAAAAATCAGCAACTTCTCCATCCTCATTGACAACTCACTCAGTTTTCTGCCTCCAGGTCAACATTAACACACCTACTGAATCACTAAAGTCTACTTCTTCTATCCAACTCTCTGTCCCACCTGCCCGTTTGACCACCATGGGGTCAAGAGCCTTCAGCTGCTCAGCCCCTCGCCTCTGGAAAACCTTACCACATAACATCAGAAACAGTTCCACTTAGCCATGCCGACTGTCCCCAACTACTGCTGACTGGTGCAGACTCTGTCCAACCATGAATTGTGAATAAAATTGGGCAAGAAATCTTGTACTATGTCCCCAAATTGAGGGTTACATAGGTTCTTCAACATACATGGAAGGAAGGGTGAGGTGAGATGTAACATAAAACTTCAACAGTAAATGTTGCATACAGTTTAACACACTGTATGCAAGGTTTACATTAACGCGTGTTTGCTGGTGAATATGAGCAGATACCCACCCAGAGGATTATCCTTGAGCAGTATCTCCAGTGATTTCTTCTCCTCCACTCCTCTGAAGCCCACCTTCTCATAATAAGCAGAGCGGAAGTTTCTCTGAGGGTCGTCAGCCATGTTGTGATCTTGACAAACCCTTCAATATGAAGCATATATATTTTACTTTATTTTGATGAGGTTAGTATGGACAATTTTAATAGCAAACACGTTTTGTGAGAAAAACACAACTTAAGTCAGCCATACTTATTGTAGACATACATATTGTTTAATACAAATAAATGTACTGCACATCATGTTTTCGCAGACAGTCATAAACGTCTCTGAAGTCGCTCCTACCTTTGTGTTTCTCCTCGTTCCCCACCTGTGGTCAGCTGTCAGCTCCAAGCTAACTGCTACATAACTGCAGCTAATGTTCGTTTAGACACAGAAACCAAACTACAGAAAAACACGTTTTTGTTGTCTACCGTCTCTGACGTTTTCATTAAATAAGACACTGTGACAAACGCCACTGTCACAGCGCTACACAAACATTTCCTCAAAATAAATAGCGTTTTCTCTCCGTGACGTGCTAGCTACAGTTGCCGTGCCAAGCACTTCCGGGGCACACTTTCAAAATAAAACCTTCTTCTTGTGTATAGATTTCCACCAATAAAAGAGAAAGCAATTTAGTTGTGATTTATAAAAAAAACGATCACGTTAACCCAAATAAACATTCTGGACTATGAGATCATAAGTTGGAGACGTTGTCGATTTTTTTAGTTATAGTTATCAGGTAAAAAGTTCACTATTATGACATAAAGTCATAGAAATTGAAAAACTATGGGATAAGTCAAAGCTAGTAGATAAATAAAGCAAAAGTATGAGATAAAAGTCATAATTGTGGGATTAAACAGTGTGGTTGGATATCACTCTCTATCTCTCTTTAAAATTCTTTAAAATCATATTTTTGACATATATCAAATCATTTTGAACTACAATAAGATGTTTAATTGTCGGGGTTCTATTTTTTATTTTTTTTTCCATTGAAAAGTGGTGGCTTCCCTTCACCACCTTTGACTGCGATTTTGACATAATTAAGGCATTATTTTGACACTATGATGATACAATGATAGCCCTCTTGACCATCTCATTCCCCCTCACCCTGACACAGGCCCCAGTTTTACCCGATCTACCTCGAGATAAGCTCCTAATAATCAGACTCATGTTTAATTTATAATGTTTTTACTATATTAAAACTAGAATCATGTTCATAATAGTGAATACATTGTTTTTAATTGTTTTCAAGACCACACTTGTAATGTAGGCTGTTGTACAACTGGTTATAATTACAAACATACTCTAAATTGAGGTTACTGTATGCAGCATTTGATCAGTTTGTTGTAGCACACTTTCTTCCCTCTGTGTCTCCCACTGTCATGTTAGCGTTACAGTTTGTGATGGTGATAAGCAGATTGTATTTTCTTGTAGGAGAGCCACTCACCCATGACTTCCAATTTAGATGGGGTCCCATGTTAATTGCATAACTCTTGATACTGTTTTATACAAGAACACACCAAACTTAAAAAATAATACTTCACTTCATCAACCAGAGGGGTATGTGCTTTTCAGCCTCATTGTCTGATTTAAGTAAGTGCATGTATTCTCTGTAAGCTTTGAGATTTGACCACACGGGAAACATTAAAATGATGATTATAGACTTAAAATATCAAAATGCATAAATTCAGCAGGCTCCTGTGTACAAATCCACATGCTTGAGTGACCATACTGTCAGATTTGGTGTGGAAAAAAGGCCCAAGTTAAACATCTGATGCCAAGAAAAAACACCTTGAATCTAGAGGTCAAAGGACTTGTTGAATAATTGTTAAAGACTCTGGTCCAATTCAAAGCCCCAGTAATTATTCTACTATATACTATAATACTAAATGCCTTCTCCAAGATACTGTACCATCACTGAGGAATAATTATGCATGAAACTGTATGAAGAAAAACAGAATTGAGACTTGAGGGTTAGTTTTTATTGCGAAATTCAAACAGTTACAAAAGTGGAATAACTAAAATGCAAGAAACCAATGACTGACACTCAAAGTAGTTTAGTATAGTAGCTCATATATGCAACCCAACCATGCATTACCCTCACAAAAACAGGCATAAAGAATTTTTGTTTAGCAAATTAATGTAAACATGCCTCCCTTACCATATGTTACCAGTACAAGGCCTTGAAACAAAAGCTGTTACAACCAACAAAAATATATATATATATGTGAATTATGTATATGTAAGCATTTGGCCTTTAGTTTTCAGCCTTTTTATTTAAAACAGCATACACTCCATTTTCCATTTTCAATAATTTGCAGTAATACTTTAATCCTTAAAAGCTGGTAAAGCTAGTATGACTGTAGTGAGTAGATAGCAAGGAGGAGGTGGAGGAGCCGAGGTCCACGCTGCCTCTGCGGGAGGCTCGTCGTGAACCGCTTCTAGAACCTGTGGTGGATCCTGGGGCAGAGGAAACATTGTATGGACTGCTAATCCCTCTTGAGGACACAGACGATGCCTGCAGCATCTTCACCCCGCTGCTTTCCTCCACCATGCAATTATCCAGAGCCTCCTTGTAGGAGATCTTGAGTTTGCTCTTGGGGCAGGTAAGGATCTTTGGGTAGTGTCTGATGTCTTGGAGCTTCTGAAGTGATCTCTTATCCAGCCAGCCCATTTTCAAAGCCTCTTCAATAGATCTTCTACAGCCAGCTTCTGGGTCATACAGACCCCCTGTTACAAACTGAAACTCCATGAACCTCTGTCCTGCCTCATATGGCAGCCACATCTCCTTCAAGGCTTCAGCAACAGACATTTTCCTCTTTGTTTTTACATCCTCAAAGCCAAAGAAGGCTTTCTGTGCAGGCTTAAGGTTAGAGGCCATGTCATCGTTTATTATCCCAAGACGGGAAGCCTCTTGGATGCCCAGCCTATGGCCATTTGCGGGATTGACAATACCTCCAGTGCATGCTTGGGCTTCCAACAGTCTCTGGGCAGTGATTGAATCAACCAGACCACGATTTAGAGCCTCCGTGATGGAAATCTTCTCAACAGTTTCTGTGTCAAAGATGGCACCAACGGGTTCCTGTTCCCCCACTGCTTCAATAGGAGATGCAAGAGTGATAGACACACTTGATGCGTGCTTAAGGGAGTCAGGAGACTCTAGAACACTGCTGATTGTGGCATTCCGCTCTGTGACAGTGGTGGTTCTTGTTGCGGTCATTTTGGCTAGAGTAGGCGACGAAGGTCGTGGCACAACTGATGATGATATTCCTGATGATGGAACTGAGAATTCTGATGTTCGGAAAGTTGATGACATCATTGAAGATGGACCTGAGGATTCTACTGTTCTTACGGTTGATGATATCACTGAAGATGAACCTGATGATTCTGTTTTTCTGAAAGTTGATGATGACATCACTGATGATGTACCTAAGGATTCTGATTTCCTCAAAGATGATGATGTTACTGAAGATGTACCTGAAGCTGCTGATGGCCTTGATGCTGATAAAGATGACGATGAATAGCTGTGTTTGGTCTTGTCAGTGACAAGATCTGCTAATTGAGTAAGGGTGATGCTATTGGAGCGGTACTGATCTATAACTGACTGATTAATTATTCCCTTTTCAAGGAGATCATGAATGTCAAACTGTCTTCCAGTCTTTTTGTCATTGATAACAAACCGAACCGAACCATCTGGAGCAGTGATGGTGATCTCCTCCCATTCACACTCCTGCTCGGCTAGCTCCAGGAAGGTGTCATAGTCAATATACCCTTTGTCATATGCTTCACGCACTGTCATCTCTTTATTTGTTTCAGGGTCCACGATTACCACCCTCCTCTTTCTCCGAGTGTTCTTCAGAGTTGACTCTAACTTTTTTGGGTCCATAATAGGCAAAAGGGTTAGGCCAGTGTTCTTATCTGTGATACAGCGTTTCTTCAGCTCCAAATAGGTTAAGTTTTCCTCTGTGTTAGGGTCAAAGAAACCCTTGGTATCAACACTCTCATCGGTAAGGATCTTGTTCATGTTTTCATCAAAGTAACCTCTCTTGTAGGCTACGTTCACATCAATACGATGGCTATGTTCGGGGTCAATGATACCGCCACTGGCAATCTGGGCCTCTAGTAGACGGATGCCATGGCCTTTTTCCACTAGACCTCTCTCTATAGCCTGAAACAGGGAGATGACCTTGTCTGTTCCAGGCAGTTTGTAACCAGTCACAGCCCTTTCCGCTGCTAGCAAGGTATCTTTAAACTCTGGCCCAAAGAGCTTTTTATTATAAGCATCACTAACAGTCAAATACAGGTTGTTGACAGGGTCAACTATAAAGCCTGAGGCAGCTTGGGCCTCAAGCAGTTCTAGAGTGGTCCCAGGTCGCAACAGTTCATCTTTCATGGCCTGATAGATAGGCATCACTTTATCATTGGCTTCATCATAAACTCCTGCTATGCAGGTAGAACCTCTCAGGTAAGAGCGCAGGCGGTCTTCGATATCCTGGCTTGTCAATCTGCCCTCATTTAGTTGGTCCATTACAGACAGTTCCAGCAGATTTGCATCTACCAAATCTATGACTGACACCTGGCCTCTGAGCCCCTGTACAGTTAAGGGCTTTTTAGGTTCAGGAAGAAACAAGAGACCCGTAGTTGGATCAACTTTGCATTGTTTCTTTAAGGATACATAGGTAGTTGCTTGTTGGGTGGCTGGGTCCAAATAGCATTTAGGACACTGATTTAAGGCCTGGTATAGGTTCTCATCTATGAGACCCCGATCCAAAGCAACCTCTTTGGGTATAAATACACTAAGAGTGGGATCCAAAATACCTCCTACAGATTCTTGAGCCTGAAGTATACGTAGTGCTGTGTCCTTGTCAATTAATCCTATCCTCAGGGCCTGGCCTGCTGACAACAGCTTGGAACTATTTGGGTCTCTGTAACCTACTGCTGCAGCCTCAGCTGCAAACAACCTAGATTCATCCTCTTTAGCCACAACTCCTCTGGCACATGCTTCTTTTACTGTTATTTTCTGATTTGTTCTGGGGTCAATGATGTGGCCAGTAGCTGCCTGGGCATCAAGCAGCATGTCAGCACAATTAGAAGTCATGATATTTTGTTTCTTTGCCTCTGTAAAAGACATTTTGTTTGAAGGTCCAACTGCAACACCAGCAATTGACCCAGTCCCCTTCAGAAAGAGCTTCTTATCAACAGACACCTCTGGGACTGTTCTTTCCCCTTTTATTAGCTGGTGGAATGTTGACATATCCAAGATCCCATATTCAAGCAACTGCTCTGCTGTGACTGTCTTACGGACACCATCAAAGACCAACTTGGAGGGGTCAAAATAATCAGAGATTTGCAGAAGGTGTAAGCCCGTGTTAGACTCTTTCTTGCATCTTCCCTTCAAAACTCCATAGCTGACATCATGCTCAGGTTCTGGGTCAAGGTAACAAGGAGGATTCTGTTTTAAAGCATGGAAGAGGTTTTCATCTAAAAGATTGCGTTTCATAGCAATTTCTTTTGGA
Organism: Brachirus orientalis; assembly: GCA_016785285.1. NCBI lineage: Eukaryota > Metazoa > Chordata > Actinopteri > Pleuronectiformes > Soleidae > Brachirus > Brachirus orientalis. The sequence goes on along the minus strand of JAFBJR010001097.1, from coordinate 537,938 downwards.
AGGAAGATACTCAGGTTGGGATCTAAAATTCCACCCACTGACTCCTGGGCCTGCAGGTAGCGTAGTGCAGTTCTCCTGTCAATTAGTCCCTTCTTCATGGCCTCATACACTGAGAGAGGCCTGTCTGAGCTAGGATGATTGTATCCCACAGCTGCTGACTCTGCTCTCAATAACCTCTCTCTATCGCTGATGTCCACAACTCCTTTAGCACATGCCTCCTCTACTGTCAGCTTCTGGTCAGTCTTTGGGTCAATGATGTAGCCTGTGGCAGCCTGGGCTTCCAACAACAGAAATGCACTATCATCAGGCATAAGCTTTTGTTTCTTTGCTTCTACCAATGACATTTTTCCTTGATTCCCAGCTACCACCCCAGAAATTGGTCCAGTTCCCTTCAAATAGACAGTTTTTTCACGTGAAACCATTTGAACAGTTTTCTCCCCTTTCACTAGCTGGTTAAAAGTTAACTTGTCAAGGACCCCACAATCAAACAACTGCTGTGCTGAGACTAGCTTTCGGACTCCTTCAAACATTAGTTGAGAAGGGTCCTTCCTCTCAATGATTGGCAGCAGAATCAAGCCTGTGTGTGACTCTGTTTTGCATTTTTTCTTTAACGCTCCATAGCTTACATCACACTCAGTATCCGGGTCAAGATAATACTTAGGACTCCGGTCTAGAGTATAACATAGATCTTTATCCAAAATATTGCGCTTTATAGCAGTTTCTCTAGGGAGGAACACACTGAGGTTGGGATCTAAAATGCCCCCTGCAGACTCTTGGGCCTGCAGAAGGCGTAGCCCAGTTTTCTTGTCAATTAATCCCTTCTTGATTGCCTCAAACACAGAAAGAGGCTTTGCTGTGCTAGGATCACGGTACCCTACAGCAGCAGCCTCAGCTGCCAAGAGTCTATCTCGATCCCTATTGTCGACCACTCCTCTGGCACATGCTTCCTCTACTGTCAACTTCTGATTGGTTGTGGTGTCTATTATGTGGCCGGTGGCAGCCTGAGCATCCAGTAGCAAATCTGCACTATCTGTGAGCATGAGCATTTGTTTCTTTGCCTCTGATAACAACATCTTCCCTAAAGGACCAGCTGCCACACCAGCAATCGATCCTGTCCCCTTTAGAAAGACCTTCTTCTCCACAGAAACCTCTGGGACTGTTTTCTCACCCTTTATTAGCTGGTTGAATGTTCGTTTGTCAAGGACTCCACAATCAAGCAACTGCTGTGCTGTTACTGACTTGCGTACACCATCAAATATGAGGTGGGAAGGGTCAAGCTTCTCACTGACTGGCAAAAGCAGTAAACCTGTGTGTGGTTCTGTCTTGCATATTTTTTTCAATGCTCCATAACTGACCTCTTCCTCAGTTTCTGGGTCAAGAAAACAAGCGGGGCTCTTGTTTAGTGCATATTTGAGGTTTTCATCTAAAAGGTTGCGCTTAATAGCAATGTCTTTTGGTAGGAACACACTAACATTTGGATCTAAAATTCCTCCAACTGACTCCTGGGCCTGCAGGTGGCGTAGCCCAGTCTTATAATCAATTAGTCCCTTCTTAATGGCCTCAAACACAGAAAGAAGCTTGGATCTGGTAGAATCTTTGTATCCTACAGCAGCAGCTTCTGCTGCCAATAATTTGTCTCGATCTCTAATATCAACCACCCCTCTGGCGCATGCCTCATCTACTGTCAGCTTCTGATTGTTTATGGGGTCTATGATGTGGCCTGTGGCAGCCTGGGCTTCCAGAAGCAAATCTGCACAATCACCAGGAAGAAGCATTTGTTTCTTAGCTTCTGACAATGACATTTTGCCATAACTCCCAGCTACAATCCCAGCAATGGGTCCAATCCCCTTTAGAATGACATTTTTGTCCACAGACACCTCTTCTACAGCTTTCTTGCCATTTTTGAGATCTTTAAATGTTGGCTTGTCTAAGACACCACAATCATACAGCTGTTTTGCTGAGACACATTTTCGGACACCATCAAAGACAAGTTTGGAAGGGTCTGTTTCGCCAGAAACGGGTAGAAGCAGAAGACCTGTGTTTAGCTCTACCTTACATTTCCTCTTCATTGACATATAAGTTACACCCTCCTCACTCTCTGGGTCCAGATAGAGCTCAGGCGTTTTATTCAAAGCACGATCTATGTCATCATCAAATAGATTATGCTCAATGGCCATGTCTTTGGGAAGAAACACACTGAGTACCGGATCTAGAATGCCCCCCACAGACTCCTGGGCTTGTAGCAAACGCAGTGTTGTGTTCTTGTCAATCAGTCCTTTCTTCATGGCCTGAAATACTGAAAGGGGTTTGTTTGTGCCAGGACCTCTATACCCTACAGCTGCAGCTTCTGCTGCTGACAACCTCTCTCTGTCCTCTTCATCAACTACACCCTGATTACACGCCTCTTCAACTGTCAACTTTTGATTAGACCTCGGGTCAATGATGTGGCCTGTAGCAGCCTGAGCATCCAGTAGCAGGTCAACACTCTCTGGTGGCAGGAGATTTTGTGCCTTGGCTTCAGTGAAAGTCATTTTGAAGCATGGTCCACTAATGGAACCTGGACCTTTTGGACTTTCAACTACCACGCCAGCAATTGGGCCTGTCCCTTTTAGACAGACTTTCTTGTCCTCAGACACCTCAGGGACAGTCTTATGCCCTTTCACAAGCTGGTTAAATGTTGTTTTGTCTAATACACCACAGTCAAGGAGCTGCTTTGCTGTGACTGGCTTGCGGACTCCATCAAAAATCACAGTCGATGCATCCAAAGTTGGCGGCTCTCTAGCACTTTTAAGTTCAGTCTCCATGGTTTTTCTGACAATGGTCACTTCTTCTAGTTCATTCTGAATGGCTGCCACCCTGCTTTTATACGTCGTCTCAAGTTCCCTAAGTTCCTGCTTCAGCCTATCAATTTCACTTTTTAAGGAGTTCCTCTCTCTCTCTATACGCTCCTTGTCTGTATCATATTGTCTTATCAGGCTCTCTTTGCTTTCATACTGGTCCTTCCAGTAACTCAAATCCCTCTTCACCCTTTCGTTCTCCTCTTGTAGATGTTGTTTATTGCGCAGCTCAGAATCTAGGGACAGTTTAATGCGAGTGAGTTGTTCCTCCAGCGTTCGAGAGCTATCTTTGTCTTTTTCAGACAACTGGAATTTCAGCAACAGAGCATCTCTTTCCTTAACAATCTCAGTGTACTGCAACTGAGTTGACTGCATCATGGTTGTTGTCTGAAAACAGAGGGCAGAAGCAGAGACAAAAAGTTAGTCAACACAGAAATGTAATAAGAAGTTTGCATCATTTCAAGAGTATATTATAATATATCCTGGTTACTCACCGTCTATACTACATATACTATTCTACGTATAAATTTAATATATTCTATATTGTATGAAAATATATACTGTGTATATATATGTTTAAATGTATTTTAATTATTTGGTATTTTTTCTGTCAGTATAATACTGTGTTTACACAATACAACAAAAGTGACATTGCAAGCTTTTGCTGTAAGTCTAGCATTTATTTTTAATCAGACTGACTTAAAATGAACCACTGTGGCGTGTTGCAATATATGATTTTGCAAATCCTCAGTATACAGTAATATTGTGATAATATCGTATCGTGACTTAAATATCATGATAATATATTGTCTCTGGCAATTCCCACCTGAGACACCACTGTCCTTTGATTCAAAAAATTATATGCTCAAAGAAATTGATACTTGGTGCCTCAAAAGCAATAATATTACAAAATATCCCAATATTTCACAGAATCGATTCCCCCCACCCCATCTGATAGATAGATAGATAGATAGATAGATAGATAGATAGATAGATAGATAGATAGATAGATAGATAGATAGATAGATAGATAGATAGATAGATATTATAGTGGGCAAAAAAAAAAGACAAAGCACATCTCTACACATTGTGGATATTGAGGACAACAGAGTGTTGGGGAGCTCAGCAGGTCAGTAGGCAGGGTGGCACAGATGATGTTTGCATGCAACTTATTGACAATGCAAAGCACATACACACGTATGTGTGTAAATCAGTTACCAGGAGGGAGGCATCGACAGATCTACAGCATCTACAGCATCTACTGTATCTACTGTATCTACTGTATCTAGCATGCAAGCACAAATTTGGCTAGAGGGATCACAAGTTGATTGTTCCAAAGCAGTACTTTTGGATTTGGAAAGACGTGAACACTCCAGGACTAAGTGCTAAATGTCTATGTACCTCAGTGGCCTGCTTTTGAAATCTCTCTGTCTCCAGCTTGAGTTTCTCCCTCTCAGAGGAGAGCTCAGAGATCAAGTTACGGTACTCTTTGTTGCTGCGCTCACTGGCCTGAAGCTGCAGGTCCAAGGCGGTTATCTGTGAGGAGAGCTCGTCATCACTTCCCTGTTTGGATCTCATGAGTTTCTCGTAATCAAGTCTTGCTGTCCTTAGCTCCTCCTCCAGCCTCAGCTTATGTTTGGTCTGCAATTCTGTCTCCTCCTTAAGCTTTCGAAACTCAGCAGAGTTCTCATTCAGGACTTCGATCTTCTCCTCAATAGTTCTGTAAAGTCCTTCATTCCTAAGGTTTGCCTCTTTGACTCTTATCTGCTCCTGCTGTAGCTGTTGCTGCAGAGCCTTCAGCTCAGCACTCAGCTGTGTCACACGCTCCGCGTAGGTATTGTTTTGCTTCAAGCTTCTCTCCAGCTCCTCCTGCAACATATGTCGCTCTTCTTCTCCTCTCTTTCCTGACGTGCTGGCCTGTTCTTGACTCTGGCGTAGTGCACAGATGGTGTTTGTGTACTCTGCCATGTTTATGGTCGTCTTTTCCAGCTCTGCTTCTGCCTGACTTCTTCTGGCCACTTCCTCCTGGTTAGTCATCCTCAGATTCTTCACCTGGCTCTCCAGCTCATCTCTTACAGTCTGAAGATCCTTGATGCGTCCCTGCAACCTGCTCACGTTTTGTTCTACTCTGCTTCGTTCCTTCCGCTCCCTCTCCAGCTCTAAACGTGTCGTCTGAAGCTCCACCTCAAACTCCTTCAACTGTGTTGCAGCTACTGAGGAATTTGTTAACTTCACCTGCAGCTGGGCCAGACTCTGTTCAAGTACACCTTGCCCTTCTTCTATGGTTTTTCTCCTGCGAGTCTCCTCCTCTAAACTATGTGTGACATAGGCCAGCTGCTCACTCTTCTCCTCCAGGGTGATTATGACCTCAGCCAGCTCTTCTTTATACTGGTTGCTGTCCTGGTCACTCTGCCTCATCAGCACCTCCACCTGACTTTCCAGCTCTCTCCTCCTACGCCCTTCCTCTGTGATGACAGCACGCTGACTTTGAGCTTCCTCCTCTGCCCTAAGTTTCTGCTCCTCAGCTTGGCTGAGAGACATCCTGAGCCTCCTGATCTCCTCCTCCAAATTCCTCCTCTCTGCCTCCACCCTGTCAAACTGCTGCTGGAGCTCAGCTGTATCCTCCTCCCTCTGGGTTGCCAGTCTCTGAACGTCTGTGCGACTGACGTGGATCTGGGACTCGTAGCTCAGCTTTAGGTTACTGATTTCATCGCTGCACTGGCTCCTTACCTTTGATATTTCTTTCTGCAGCTCCTTATTTCTCGCTGCCTCCTCGGCCAGTTGCCGTCGCAACTGCTCAATCTCGTTATCCTTACTGACCACGCTCTTCTCTATCTCCACCTTGGACCAGCTGACTGTTTCTAACTCCTTCTGCCTCTTCTTCAGCACTAACTCAAACTCCTCCTGCTGCTGGGAGTAGCGCTCCTCTGCCAGCCTCCTCTTACGCTTCTCCTCCTCAAGCAGGTAGTTGAGTCGTGCCACCTGATCGTTGAGGTCTGCCAGCTGGTTCTGAATGGAATCTAGACTTTCCTTGGTGGCGCTGGGCTGCAGAGCTGTGTGTGGCTTCACCTCCTCCATTAAAAGCAGCTGGTTCTGGGAGTGGGACAGCTCCAGCTGGTATTGAGCCACAGCATCTTCCAGTGATTTGTTCTTATTATTGCGGTCTTGGATATCGTTTCTCAGAAGACGAAGCTCATCCTCCAACAGGTCAATCCTGGTGTTACGCATCTGGAAGCAAGACAATACAAATGTCACTTTAAAAAAATGTATTCATATTTGAATAAAGTCATGCAATCAAAACACAATACTCCATCAATGTGTCTAAGGGGGTTATACTGTATGTAAATTATGCAAACAAAGCTTAAGACAGGTAAATTAAAAATATATCAGAGGCTTTTCTCTCTTCATCCTCCTCATCCTCCCCACAAATTCAACAATGTCACGTAGTTTGAGGATCCAATTCCACAGAAAGCAAAAAACTAATTTACAGAGCTACACTTTTAGCCCTTTGCCAAAACATAAAATTTTGTAAATTCAGTTTTGAAGTGTTAACATAGTGGCTGTACAATTGTTCTAAGAGATGTATTTCATTTTAACTTGTTACCTTTATCTCTGATGTTACTGTATATTGTGGTCATTATTATGACATTGTTTGTCAACACAGTCGCCTGCAAACACAACACTGATTGATTATCTCCTCACCAACAAACATCTTGCAACATCTAGATCTGGAAAAACATTACACTCGCCAGGAGTCTACTTTTATCTTTGTTTTTGATTACCTTCTGAGGAAAAATATCACTGAAACCAAACAGTAAAGTGGCCAAACATCATCTAGTACTGAGGGAGACAGTACCTTTGTCTCCACAAGCAATTTAACATCATTTTCCATTTATAATACTGTATAAAAATGGTCTTTAGTGAAGTTTTTAAGTTTAAAGAAAGGATGAATTTCAAACACTGGCATGTGTTACACTAACACAATGATAGGATATAAAAAAAACAGATTACTGTTGAAAAACCTTCACTGACCTTTGGTAAAAACCCTAAATGAAAAAACAAGCACAAATTATTATAAGAACTGTACCTTTAACTCTTCCATGTTTTTGAGCAACTCTCCCAGGAACCTATAATAATCACCAGACTGGGTCAACAGCTCCATGTAGCGGGTCTGGAGTTGTGTGGCCTAGAGCACAGAGCAAACTCAGAGATTAAAAATTCATAAATAATCTGCATTTAATCTTTAAAAAACATATTTATAGTGGAGTGCAGTTACCTCCTGACTGAGATCTATTGTTGGGGATCTCAGCATCGTCCTCTTGATGGGGATGTTGAGCAAAGTCTCTAAACCAGACGTGTAAGAGGCAACGTACATTTCATAATCCTGTAAAAAAAAATAAATAAATAAAACAACAACAAGAATGACCTCCTAACAGCTGTACACCTCCATTAAACCCAGGATACTATTGCAAGTTTATCTGAAATAAATGTCTTTTTTTCTTGGATTATTTGTGTTTACGTTGCTTTTTTCCAACTATAAAAGCCACATAATCTTTACTTTCATGACGACAGAAGTTTTCGTGGCACACAGCAGCAAAGTATAGCGTCACATTAGCAGCTCTATGTACTGAATCAATTCTGTTTTAAAAAATTATTTTGAATCGGAAATCAATTATTCATCGAATCATGAATCGGAATTTGAATTGTATCGTGAGATTCTGAAAGTTTCACACCTTTTGAGGTCACAGTGACCTTTAACCACCAAATTTGAATCAATTCACTAAACAAAAAAAGCCTCACAATGAATTTCTGGGCTATAATGATCACAAAAATGTATATAAATAAATGTAACATTTATACACATTAACCTAAAAAAAAACATTGTGAATCATAGTAAAAGAAACACGTCTTGTGTAAGGCAACAACAGAATTTGACCTTTGACAACCACTTTGTCCCAAATAAGACCTGGACGGACATTTAGATGAACAGACAACCTGTCCGTGAAAAGCAGGAAATTAAAACAACATAATCATTAGGCATCAAATAAGCTTCCTTACCTTAACAGAGTTCACACAGGCCTCGTTGTCCTTCAGCACACTCTCCAACGTCTCCCTCCTCGCTTTAATTTCTGAGTTCAGCTCCTGAAAAAATAAGCAACGATATAAAGATGTCAGGCGATTTTAACACACATGGATAAAGACCACCAGTGCAGCAGGGAAGTTAATTAATTAACAGCAGACCTTCTGGTTGTTGATGTGCTGTTTTAGTGTTTGGACGTTGTCGATCTTGGTGGCCTGCAGGGCGCCCTGCTTTTTGCGTGTGGCATCGATCCATTCACTGAAGGAGGAGCTGCTCTGCTTGTAGTGTTGAAGCTGAGGCAGATACAGCTGCAGATCCTGGAGTCTGAGGAGGAGGAGGAGGACAGGAGGAAGAGGACAGATGTGAATTCACAGGAGAACACCAAAACTTCTGCATCTTTCTCAAGAGACACTTTCAGAGAGACAATAAGGCTGAGTAAGTGATTCCCCTTATGTACACAGCTCTAATTGCGTAAAACTGTCCAAGGTGTGTCTTTGTACTATATTTTTCCATGCATAAATAAATCATTTAAACACACTTTGTAGTTTTAACTGCTAGGGAGCTCTCAATCAAAACAATAACACACGGCCTAGTTTGATAGTGCATTAATTTATCTCATTATCACGAGAAAACATAACGTTTATCTCATAAAAACGCATTTGTTTAAAATAAATTATCAAGAGATAATGGACTGATAAACTCGTGATAACGAGATAATGCTTATTCCGTGATTGTGATGAAGCATAATGGAAAAAAATATAGCGGCAGCCGGGGCCATTCTGGGCTTCTGTAGTTTTCAACAAACTACAGACGTTTAAATTTTTGCAAATAACTTTTAAAAACATTTTACAAATTAAAACGCTGTACTTGTGATTGACACATGAGAACATTAAAGTCAAGGGACTGAAACATAAGGGACGTGATCTGATTTGTGTAATAAAGCACAGTAACAATAAATAAAGTCTCAGTAAGAAAAATCACTGTCCGTCCACAGTAAAAGAAAGTAAAAGGACCCACTACCTGGTGTCAATCTGGCCCTGGATCCGTCTCCAGCGGTCAGAGAGCAGTGCCACCAGCTCCTTGTACTTCGACAGCATCATGTCACACCTGTGGAAAGCTCCGCCCACCTGACCGTTCCAGTGGCTGACCTTTGCAAACTCTGTCTCCATGGAGGCCAGAAGGTCCTTCTTCTGATCCAACTCTGCTTTAACGTTCTACTCATCGAAAGACACACAACCTCTGATTCAACCTCTGAGTCAAAAATTCAGATTCACACACACAGTTTTTTACTGGGTAAATCCAATATTGATTCATAAAATCCTTGGCTCAGTCTTTTAATGTTCTGTATCCTGCACAAATTTAACTATTGAAATCATGTGAAACTTGACCTTGACAGCTGCTTATCTTTTATTATTTTTGTGATAAACATTTTTGTTAAGACATGTAAAAATGCCATACATTACCTTCAGGGCCAATAAATAATCCTCCACCTCACTCGGTGACAGAGACGTGGTCTCTTTCTCTGTCAGTCTCGCTTCATAAACTTTCACAATGTCCTCAGCCCGTGCCACACTCTCCAGCATGTCCCTGAGAGCCCGCAGCCTGAAAACACCAGAAGATAAATGAGGAAGAGGAAAATTATGAAAAACCATGGCTACTTTAGCAGCTGCTAGAACAACTGTGGTCACTGACGTCCACTGATGTGAATGAAAGACGGATAAGACAAATGAATGAGATCTGTATCAGCATTGGTCGTACAAAAACTCAAAATCTGTCGACCTGATTATCACTCAGTGCTTTACATGATAAAATCAGACCCCACCGCCACATCCTTACTGACACTGACAATTTAACAGAGGGATATTAAAAGAGACGAGACAAAACACTATCTTCAATGAGGAAACACTGTGGTCGGACAAAAAGTAAAACTAAAATTAGGTATAAATAAAAGCTAAAAATAAAGGGGGCACTAAAATCTAAAGTAAGAGAGATAAAATTAAATAAAAAAACATTAAGAGAATAAACAGACAATTATGACAGTGCAAAATAAGATAACCAATATTTTTATTCATAAAGAGAACTGATTAAAAAGTTAGGTTTTAAAAATATGAGTGTTCTGTGCTGCCCTCAGGTGGTCGTCAGTTCCACAACGTGGGCCACAGCAACAGAAAGAAAACCAGAGGACCTGACGGTTCTTGAAGGTTCATAAGGTAAAAATGAAATTAGATAAATAAGCAAGTCCACAAGCATTAAGAGCTTTAAAAACTATGTGCATGTGCGTTCTCTTTGTAATGTGATCTGGTGACGTTCTGGGTGAAACACAGTGTGAGGCGGTCTGGTTGTCTTTACCTCTGCAGGTACGCAGAGGAGCTGCCCTCCAGGCTGCCCAGTCTTTGGTTGATGATGTTGAGCTCGCTGCGGAGGAACTGGGCTTTATCTGAATCACTCATGCCCTCCAGTTCCTTCAGGATCTGCTCCCTCAGACGTAAGAACTCCTCGTGAATTGAGTCGATGTCACTTTGCGCCGTCTAAAAAAGAAAAAATGCACATAAATAGACAAGCAAATAACTGTCAGAAATATTGTGGTGTTTGACGTGTTTAACTGTTACATTATGCGTATTTCTACCTCTAACTGTGTGATTCTGAGGCCGCAGTCGTGCACGCCTTCATCTCCCAGGCAGATATGAACATGCTGACTCAGCGAACCCTCGATCTCCTCCAGCCTCAGTCTCAGAGCGTGCAGCTCTGATAAGCTGCGGCTCGACGTGGGGGAGGGGGACGCGGGCACTTTCCTCTTCCCCGGCTCCGTCTTGATCACATTCACCACCTCTTTCTTAATCACCTGCTCTTTCTTTGCCGTCACCTTCTTCTCCGCCAACCTTTTCCGCTCCGCCCTCTGTCTCTCTTCTTCCAGTCTCCTGGCCTCTTCTTCGAGCCTCCTGGCCTCCGCATCGGCGGCGTCTTGTTGCTGCTGCTGTATTATGATCAGCTGATTTTGCTGGTCAGCTGCTTGTCTTGCATCTCCTTGCTGATATTGTATAACTGAGCAGAAACACAAGATTTCATGTTTTTAGGAATATTACAGAAACACAAAGGAGGATGAATGACTGAAACAAACTTGACACCCTTACTCTTGAACATTGTTGTTGGAAAATTAATATATATACACGTCAATTTTTATTCAGAATTCGATATTATTTACAACGTAGTACATGATTAATGGTCCGAAATTCATGCTACAGTATCCTGGGCATTTGTAGTAGGATCCAGCAGAGGACACTCATAAGTTTTCCTTAGGAGGGGCCTGTACAAACCAATGTTGTGTTTCCATTATGGTACAGTTTAGTCTGGTACAGTACGGTATGGTTTGGAATATTGAAAAAAGTCCTGGGTCAGGCTTGCATTTCGACTGAGAACAGTACTCGGTAGATGGGGTGTGGGCTGTGCCTGATGAGAGCATCAGTATTTTGAGAAATTGATCATTTGGTTTTATATATACATATATATATATATATATATATATTTTTTTTTTTTTAAATGAAACAAACTTTCTGATTTTTCAGCTTCTTACGTGTGAATATTTTCTGATTTCATTGCTCCATTTGACAAACAAATCATTAAAACTGAAACATATTGGTTTGTGGACAAATCAAAATGACATCCTCATTTCAGTGTTTGGGAAAGACCAATCCACATTTTTTTAACATTTTCTCACATTTTATGGATCAAACAAGTTCACAGTTATCTGAGAAAATAATCGACCAATTAATCAATTATGAAAATGATTGTTAGTTGGAGCTCTAAAAGTAATCATAACTCTCTCTAAGATTGCTCAAAAATATCTGTGCGTGTGCTCTGAGTGCATTATTAGATTTTGGTTAAAAGCTGTTAGAGCCGCCACATGGATGTTGTAGTGGTTACCACTTGCCTTTGCAGGAAAGACACAGGTTCTGTCTGCATGGTTTGCATGTACTCCCCATGTGTGCGCGGGTTTCTCCAAATCAGGCTTCCAGATTTGAGGATTAGGCCAATTGGACACTCTAAACTGCCCGTAAGTGTGAATATGAGAGTGGATGTTTTGTCTCTATGTGGCCCTGCGATGGACTGGTGACCTGAAAGGGTGTTCCCCACCTTTTGCCCTGTGTCAGCTGGGATTAGGCACCAGTGACCCCCACGACCCTCATGTGGAGGATAAAGTGGTAGAAGATGAGTGAGTGAGTGAGCTGTCAGAGCTTCCTCCTGTTGTCACTGATTTTACATTTCAGGAGTATTTATTCCGTCTTACTCTACTGAGTGCTGTACATTCTAACGCTACCAGCACTGTTACCAAGGTAGCAATTATTAAAAATGTTCAAGTAATGGAAACTTCTATGTTTGTGGAGCACGGGTGCGGCAGGGGGTGTTTGAATTCATCTGACTGAATTACACATCATCATGCATTTGTTCAAATTTGTTTCCACTGTATTTTGTGATACTCACTGTAAGTCGGCAGCTGCACCACCAGCTGGTCGTAGTAGGTCTGCGCTTCATTGAACTGGTTCTCGATGCTCCTCTTGTCCTCGTCGCCAAACATCTGCGAGCCGTGCGAGGTCCGCTTGAACTCCTCATAGTGAGACTCCAGGCTCTTGATAATTTGGCGATACTCTTCAGGACGCATCTGGACCAGCTGAACACACAAACGTCATGATCGACTTAGGTTTAACATTTAATTGTTTTGTTATTTATGTTGACATTTACTGATGGTAAACTATTGACTCAGGATGGCACGTTTTAACATTCTAACATGTCCATTGACAGTATCTCAGCCTTGAGCATCTACTTCATACATTTACCGGGGACTAAAGTCCGCGAACATCACTGTTCATTTGGGTTTGCACAGAATATAAATGTAAATTATCCAATATCAAACAACCTGTTTACCATTCTTAGGAATGTCAAATAAAGTAGCTAATTAGACATTACTGTGATCTTTAGAAATTCTGGATTGCCTCATCCCTTCTTAAGCTTCTTAAGTTCCCAAAGACTGGGCCAGGACCCACAAATGGGTCGTGGGAGATATTTTTTGGATCCCCAAACAAATTAACTGAATTTCCCCAAAACTTTTGTTAAGATTTATGTGTATATGTATAACAAATAATTTCTTGGAAAACATTTGTTTACCAATTCAAAATGATTAGGTATTACAGATAGGGCTGTAAATTAGTCACCCCATTATGAACAAATTTGCACTTGCCTCCATTTATATTGTGATTTGGGTCATGATAGTTTGCTGTCTTTAAAAAAGTGATGTAGAAAGTTTGGGAGACACCGCTGTAGATGACATAACATGACTCATAATTTCTACGATTTCACTGATTTCATCCTTCAACACTGACCATGGACATGGTGAGGGATTTGATGCGTTTGATATCCATGAGACAGAACTGCCAGGCGATGAGACTCTTGACGTTAATGTACAGCTGATTCCAGATGGACAGGATGGCCTCGTAGTACTGATCGTTCCTTTGGATGACACAAATTTAAAACATTACTCATAACAAAAAAAAAAAAACAATAAAAAATGTCTCTCTTGTCTTTGGACTCCAAAATCGATGACTTACTTGTTTGCCAGGCTGACACAGAGAGGATTTGGTGGAGGTATTATCAGACACACCGATGGCACCAACATGTCGAGTCCTCCGGGGCCAGTCACCTGCCACTTGCTGCGCTGACTGTTGTCCTTCAGGATGGCCTCGTCACCTTTATAGATCAATTTCTGTGGGGTAAAATGTTCACATGACAAAAAACATTTTATGTTCACATGACAAGCATCATTTATATCAGAGGAATTTAAAATATCTTAATTTCCCTGGTTTGTGTTGGAGGGTGTGACATCGTCATAAGGAAATTGACCTGGTCTTGTTTGAAGTCACACAGAGCCTTGACGATGAGCGGGTCGCTGCTCTTCTCTTCAGGGTTTCTGGGTTTCAGTCTCACAATACTCTTTGACTTGTTGACCACATGCTGAACTTGCCTCTTGTGGTCCATAATCCTCTCCCTCTCCCTCTGGCGATGGATACATGACAATTAAATAATGAAAAATGAAAAGAAAAGCAACTGAAAGGCTGAAACAAAGTTATTTTACACCTTTTAACAACACATTTGTGCTGATACATTTACAACCTACAGCTATTTCAAAGACTAATATTATAATAATAACTAATATTCTCCTCCAAAAAAGAATGAGTAACCCCAGCCCACAACATGATTCTGCCGTTTTCATTTTAATTTTTATAGTCTGTGCATAGTAAAACATACGATTTATAGGGTATTTGGATTGATTCAATACCAGATCCAGTGATTTAACCATACCAATACCGAAACTATGTGTCGTATTGGCTCATCCCAAACTAAAACTTGCTTGAACTTGTAAATTCAATTTCAGTGATATTGTGTAACATGTTTTTTCAAATTTTTAGAGCTATAGTTTTAATGAAAATAAATTGAAAATAAAGGAAAGTCTTTGAAAAGTCAGTAAGACAGAAACTTTTTCAGTATTTCACTCTTGCAGTCATACAGAACAAGCTCTTCTTCAAAAATAAATTGTGAAAAATCCAGAGACTGTATGTAAAATTGGACACAGTTCTTAACTTCTCCAAAAGGAGCCTATGTTGATGTAAAAAGCATAATGAATAGCCACCAGGGGGAGACACCGCTTGAATTAAAAAAACCCTACATTTCAAAAAGAATCTATAGGAAAAGGACTTTTCACATAATGTACGACATCAGTAAATACTGTCTTGAGGAGTTCACGGTCTCAATAACTATTTTCAGATCTTAAATAAAGCAATTTTTTAAATTCCATTCCATTTTAGAAGACAACAGAGAGAGAGGCACAAATGAGTGGACACCAGTGAGATTGACAGTATCCTGGTTGAAGGAGACGCTGCTGAACTTCCAGTTGCAAAAAGTCAACAAGGCCCTGGTCAAATTGCAATTCTGCACCAGAGGTTTGTTGACTAATTTAGTTCAATTTTCGAAGATCTGTAATCAGTGTGTGAAGTTGACGTACCTCCAGTTCCTTGAGAAGGTCCAGGAGGTTCTCCAGAGATGTGTTCTTATCACAGGTGAACTTCTTACGGACAATCTCATGCTCCCTCTGCAGGGCGCTGTACGTCTCATTGGCCTCCCTGAAGAACTGTTCAAAAGGAAATATGGGTAATGTTAGTTTACGCTTCACAAACACAGAACAGACTATCAATTGTCTACGACTTTTCATACCAGAGAGGGTCACTTCACCTAGAATCAACAATGATTCTGCTCAAATCCTACTGATTTCATAATCAGTGATTTGACTAATCGAATCATAGTTTCAGCTTCAGTCAAATGTGCAGAATTTTATTGTGAAAGTTGTTTGGATCTGTGGAAAGGAAACAGCTCTTGCGCGTGTATACAGCAGCAGGGCAGGGACGGGTGGAGACAAGACGCGTTTATGCCGTCAAACTGCTGAACGGTCAGGTTTTCAGAGCAGGAGAATTCAGTTCTAAAACTTTCCCTGGACACTTGTTTGTGTTTTCACTCAAAATCCAACCTGTTTGCAACGCTCTCGCTTTACTCTCGCAATGCTGCTGTTGCCTCCTTCTGTCATGACATTAAAAAAACAAAAAAAAAAAAACACTTCCTTTGTGCAGCACGGGAATGTTGACAAGCGACACGAGATCTGAACACTGCTAATCTGAGAAAACAAAGAGAGTGGTGCGGAGCTAATAGCACTGAGTGAACTAATTAAATAAGTTAAAGCCAAAACAATTAGCTGAAAGGCCGAAAACAGCCTCATAGAACGGAGGTAAGACCACGCGTTTATGCCGTCAAACTGCTGAACGGTCAGGTTTTCAGAGCAGGAGAATTCAGTTCTAAAACTTTCCCTGGACACTTGTTTGTGTTTTCACTCAAAATCCAACCTGTTTGCAACGCTCTCGCTTTACTCTCGCAATGCTGCTGTTGCCTCCTTCTGTCATGACATTAAAAAAACAAAAAAAAAAAACACTTCCTTTGTGCAGCACGGGAATGTTGACAAGCGACACGAGATCTGAACACTGCTAATCTGAGAAAACAAAGAGAGTGGTGTGGAGCTAATAGCACTGAGTGAACTAATTAAATAAGTTAAAGCCAAAACAATTAGCTGAAAGGCCGAAAACAGCCTCATAGAACGGAGGTAAGACCGTTCAAAAATAAATAAATATTCATCCAGTGTGAATATAAATATAATGATTAACGCAGCTTTGAAGATGGTGTTTAAATGTGTTACCTGGCTATAAGCTGCATTTTCCTTCAGATGAGTGTCGATGCATTTTGTGATCTGAAGAAGCCAACTCCACTGAGTCTGTAAGGTGTCTTGGTAAGCCTGAAAAGACACAAGTCAAAGCAGAACTCATATACAACGTGCAGTGACGAGACCCTGCAAACACGCCGATGCACGTGACAGCAGTGGCGATTGGTCCGCACCTCGATCTTGTCTGAGGCCGGGTGGCCGTTCTTCAGGAGCGTGTCCACTCTGGCTTTCAGTTTGTTCAGGTCCTTCTCTTTGTCTTCCAGGGAACTCATCAGTTTCTGTTGAATAAAAAGAGGTTTTCAAATCACTGGGGACAGTGAGGGGGGGACACACAGGAATGTAGATGGAGTGGATGATTTACTGCAGCTGTCAAGAGCTAATCTACCACCCAAAATGACTGCTCCCCTATGAGATATAAATTAATGTCATAGAAAAGCCCTTAATACCAGTCATTTAGTCTTTGTCAAGGGAGTTGTCCATGTCCATGTGCGTCAAATATGAATGCATTTACTATGATAACTTCCACGAGCTACGATGATCGATAAGAAACCTCCCCCCTGGTATTTTTTCAGTCTGAAATTGGCCACTTAGAAAATATGTTGAAAACAAATTCACTAAAAGTCAATTTCCTGCTGAAAACGTGTAATTTTATGGCTAAATATAATCTTGCCCAGCCTTTTTAACACTGTTTTAACAACAAGTAATGGTTTATAAACCTTTTTGATCGGTAAAATTTTTATTTAATTTTATTTAATTTATTCTTCCTTAATCTCACATTTGCTTCTGTTTTACTGTCAATTTATTGCTTTTGACTAGTTTATCCTTGTAAAATTGGACCAAAACAAGCTAAAGGATACAGGATTTTGCCAAAAAAAGAAAGAAATGGAAAACAAATAGATTTGTAAAAACATATTGATTAAATACAGTTGATAAAAACAAAGTTCAATGTCCCATCTTAAGGCAATACATTTTCATTTTATCATCATCTACTAAACCAGGTGGCAAAAAATGAACAGCTGGTGTGGCTTAGGAATGGATTCCTTCGCACTGAACACTAGGGGGCAGATTTCCTGTATGACACAGATTTACAGACATGCAACAGAAGTGTGTGAAAACGTGGTGTTGACTCGTGTTGACCCGTGTTGACTCGTGTTGACCCGTGTGCTCTGACTCACAGAGTAGCTCTCCTGCTTCCTGGGGATGTACTGGTCGACGTTCTTGTCTCCCCAGTCAAACACCAGCTCCTCCTCCTCCCTGTCGTTCACCCACATTATCTCCTTGGAGATCTCCTGAATGATCTGCAGCAGCTCCTGCAGCTGCTCGGCCCGACCGAAGGAAATTTGCTGGGGACGAGATGGAGTTTGAATATATATATAAATGTCAGCAATTTAGCTGGAAGTACAGGAAAAATATGTGGTGATGGCGCTGAGTGTTTGGTTGTATTCACCTGGAGACTGTCCCACTCCTGTTCCAGAGCGTGAAGGTTTCCTTTGTCTCCTTTCTTCACCTATGTGGGGAAAATTGAGTGCATTAAGTCAAGTCAAGTTAGAAAAACAAAATTTAAATTTACAATTTAAAAGGTTGCACAATTTTGTGTTTTAAAGCTGCAGTGTGTAACTTTTGGTTATTTGTTTTTGGTCATTGTTGATTTTTTTATTCTGCCTGTACCAAACTATATGACAATATTTGTTCACTTCATCTGAAAACAAAACTATCAGACCTGACCGAGGGAGCGTTTGTGTGTATACAGTGGCAGTGCAGGGGTGGGCGGAGACAAGAGCAGCAGAATTAACTTTTGACATTTTTTTGTGGCCGCCTTCTTTGTGTTTTGAATCAAATCCCAACTTGTTTGTGACCATCTCGCTTTACTAGTGCAGTGTAACCGTTTCCTCCATCTGTCTTGACATAAAACAAATCACTTCCTGTGCGCAGGGCAGGAATGTCGCCAGGTGCCATAAGATCTAAACCCTCCTAGACTCAAAAACACAGCGAAAATCATGTGGAGCTGATGTGTGAACTAATTTGACAAAACCTGTGTACTACAGCTTTACAGATGATTTAAAAAAAAACATAAAAATCACTATCAATTAAATACCTTAAAAGCACCTAATTAATAAATGAAGTCGATCTGTAGTACACTGTTGCAAAATTACATATAAGTATTAATAAACAGGTTCTGTGAGATGACACAGAACCTGGAGGAGGTGATGCATTTCTCAGCTTGTTAACTTGTAACACATTCAAAGTGAACGTGGCAAAGTGACAGTTCTGTTCTGTAACCCGGAGCTGCAGATCCAAATATCTTCCAGATGATTTCATACCACTGCAAAACACTGTTGGAAACTGTTGCTGTTACCTTAAAACCTACAGCGCATGTGTCTGGTGATTGTGTGTCTGGGAGCATTTGCATGAGACCTTTCTCTCCAGCATTGCTGAGTCTTAAAATAGGGTCGTATACGTACAGTCTGTGTTAAATAGCTCTATATTCTGAGAGTAAACACTGATCTACATTTGTTGGGGCTATTTATTAGTTTTGGTTCTTAGTGGTTAATAGACTAGTTTGTTTATTATAGATTATTTGGTTTATATTATAGTCATGGTTTTGAAACATTTGAAACGTTTTTAAAATATTTAGTTTTAATTTATGTTTTATTGTAATGTTGGTATGAAGCAGGTATAAAGGCAGGAAAGCTGGTAGGAGTCTCATGTATGGTTTTTTACCAGAGCAGAAGAGACAAAGGATTTGTTTGTTTGCTTTACCGGACTAAATAAACCATGGATCAAAATCTCAATAACCCAGCATCGACATTCAGTTTTCTTCCCAGGGTGCAATAGTAGTCGTTTGATTTATTTAAGTTACAGATTAATTTTGAAACATGTATTTCTTGTGCTGACAAACGGCCACTACAACATTGTTTGCCCAATAACGTGAGTCTGTCAGCGTCAGAACAGAAGTGGTTCCTCTCACTAAACGTGTTAATGCAGTGATTGTCGGACAACATTAAAATTAAAAAAAGGCAACAGAAGGGGTTCGTTTTCTCGAACATTTTGTATTGTTGGGATTATTTGGACTTAAAATCTACTTTGAGGAGAGCCAACCCACCAGGTCGTCCCTGGCTCGGTCCACCTCTGCGCTCCTCTGGATGGAGGCGTGGAAGTTCTGGTGGCTGTTGATCTGCTGCTGGATGCTCGCAGGGTCGTCTCCCCAGGAAGCAGTCTCGATCAGACGCTGAAACAGCAAAACACCAAAAGCTTTCACGGAACGACACACGCCAGCAGATTCATACTGAACTAAAGCTTCTTAAAGCTCCAGAATGTAGAAGATTTAGGTGAAATTATTAAAGTGATGCGTTGTTGAGCTCTGGACATTTACATCAGGAGCAGGTTTTTCTCCACATGTTGGACCATCATGTTTTTAATGATGCCTTTCATTTGTAGTCAGATGGTCCCTCAGAGAGGATTTCACGATGGCTGCACTTGTCTTTTTTGTTTCACATGATAACAATCCTACACATAAAACTGTTCAGTTTTTATTCAGTAGACACAATACCATGTTTCATATACTGATTAGATATATTTTTCAGTTCCAGATACCTGTGACAAATTGTTTAGTGCCTTTGTAGATAAACTGTGATCTGTACATTGTAAAGAAGATGTGTAAATGGTAAACTTAGGTATAATATTGCACTTATTGTTCATGTTTTGCAAAAAAGATACTTCATTAAATGTAAAACAAATGAAAACATTTGGAATTCGTGTTGTTTATAGATTATTATGCTATTATTCCACTGGTCTGTGGCCCCTGAACTCAAATGAGTTTGACATCCCTGATGAAGAGCGTTGTTATCAACTAGTATTGTTAAAAACATGGTCAACTCAGAGGTGACCTCACTCCGAGTTCCAACTTCGGATCGGAACACACCACAGTGGACAAAATAAACACCCATTTGGTTTTAGTAACCAAAAACAGAGGTTGTCCGTAAGGTATATAAAGCGATATTCAGCTGCAACTTCATCAATAAATGTTGCTAAATCCTACGCACTATACCTTTAAAAGTATTTTTCACAAAGAAAAACATCCAAATCATTATGAAATGGCAATTTTTTAAGAAGATTTTTAGACAGGGGAATTCCCGCAGCAATGCAGAATTTTATCACAGTGACTTTTAATCTTATTTAGATATTTGGTTCTATTGCGATTAAATGTGCAGAACATTGTCAGTGTTTTACAACCGCGTGCACTTAACACCACCAGCAGGTGGTGACAGCAGATCAAGTTCACTTATTATTCTGTGAGAAAACAGTGCGTGTTTTTTCAGGAATCTACCAGGGGAAACATTAAAGCACTGGAACAAAACAAGACCTTCGTTTTTAAAGCCAGTGTCTCCACAGTGCTGCCTAAGAACACAAAGCTATGTTTGACCGTGTCCTTTTGGTGATTTTGTGATAAATACTGTACGCGGTTGTTCTCGCTGCCAGCGTTTCACTTTGAACTCGGTGCCTGTAAAAACACATAAGAACGAGCCTGTTTAAACTTGAAAAGAGGCTGTTTGGAATTCAACGAGCTGCCACTTTCACTTCAACATCCCTGTGTTCACTTTCAGCACTTTAGCAGCAGTATAGTTTTCTGTTGTTTTTCAGATTAAATGCAATCAGTTCCAACAATTTTGTTAAAAATCAAATGTGTTCCAAGCTTCCGCTTCTCCAAGAGGATGGCGGCTGCCGCTCAGCGTCCTCCTCAATTTTGCCTATTTTGTAGAAATATCTTATTCTGTTTGTACATACCCTTTTTCTATAACATTATATTTTCTACCTTAACAATGCTGCTTCGGAAAAGTTGAGTCAACACCAGGTACAAAGAATTTCATTACTGGTAATAAATATTAACTATGTACATGACAATAAGAAATCTTAACTCTTGATTATTATGGTATAGAGAGACATACAGGAATACAAGCGAGTCTGTTTAGAATAGGACAATATGAAAAGTTTTGTTTTTCGTCACCAAAGAAATTGCGATTCACAATATTGAAATTATATTAAAAATGGTAACCACTATTTGTGCAAATTTTCTGAAAATAAATATACTAATATCACAATTACAACTATTTGGATAATCAGTTAATCACTTGATTTTTCGGCTTCTTAAATGTGATTTTTTTTAATCTGGGCTCTTAGCTGAATATAACAAACTAAATCATTAAAACTGAATCAAGACATTTGAGAACGTGGACATTTTAAGGTTTTAGAAAAAAAACCCAAACAACAATGACTGATCGAGAAAATAACCAAAAGATTTATTGATTATGAAAAGAGTAAAGCTGCACTACGGAAAAACAAACTCCTCCTTGTGGCACTTCAAAATGAATCACATGGATTGAAGGCTACACAGTATTTTTGCTTCAGTAGTTTCATGGGAAGAGAAATTCACCACATTCAATTTACTGCGAGTTCTTTAACCTGGATGTTTAATCAAAATGTACTGTATATTATCCTGTCCCTGCAGAGTTGGAGGCAGCATCAGTCTGTGTATCTGTGTATCCTAATGTTGCCTCTGTGCTCTTTGGTCAAACATTCAAATTAATCCCTTCAACGTAACTCATCACAGACTCCAAGAGCTTCACAGCAAAATCTCCCCAACACCAATGAGATCAAACGTCATTTCTGAGGAACTGGTTGTTTAGGGATAAGATTTGAACTGTGGTTAGCTTAAATTAGACATTAATTGATTATGGTTACAGTTAGGCTGGTTAGACAAGGTCCAAATGAATGGCAGTCAATGCAACACACCTTTTGCTGCGCAATCCAGCCCAAAGCATCATGGAAGCTCCTTCCGGGCTCCTCCCAGCCACCGGAGCTTCCTCTGGTGCTCCTCCTCCTCATGGACCCTGTGATGGCCATGTGGACACCCTTCAGCTGGTCCTTACACAGCTCCACACTACACATCGGGAAGAGAGAAGGGACATTCAGCAAAAGATGGGAAATCAGAAGAGGAGGAGGAGGAGGAGGATGAAGGGAGTCTTCCTTACGTCCTGACCACGTTGTCGTTCGGCTGTCCCATATGTCTCAGATCGAGCGCACAGTTCTTCAGCTGCTCGATGGTGTCTTTGGCCATCGCCATGTAGCGTTCCGCATCACCTGAGGCACCGCCCTGTATAACAGAAAACACAAGATTAATAAGATAAATTCTCCTTTTTTGTTGTTTTTTGTTTTGACAACAGCAGGGTTGCGTGTTTTGTTTGTGTGTGCTCCAAATGAAAACATGGAACACAGAAATGCTGCACGTAATCAGCTGTGAATAGAGGAAAGTGCTGAGGAAACATCGGGTTTTCACTGAAAGTCAGCCTGAAAACTTAAATATGCTCATTTCACACACAGGGCATTTCAAGTTGACCGGTGTGCAACAGGATCCAAACAGCAAACTAAAAATCCTGCACACTTTACCAACATGAAAATCCAACATGTAAATTATTTGCAACATTTTCGGTGCTAGACTTTCACAGATGTGGAAAAAAATTAATGATGCACATAAACTGATGAAGAAACTGCAGCATGTTTGTTGAGGTGGTGTCTTACCTTATAAAAGTGGATCATATTTACCAAAATTTATCATGATTGCTTGACTGGTACAAGAGTAGGGGTTGATCAAAATGTCAATTTGGTGCTAATACAATTATCAATAAGCTATTTATATGTCAAATATACAATATTTTAATCAACAAATTAACAGTTCCTGCCAGTTTCTCCCCAGCGTCACTACTTTATGTCTCTTTACGGGATGAATGTGGGAAACTTGGGTGGAAGTTACCTGACTGAAGAAGAAGGAGTATACAGCAAGATAATAGTGGACAAACTACTTTAAGAGATGCTCCATCCATGTTCAATACATAGACTTTATGCACTTTGTTTCTATGTTGTGAAGAAATCCTGCACTTTTCATGGACGTTTTGTTTTCTTCAGTTAGACAGATAGCATGATATAATGCTATATGATTGTCTTACCGTATACTGATTATCACAGAATTGTTGCATCACGATATTATTGGTATAATGGACCATGTATCGCGTATCGTATCGCATCGCATCGTATCGCATCGCATCGCATCGCATCGCATCGTATCGTATCGTATCGTATCGTATCGTATCGTATCCTATCGTATCGTATCGTATCGTAACGTACCGTACCGTACCGTACCGTAACGTGAGGTACCCTCTGATTCCCACCCCCATCAAAGAGTTACTGCCAACCTTCTTAAGCTCCTCCCTTTGCAATTTCAGTGCATGGCAGCCATGTTTTATGGCCAAATTTACTAATTTGCAAAAGAATTTTAATTCTCTCTCCCACGAAGTGGAGAAGACAAGCAAAGTGCTGCATTTCTGGTTCTTTCCTCGTTTTTGTTTTGAAATCGCTCAAAGGTGGAGGAACTGTGGAGAACAGCTTGCACACCATTTTCATATTTTCTGGAGCTGCCCAGTTATTCAGCCATACTGGCGAGAGATTATGCAGGGAATCCAAAACATCTTTGCGGTTGAAATTCACTGCTCTTTTTCTACAATTTACTTGGGCAATATAGCACCCCAATTACCGGTGCGAGACAAATATCTTTTAAAAATATTACTAGCAGCCAGCAAGAAAGCCATAACTCGAAAGTGGCTGCAGGAAACACCTCCAACGGAGACAGACGGGATTGATATTTGGACTAATATTCAAACCATGGAAAGGATGACCTTCTCACTAAGCCTACAGATAGATAAATATTTGCAAAACTGGGAAAAATGGATTGTGTTTGTGACCACAAGAGATGCTCACTGAGCCATTACTGTATGAACTGACATGTATCCCTGTCAGTATACTGTTTACGTGAACATGTAGGTGACCGGTGGTTTGTTTTATGTTTACATATATGTTGTATGTTATCAATGTCTTTTCTATAAAAATAAAGTATATATAAAAAAAAAATCGCTCAAAGGTCTGAAGTGTAAGAAGTAGTGACATCTAATGGTGACACTGTAGACGGAAACAAACTGTGGACTCCTCTTGCTCATCCCTCCCTTTCCAAAGCCTGTCATGAAACTACGGTGGCCTTCACATACCAGAAAGGATGTCATTCTTCTTCATTTGCATAGTAAGATTCAACTTTAAAATACAAAACGCACGTCCTGAATGGTTTGTCCATTTAGGCTGATGAAGAAACATGGCACCACAAGATGGCGACCTCCATAAAGCACATAGAAAATGCTCATTTTTATGCAATTTTGTTGCCAATAAACCAAATATTACAGAATTGACCTTTAAGTAATCATCATAAAAATGATGATGTGCACAAGTTTGGTTGAAATTGACAGAAAATCTGGAGTCACAGATTTTTTTTAATCCCCGATCATTTCACAACTTGGAGAGGATGAAATTGAGGCAGCGTTCAGAATTTCACATATTTCACACAACTATAATCTCACGGTTGTGAAGAGGAATCACAGCCAACGGAGCAAATAAATCACACGCCCTCACATTTCAGAAACATGACGAATGGGTTTTTTTTTTGCAGTTGTGCAGAACTTTGCAGAAAAACTAAACTCAGTGCAAGTTGCTCAACCTGCATCTGAGGAGGTCGGCGTTTGTTGTTATGTAAGTTGAACATGTACATAATCTGTGTAAATCTCAGTGACAGCTGAAAACAGCACTCGGGGCTGTTTGGTTCCAAAAATGGATCCAGCAGAGAAATAAACTAAACGTCTTCCTTTCCTCAGCCTGGTTTCTGTTACATGCACATTAAAGCCTCGCTGATTTAGTGACTCCATTTACAACCCAGCTGCATTTCTGTCATTCTTTCTGTGTCTTTTTGTTCACAGCAGAGAAGCTGCAACACAATCCTTTTTTTGTTCTTTCTAGTGAAACAAAAACCTCCTGAATGAGCTCAGAACCAGAGGCATAAATCCAGACTCACAGACTGAAGGGCGTATTCAGCTTTTTTTAGGTACTCCTGGCACTGGGCCTGCAGGGTCAGGGCCCTCTGGTGGATGACACTGAGGTTGGAGCCGCCGCTGCAGGGAAAAGCAGAGGAAAGTCATTACTATGATTTTATTCATGAACTTTATTTTAACCAATATAATGATACACAACATAAACATCAAGGGTGACACAACAAACAAACCTCCTCCCTGGAAATGCTAATCATGTTTCCTTTGAAAATACAATTTTCCTTTTAACGATAATATTTAAATCATTCTATCTTTGTTCGTTATCCCTTTCACAGTTTAATATGTTATATAAAACAATCAAATAAAATATATAAAGAAAATACATGTAGAATACAGACAAGAAACCCAAACTGGGACTGAGCAGTCAACTATTTCAATAATTGGTTATTGAACAAATAGGTGTGATGGGTTTTTATAAATATTTAAATCTTTCAGCTTCTTAAGTGTAAATATTTTCTGGTTTGTTCCATATAACAAAGAAATCATTTTGCTTCAGTAGTTTCATGGGAACAGAAATTCACCACATTCAATTTACTGCGAGTTCTTTAACCTGGATGTTTAATCAAAATGTACTGTATATTATCCTGTCCCTGCAGAGTTGGAGGCAGCATCAGTCTGTGTATCTGTGTATCCTAATGTTGCCTCTGTGCTCTTTGGTCAGCTTCTTAAGTGTAAATATTTTCTGGTTTGTTTGTTCCATATAACAAAGAAATCATTAAAACTCAATAGTTTTGGTTTGTGGACAAAACAGACCTTTGAGGAGCTCATCATTTCAAGGTTTGGAAAACATTAAATAACATTTTCTGGACCAAACATGGACCTAACTAATCAAAACAATTGACAGATTAATCCATTCTACAAGCCTGTCGTTCTGTTCAGACCAAAAATGTGAATCTGCGTCAGTCTAAAGTTCAACACGTGTGTACTCAACCTCTCATTTTACTCCAGTCACAATAATTCCTCATGAGGAAATTGCCCTGTTCGTTGAGTGTTGAGTTGAACACGCCTAACCTCAAGCTAGCTACCATGGTTACCATTGTCTTCATTGTCTCTTCTGAACAGAACATGATAGCGCCACCACCTGGTCTGGAAGGTGTTGTGCAACAGGGAGCACACGTACAGTCAAGCCGGAGGAGTCGAAATTACTTTTGAATATATATACAAATGTCCATTATATTGAAACCACTGTTCACACAATGATGACTAAGTCGATCAGCTCCACCCAAATGTTTCTCCGTGTTTCTCAGTTTAGCGATGTTTAAATCTCATGCCAAGATTTGTCTGACGTCACGTCAAAGTTGTGGAAGTGAATTCTACCGTTTAAAAATCACGATGTCTCAGTGACCCACTAACCCCACCGACGCCTGTGCTTCAAGTGTATAGATAGAAGGGCTCCCTCAGTCAGGTCTGATGGTTTTGCTTGACAGTTGCTGTTTTCAATCAAGGACGCGGCCCACAAAATTTTCCCATCATTTCTGTTTACACATATCAAACAGAGGCAGAACAATAACAACAAAAAGTCACCAGAAGTTACACACTACAGCTTTAATGTTCTTCCTGCCCTTTCATTAAATACCAGAGTGACATTTTTACTCCGTGCCTGACTGAGAGGAACAAAGTCAGAGTTGCAGCAGAGGGAACTTAGCAGTTCATTGTAGGACATAAATCAAAGTGAGTGTTTCTCACCAGGGAGGGGAGAAAAATGAGTTTGACAGCCAGTTTAGAGTAATTACTTAAACACTAATTACCCTGCAGCCTCTTCTCAATATCTGTGAAGAATCCCTTGTGTAATTTAAAGTTTGGATAATGTGGGAACACCTTCAACAAATACATTAGAAATGCACACACACTCGGGTAAATGTTTCCTATTGGAGACCAGAGATGTATGTGTTTTTTTTAGTAATTGTTTTTCCTGCAAACATTCCATGCAAATACCGGTAAGTGTTGCAAATGTGAACGCTTTCAATCGTGACAACTGCAGCGATACCAACATAAAACAAGCCATTTAAAAAAAAATCTGCACCAGAGAGTTAATGTGTCGTCATTGGACAATTTAGTTCTAAAATCTAATCTAACGCTTTTATGTGCAGTAAAACTGCACTTGTCGTTGCAAATAATATGAGTTTATACATTATTTTTTTTAAAAATATGTACTTGCACTGCAGTGCAGACACAAAATGCAGCTTGGAGAGACACTACTCAATAAATGGTCATTTAAGTTGGGCAAATTTGTCTTTCGTCTGTAAAAAAAACAAAACAAAGTAGGGGTGGGCAATAATTCAATAACAATATATATTCTGATATTATTTTATTCAATACGATACAACAAAGATTCAGTATATATTAATATACTGTTTGTGTGCTCTGCAAACACACTTTGAGAAACTGTACATTACGGGTGGGGCGGCAAAATCAGTACAGTGAAATACTGCGATATATACGTGGCGATATCATATTGCTTTTGAGACACCGGGTATAGATTTGTTTTAGCCTATAATTTTTTTAACTGACGTTGCAAATAAACAATCTTTTATGTGGATTAGCATAAAAACAATCAACTGACATTTCGGTCCACTAGATGGTGCCAAGTGCTCACTGTCACTTGAGCTGCTGTGAGTGTATCGCAATATCGTGACAATATCATTTTGTGGTGTCTCTGACAATTCCCACCCCTGCAACACTTAATTGTTATTAAATGTTCTGCCTCAGATTTTTGAAAAGCATCTGTGTTTTTGTTGCCTTCTGTCCATGGAGACGATGAAAACAAAAGGTTACCCCATTTGTTTATACAATTTTGGGCCTTATCAGCCATCTATTAAACTGTTATTTATTTATCAAATAGAGGGATACAAGGAAACTAGTCAAACATATTGGCCGGGGGGGTGAAAACAATGTGTTTTTATATCAGCCTAATATCTAAATATCGGCATCAGCCCGAAGAAAACACATTTATCGGTCAACTTCAAGGCTTCAGTGATGAATATTTAATATCAACCAGCTGCTTAGAGACAGGCAACAGGTGGCAGCAAGGAAAGTAAACAAAATGTATCCATACCTCATTCCGGACATCCCGCTGACCATTCCGCCTGACATTCCGCTGACCATTCCGCCTGACATCCCGCTGACCATTCCGCCTGACATCCCTCCGGACATCCCGCTGACCATTCCGCCTGACATCCCGCTGACCATTCCGCCTGACATCCCTCCGGACATCCCGCTGACCATTCCGCCTTTACTAGTCTTTGAATAGGAGTAGGACCTGTATCCGTCCGTGTACTGGTCGTATCCATTACCGCCTCCGTGCAGGATCTCGCTCCGGGAGTAAGGGTAGGTCCCCCCGCCGGTCAAGTCGCTTTTAGAGCCGGCCCTGCGGCTCACGTTGAGCGCCTGCTGTGACCCGTAATAACTCATGGTGACTTTAAAACCAGCGGCAGCTACAGCGAGGTTCAGCGGGGAAGAGAGGAGCTGCTGCAGGCCGCTTCTCTCCTCTCTTCCTCCCTCTTTATCTCTCTCCCCGGTCCGCCCCTGGTCCGCCCTGGTCCGCCCGGTGCCTCTGGTGCAGACTGCAACTCAAGCGCAAAGGAGGATCACTTTTGGAGGCTGACGGAGGCCACGCCCCTCTGTCTCTCCCTCATCTACCCAGCAAAAAATAAAAAGAGGAAAAACACACCCATTGTTTTCATCCAAAGTCTGTGTGGGTGTTTTTTGGTTCATCTAACTTTCTCATCACCGACTTTAAGATGAGTCAGAAAGTTGGGAACATTTGGTCAATAAGTGTTAATATGTACAATTCCATGAAATGTATTTTTGCTGCCTTTTATTTTTACCTGACACACATGTGGATTTCAGTTGTATGTTCCCCTGTGGAAAGTCACATCCATGTTAACAGCATTCTGGTTGAGAAGTCGGAAAAAAAATACACGGATGCAAACATGTCTCGGGCGCGCAACAGCTTAGCAATGTGTTTACGGATAAAAATTTGACATTACTACCTGTATGAGTGTCTTTTACTGCATTTAACAGTAAAGGTAGCAGTGAGTAAGTCACCTGCCAATTTTGATGCCTGTTGAGCAAACAGTTGACAGACGTTCCTTCCATTTATAGATAGATTCTGTAAAATGGGGACATTTCAAAGGTCTAATTTTGGTCAACTTTTCTAATTTTAAAGTGATATAAGGGTGGTCATATAGTGATAATGTGAATGTATGATGGTTGGCTTCCGAGCTGCCGTGCATGTTGTTTAGAGTTAAGAGACTGACACAGTATTCATCATTTTAATTTCCATAAAACGTCTAAATCTAAAAAATATATTTTGAAACGTTCTTTGCAAAAACAATTTACAGCAATTTGTTTTCACATGTCGTTAAAAGCCGCATAACGTCTGTCGATGTGGAGCAGATTCTTCATCTTGAAATCTTTAAAGGGTAAGCTAACCACCTCTTCTGATGCAAACTCCGCCCAGCGCCTGATTTTGAAAAATGCCTAGAAGTGGGCTGTGACCTGTGTGAGAGGGAGAGGGAGTGTGGAGCCGTGCAGGGGGCGTGGTCTGAGAGTGAAATATCAGTAGGGGATTCCTGGCCTCGCCCTTATAAGAAAGTGACAAAAGCTTGTACCAAAGTTTGAATGCAGTAGCTGGTGTTTGACCAGTGAGGCAACATCTACCATTTCAAAACTTTACACTAAACTGCAAAGTATTGAAAAGATTTGCACCTGGGCAAGTAAAAACATTACAATATACCCATATATACTAGTTTTCACCTGAACAAAGGTCATTTAGAAGTTTTAGTTTACACTTTAAATGACAGCTGTGATGGAGCTTTAGGGCAAACGCAAACTGCTGTAAAGACAGAGTCGGTGACGCAGGCTGTGGAATTTCAGTCGGTGCATCTCACTGCCCTTCTCCTCATGAACTTTTTCATCCATTCTGTCCGAACGCTCACTTCACTGTCACAACTCACGCAAACACACAGAAACACACAAAAACATGCACACGCACTAGTCAAACTCTTGCCTGCAGCCAATGGGTTCCAATGGGTGGAACTCGCAGAAAAAAAAAACAAGTTTGACAGCTTATCATAAATGACCACAACTTTGGTTGAATATTATTACCTCTCACTAGTGAAGGATAATGATCACACCATTTTAGGACCATTCAAAGAAAATCAATGGACACAGCTAAGCATTTCTGCAGTAACTGCTGCTTTAAAGTCCTAAAAATGGCTCTAAAATGCACTTAAATCTCTTCACTTACATTTTCACAAGACACAAATTGTTAAATGTAAATGGACAAGGTGAACTATGTGTACCAAAACATGATTTATGTTAGCAAAAAAGTTTTATAATGTCACAAAAACATGTTGCAAATGTTGCAAAAAGGTTTTTCTCAGATTTGGGGGGCAGAGCTTTAAATTCTCAGTTTGTAAAGACAATGTAAAATAGCTTTTTGTCAGAGTGTAACCTCAAAGAACTGTAAGAAAATTTCATCTTGTGATTATCTTGACCAAAAAAAAAAAAAATGTGATTTACAATATTATTGTGATAATTGGACTTTTTAAATTTTTCTTAAAATCTCACACTGAAACCTTTAACGTATCTTTTTGTCATAAACAGATAGGTTACCTATTTTTAGTGAATACAAGAATCTTAAACAAGCGCACCATCAATCATGATGCCCTGGAATAACTGGAAAAATGCAGACTTCCCCTAGTGCCACAGCAAAATAAATAACTAGGACTGCACATTGGTGAACATTTTCAAGCTAGTTGTAATTTTTACGACTCAAGATTATCCTGATGATGCAAATTCACCAAGATTAAATAACTGGGAGTGACTTTTAATCACACTATGTGATTAAATTGTACATATTTCCATCCAAAATTTTGGATTTTGCATGGTTTTGAACAGTGAGAATAAACCAGAGAATACCCACATGCAAACTCCACACAGACTCAAACTGGTGACCTTCTTGCTGTGAAGGTTAGCCACTATACCCCCCGCATGTGTGGCCCTGAAATGCCACTGAATGCAAATGTTTTTAACTCATGAAGTCTCTTTCACACTAAAACTGGTGTTGTATGGAGGGGCAGGCTTTTCAGAAGCAGAATCCGTGCATCTTTAAATGAAAACAGTGAAATGGTTGCAGACTTGAACTTGACCTCATTTGACATCGACCAGAATGCTTTGCTGCTGACTTTGGTCCAATACAGTCCACAACCATAAATCATGGTAATGATAAAAAAAATAGTGACATATGGTATGTTTGCTTTCATAACCTGCAGCTCACAGAGAGTCTCTGTGCACCGCCCTGCCACACAATAAACTCCGCAGCTATTGAGGAATGTAGCATGTGTGTGTTTGTTGTTTAGGATTGTGAATTAAACTGCAAGAGGGAACTGAGAGCGAGTCGATTATGGAGCGTTGATTTGTCATTTCTGATTTATTGCAAAGTGTTGTTTTCCATTAGCTGAAGTAGCTCTAATTACAGACGTGGTGAGGGTGATGGGGTTGCAGAATAGTTTTGGTTCTTCTTATTTTGGGATGTGACGACGAATCCGGCGGCTCTGCTCGCAGCTCTGCACTGTTTTTACGTCTCGGAGCTCGCGTGTACTTGCATTTTTATGAACGATTCACTCAGGTAAAAAAAATGGCCCGCACATTTTTTTCTCAGGTAACAAAAGTCCCACCTCAGCATCGTGGTATTCCCGGAGGCAAATTATGAGAACACGCCTTCACACGCCCATAAACCTGCACAGATATTTGCAGCTTTGGCCAAAACAACATTTTTTAAGAGCTCTTTACGCTGCACTGTCACTCACTGTGATAAAGCATTGAACCTCAGCTCTGTGTCTGCATGCATGATCGATGTGCGCTGTAGAACTGACGAAGCCTCTTAAGAAGTAAAATAGCTTTAACAAAAAAAGAGCCTTTGAAACAGGAAAAAGAATAACTGAACCTGAATCATATTTACTTGTGGTTTTTTTCCTCTGGTGGAGAGAGTTATATCATATTAGGGTGTGTAGCCAAGGCGTGGTCCAGTGTTCCCACCCTCACCCGTCTGCCTCATTCCTTATTATTAGAGACAAGATATGGCCTGCACCCTTTAATGGCTTTTAAAGTAAGAATTGTTTCTGTGTATTTGAAGAAAAGCTTCTTATTTGTAGGGATTACGGGGCAGGAAGAGGAAAATATGGTGCAGCAATAAGTGATTAAATCTTCCTACAGTTTTGTGATAAAAGTACAGGAGATCAGTTACTTGCTCTGACTTTTGTATCTGTGAATGGTATTATTATCATCGGGCCGAGAGTGTCAGTCACAACTTCCGCTAGCCAACAATCCTAACAATCCTTCACTTATGGTCTGTTGTAGTTAAGGGAAAACTTGGACTTTTTAAGGTAATGTTAGCAGCCATGTTGAGGGATTCAAAGTGGCCTTAAATAAAAAAAAAGGCATTTAAATGTGAGCATTGTGAGGGGACAATAGTGCAGCACTGCCTGATTTTGTGCACACGTTTGGAAACTTTATCAGTGGCTGAAGCAAAAATAAAGAATTATATCTCCTTGATTATGACGGCCTTCTAATATTAACAATCATCTTTTGTTGCAGATGGTACAAACGAGGAACACATTCCAATATGCGACAACCGCGCACCATGAGGCCTCCCACTTGAGTGCATTGTCAGACCAGAACAAAAGCAATTGCAGCAACCATTAACAATATGCCATTGTGCATATTTTACCTGGTCACCAAAGAAATAGACATGTAACATAATGTATGTACAGAGTAACTTAAAAGTCCAGGGCTGACATTTTGTTGCCCTTTCACAGCTTGTAGAGCTCTCCAAACCGGAAATTCCACACCAGTATTGACCCTTGTCTTATCTCAGTCCTCGTCTGAAGTCTTTTTAGCAGAAAAAACAAGTTTTCTTTAGAGGTAAAGAAGAGTCATATTTTGTCCTTTAATCACATAACTGTTCGCTTGACAGGCTTCAAACAGCATATTTAATAAAGGCACCAGTGTGTACAACATTGGCGGTGTTTGGATAAGAAATCCAAGTCAAAAGAGCCACTACTATTTCCAAAAATACACAAAAAACATGCACGCATTGAACAGGCACTACTCTAATATGCTTAACAAGTCACCAACTACATTGTTTTTTTGTCCTTTGTTACAACAAATTAACATTATTGGCCTTCGCCAGCTTTGGCCTTGTCCCACAGGTAAGCAGAGAAACTCCACACCCATGGTCACACCCATGACTGGCTGGAATCAAGGGAGGAGGAATGCTCTTTATTGATCCTACTATGGAGTGAAAACCACTAAAAACATGGACACATGCACAGACGATGCAGGATCGTTTCATGTTGGCGGAGCTGTGCTGACTCAGGAGGCTCTGCAGCGTGTACAGGCAGCTCATCACTTTTCACTCTGAAAGACTCGTTACAAACACGTTTTGATTGTTTTGTCTTAAAATTAATATCTTAATATCCGTCTCGTCCTCTTAAGTACCTGTCATCGGCAGTCTGCTTGTCTTCAACAATGTAGAGTATGTGTCAGTCTCCGCATGCGCGTACACATGCACACACACGTGTGGTGTGAGTGAGTGATTGTGTGTTTGGGCAGGTCGAAGGGAAAGTGCTTAAGTCATTCAGCAAAAGGATTAAAAAGTCTTGTTGAAGAAGATCGGTTGTAGCTTTGAGGGCGTGACCGGGCGTTCAAAGACGTTACTGGAAATTAGAACGGAACCACAAAAAAAAGAAAAGAACTGTATGACTGGTTTCCATTCTTTAGTTTAGGACCTGCTACAATGAAATGCTTTTTTTTTTGGACTGCGACATCTTTACACTCTAGATGTTATTTATCTTAACTGTCCACAGAGTACATTCATAGTTAGGATTCCGTGTTGGCCGCCACTGTACAAACACTGCTTCTTTTACATTTTACATTTGTTTCACAGTAAATCAATTGGTCACACAGTACTGTTGGAATGTTAGCCGTAGACACGTTGCTACAATGTTTGTATGCACCGAATATTATGTACAGCATTGTTATCAAAAGCCATTGCTGACAGAGATACGTTGATGAACTTGGGGTTATGTCCATCCCAGTTCCACCCTCTGATGTAAATGAATCGTAGCATTAGCCCTTTGTCTCTACATCATTAGCACTTTAAAACCTCTTGGCCTGAATGTACGTGTAGCGTTTACCTACTGTGTGTGTGCACTAACATGTGCGCTTATTACTTTTGTGGTTTTGTTCATTCGTTAACTTTTTGGGATGACCTTTTTCAGGCGTCTTGAAGGTGATTTTGTTGTGGGCAGGATTAATGGATGTCATGCCACTCAGTGTTGTTTTGTTGTATTAAAATGCGCCTCCGGTACCCACATCGAGACCTGACTGCTATCTGACCCATATCGACAACAACGTGAAGTCACTGTATTGACTCCTCTTTGCTTTTCGAAGCAGGGAAAGAAGGTGTCTACGACAAGTGGAAAACCAAGGAGGATATGCAGTTTTGTCGCCACTTTGACGTTAGCTACACTCAGAGCCACCAACGTATTTCCACTCACATAGTTGTAAGTGAAGCCGAGACACATCAGGGACCTGTTGCCTTTACACTTCGGTTCAGTGGGGTCACATCGCGTCTCTGACCAGTGGTTTGCAGATCGGTTAACATTCTGTCCTCAATGCGACTTAGGTGTATTTACACATGAAATTGCATGTGGTGAGGTGCTATCTGATTACAATACCATCACAGAAAACATCTTTTAATGCCGGTTATTAATGGGGCCATTGTCTACACCGCTTGGTTCAAATACTGTGGCCTTGTGGCATAATTGGACCGTGGAGTGTGACGAGGAGGAGCAGAAATGGGTTTGGTAGCTCAACTGAGCCCGGATTTATTTCCTTGCCGCAGCAACAGTTAACCTTCAAGGTTGAAAAGCAAATGACTAGCTATTCTTCTGGAATTCGGCGCGAGCTGAACTCACTCTTTGCTAACACAGCGTCTCTTGTCCACACCTTGTCAGTCACTCTGTGAACTGACCGGCCTCCCCTAAACAAAGGAAAACCCTACACAGAACCAGTACTTGCCAGCCAATTACTCACTATGGTGGACCCTCAATAACAAGTTCCAAACACATACATGAACAGTACCCATCGTTACAATGTTTATATAAAAAGAAATTTCACATGTACAAAAGAAACTGGACATCTTGATATTATTTTTGCAAATGCCGCATAGACGTGTGAAACAAAGAGACACTTGATAATTAAAGCTAAAGCTAAATAAACACTAAATTGACTCGCTGGCTTATTACTGCATTGTTGATGGAAGAGTTCTCATCGAAAACAAAGAACAGAACCGGTTCTGCTCTCAGTCGTGGGTGCGGCCCTGAGGTGTCTTCTCTGCTCAACATGCTTGAGGCTAAAGGCAGTTCAAAGTTTATATCCACATCATAGTAAAGAGCCGCACACCAGTGGATTCTCACAAAGATCGGCACTGACTGACCTCGTCGGTGGAAAATGCACATGCAGCCAGAGTGTGCAAAGTTAGTTTTTTTTGTTTTTTTTTTGTTTTTTTTAAATTTTATTTTAATATCCATGCCTGCGCAAGTTAAGGCAAATGCAAATAAAAAAGTAAACGTGTTCATCAGGGAAATAAAACAGCTCTTTCCTCGCCGTTATATAATGAATGATTAAATCTTTAGTGCAGTCTGCTTATCATAAATCAATAAAGCAGACAGTTAGTCATGTTCACGTGATGTAGGAAGACACAAAAATGAAAATGATCAGTCAGTGAATAAACTTGGATTTTAAGAATGACCCTGTGTAACCCTGTGTTTTATAGACTGTTTTTATTTTGTTTTCAAATTCTGTGAAGAAAAGGTGCTTAATAAAAAGTAAATTAAAGTTTGTTTTATTACATTATTATGAAAAATAACATGCTGTGGCCTTTGTAACATAGGATAATGACAAAAATAACCACTCCCCCCCCCATTTGCCTTCATCTTTAAGCTAAGGAACTAAAGGTTGTTTCACAAAACCTAGACAGTGGAATTAGCCTGGATTCTCCAGTTATCCTGAATCAAGTCTGCAGCATCTACATCTGCTCCAGACCATTTTAACAGCCAGGTTTAATTAACTCATGTTTTCAATGTGTTTCGTCAGTGTCTCTGAAACTAGCCGAAGCCTATGTGGTATTTTGCACACACAAACAGCGTGGCAACATGTCTACGGTTACAGCACTATGTGTACAACTGATTTTCTGTGAAATAAATATGACCAAAATGCCATTAACAGTAAAAACTAGCAGTGTTTGTACGGTGGCAGCCGTCTTGGAATCCCATGCAGTTGGTGAGGTTGCTCTGAGTTCAGAGGGCATTACCATGTCAGAAACACCCCACAATCTCAGACATTTTGAGTTCCAAGTGCAAATGGAACGTACCAATAGTTTGAAGGCACCAAGGAGTGGCAGCAAAGTCTGGCCTTCATCATGGTGACAAGAAGTCAGCCTGAGAGTTTATCGCAGTGTGTGGGTGTATCATTTTTAACTTTTGTCACGCATTAGCCTACCCTTTCCACAACAATAGTACCTTAGTTTAGCTTTTTCCCCAGTTGATTCATGCACAGTATGTATTCATTCATGTTTAAAAATAGCTTGTGAAAAGTAAGTTTGCTCATCATTTGCATTTTTTAGACTATTTACTCACACGTTAAATGTATAGATAATGAGCTTAAGGGTGGAGCTGGATACATAACAACCACAAACCAAACTGAAACACACGCACATACAGCTCAACTTAAGTTTATCAGAATTGAGGTTCTGTCTCATTAGGACCAGGATTTGGTCTCCATGGGGGCTACTGGTCCTGAGCAGACGCTTTCGTAGTTTGACAGCTTTGACGTCTAGGGAGTGAGCGGAAAACAGAAGGCTTTATTTGTGCCAGGACTTTTCCACCTGTGCAGGTGCGTGTGAGCAAGTGAGTGAACGAGTGAGTGAACGAGTGAGCATATTTGAAAAGGGGGAAAAAAAAAAAAGTGAGTCGTTGCCCGAGGGAGTTTATATCAAAAGGTGAAAGAGGTGAGAACTGAGGGATGATCTGTGCTCACTTTCCTCTGTTTCTATGTTAGTGATAAAATGAACACGAGATCAAATGCTACAGATCAGTTAGAGCTCTTATAAATATGAATTTATAAGAGGATACAGTGGCTTTCTGTCTGGCTCAGTGTAGTATGGGAGGAGGCCCTGCAGGAAGGCGGACAGGTTGTGAGCTGCTGCTGCTGCTGCTACTGCTGCTACTGCTGCTGCTGCTACTGCTGCTGCTGACTGATCGTGTGACACTGTTACACCTGTGCAGCAGGCTGACATGGATATGCCTCCTGGGGGTTTGGAAACAGAGGCAGGGAGGAGGTAAATGAGAGGGTGGGACCGTCAGTGAGAGAAGTCACATTACACCTGAACCAATCTGGGTCAGTGGTCACACTGAGACAAACGCTGCCGCTGCTGCCGTTGCGCCTCTTTATATACAATCATTCATTCAATCCAGATCTCACAATGGAGACATCTGTGATGTAACTTAAAAGACTTGAAAAAGATCACAGAGCTCTTTTTGAATATTTTAGGTAATTATCATGATTAGAGGTCGACCGATGCAGGTTTTTCTATGATCGATAATTGATGCTGGATATTTAGCTAATTTTCTTTTTTTGCCTTCATCTGTCTTTTATGATAATAAACGATACAAAAACTTTCTTAACTTCAGTTCAACACTAATGGTCTGTCTCTCCAATCCATATTTTATGGCTGCACTGCAGTGTAATTATATACAGTATTTTCAATAAAAAATAGTGTATATATTAAATACATAAAACTAATCTTCAATGCAAACATAAAGTGATAGTAACTTAACACCATTAATCAAGTTTCTGGGAACAAAACTGCTTAAAAAATGTCAAATATTGACACAATGGATTAATATGTTTACCTCTGCATATAAATATAATATTGGTTTAGTTTATACCCGCTAATGTCACTGTGAAAGAGGTTTATTTCTTACACACTGGCCTGCAGCAGCTCTGCCTATAAGGCATGTCCAGAAGGTGGCAGTGTTGCACAGTCCGAACAACATTTTTTGTGGCAATAAAATCCTAGACTTAAGATGACTTACAATTTAAAAAGTGCGCCTTGGGTGGCTCACTTATAATTTTCTTTGGGCCATGTTTCAGTGACAGTGAAAAAACCTGAAATATCCCTTTAATCCCAACCCTTTACCTCACCGAAAGCTAATGGTAAACCTAAGAACAAGTCGTTACCCTCAACAAGCCTCTTAACGTTGTGAAGACTGAGCAAAAAGTTCTCACAACAATGGTTTTCAGCCAAAATGTGTCTTCACAGCTGCAGACACACACACACACACACGGTTCTTGGCTTATTCTGGGCAGGAGGAGGAGGAGGAGGAGGAAGGTGGGGTGAGGAGGGAGGTGAGAGATGAGTAAGAGCTGAGCACAAGTTGTCACCTCTTTACCACAGTGTCAGCCGCGCCCTAAATACCAGCTCCATGTCATCAGGGTACATTGGCAGTGAAGAGTCAGCAGTCAGGTTAACACACACACACACACTGGTTTCCATGACTTCAGAGGACATTGCATTGACTTACATTAACACTTACACTAACCTTAACCATTATTACTAGTTCCCTAACCCTAACTCTAACCTAAGCAACTTTGCCCAGCTATCCTTTTAGGGAATCTACCTTGACTACCATTCTTTTGGGCAACATAAAGAAGGAATTATCCTGGATTGTATAACCAGTTAACTCCTAACCCTAACCTGAACCTAACCACATTTCAAATCTTGGTTAGGTCCCGACTTAACTGGTTCATCTGAAATGAGGTTCTGCTTCTTTAGGACCAGGATTTGGTCTCCATGAGGACTACTGGTCCTGACAACGTCAATGTTCGTGCCAGAAAATGTCCTAAAAAAGTAACGAATACAATAAAACAAATGTACACACACACTCACACACAGGGTTTCTGTTCATTTTGGCAGCTTAAATAAAGTGTGATCCATAACATTGACCATAACCAGTTAATGCATAATCCTAAATTAAACCTAATCCCAATTAAGAGTCCTAAATTTAACCAGTTCTTCAGAAGTGAGGACCAGGTTATTGTGTCCATTCCTAACCCTAACCCAAAAAAAACACAGGTCTTAAACCTGTGAAGACAAGCCAAAATGATCTGACCTCCGAAGGTTTATACACTGTTTTTGGACCTTACAAATATATATAATCTGAAATCTGTCTGTCAAGGTCACTCATTCATTCACTCACTCATTCACACACTGTAGCAGCAGCTGCAGCCACATTTGTTTCTGTTCATATTAATTTGGTTTTATCCATAAAATATTCGAAAAAAATAAATGGCTGCACAGACTCGTACAACGGTCGTTTAGCGCCCCCTTGTGGCCGACAGACAGAACACCATCCCATCCTCCTATTGTCTGTTCAAAGCAGATACATGATTTTTGTTTTTCTTTTTCTTTATCGTAATGACGCAGACGCAGTCTCTGTGGGACGTTAACAGTATAGATCTTTACATAGCACATGATGGATTCATGATTTATTGATTCCGAGTGATGCTGTGCAGCGCAGAAGGCAGAAGCTGCACAAAGAGGCTCATTGTTGGCTGCAGATGCGTCTCAGTGGTGCAGTCGCTTTTTGAAGACTCCAATCGCAGCTCATCGCGCGACCAGAGGAGGGCGGGGTTTATCCACCGACCCACCCCTCCCTCCCTCCCTCCCTCTGCTCCAAGAGCCGCTTCAGCCTCGCGTCCCATTGATAAGGCGACGGCTGCGCGTCCTTGAACTCATCAGCCTCTTGAGTTGGACGGATGAGGATGATGATGATGATGATGAGTGGGAGCTCGGACACAGTGAAGCTGAGGTGATGAGGAGGGTGATGTCGCGCGCCTCCAGGAGCTCACAGTCTGGACAGGTGTGAGACCTGTGGAACACATGGATGAAGGTCCGGGGCAGATGTTTGGAGGAAGCCACTCTTGGATGTAGCTCCAGACAAAGCAGCAGCGAAGCAGGTCCTGCAGCTCCACTCCAGCTCCACTCCAGCTCCACTCCAGCTCCACATGGATGGACCATGATGAGGCTCATGATCCCGGCTGCCTGTGTGAGTCCTCTCCTCTCATGGAGCGTCTCCTTCCCCTGACACCGCCTCTCCTCTCGGACATCCTCCGGCCCCCCTCACTCACCATGAGGGTGACTGCTCCGTGATCCCTCCCTGTTGTTTTTCTTTTTTTTGGATCTCGCTTCTCTTCTGTTCGCTGCTCACACAGGATTTATCATTTATTTATCAGCGCTGCTGGATTTCTTTGTGTTCATATTTTGGCTTCACCCAGCTTCTCTCTCTCTCTTCTCCGTGGCCGGGCCGTGATGGCAGGCGGCCGGCCGGAGGCGCAGGACCACCCGCCAGAGAACGGCTTCACTCCGTTGGAGCACCCGGTCCCCCGGCTGCTGCCGCACATCGACGGCTCGGTTCTGCCGTCTCTGGGGGGTTTCGGGAAACACCAGAAGCAGCTCGTGGTCCTGACCTGGATTCCAGCTTTGTTCATCGGCTTCAGTCAGTTTTCGGATTATTTCCTCCTGGCACAGCCCACCGGCACGTGCGTGCAACCCCTCGCGAACGACACGAACTGGACCGTGGCGTCCCCGCCGGTCACCGTCACCGGAGGAGCGTCCGCGCTGCCCCATCTCAACGGGACCAGCTCCGGGGAGGGGTACGGGGAGGGCAGCGGTGGCCCGTCACTGTGCGCCTGTAAGGAGTGGAGGCTGGAGCTGCAGGCGGGACTCAGTCAGAATGTGGTTACCAAGGTAACGAGAGAGGCCAGAGAGACCTAGTGATTTTTTTTTTTTTTTTTACTGAAATAATAATTTAAATATTCATATCATCATCATCATCATCATCATCACTGTGCTCCTCCACTGTCTGTCAGTTTACAGAAGACTGAACTAACCAACTACTAACACAGTTAACGAGTTCCCTACTGACCTCAATATGAGAGGATGTGTGCTTGTTACATTTTTATGGCATTTTCTGGCATAAACACTGACCTTGTCAGGACCAGTAGTCCTCATTGAGACCAAAACCTGGTCCTAATAAGGCAGAACCCAATTTCTGAGGAACAGATTAAGTTTGTAGGATATTAACTGTGGTTAAATTAAGATTAGAGTGATTGATTATGGATTAGGCTACACTGACCAAATGCATAGAAGTCACTGTAGTGTCTTAACACAAATTCCTTAACACAAACCAGTGTGTGCATGTGTGTATGTACTCATTTTTTATTACCTCTTGGGAACTTATCTGTCATAAACATTGACCTTGTCAGGACTAGTTTCCCTCATGGAGAAAAAATCCTGGTCCTAATGAGGCAGAACCTCATTTCTCAGGCTGTGGTTAAATATTAAAGTTAGAGGTATATGTGAATTGTGGTTTGGGCCACATTGTCATGTTATCAACACATTTGTGCTGACGTAGTTCCATAATGTCATTACCAGCCATTTCAAAAATTGAATTCTCCAAAATTTGTAAACAAATAATCTGCTTCCATAGAGAAGAAATAACCACAAAATGATTCAGTTAAAACATTGTTGCTGCTTTTTATTTAAATTTTTACAGTCTGTTTTCAGCAGAATATTTATGTAATATTTAGTGTTCCTTATTTCCATATCTGGTGATTTTGACCAATACTGGACCAATACCGAGTCTCATCTCCAGCTATGGTTATTGTTAGGGATAAGGCTTTGGTTTGACTGTAGAAATGAAAAGAAGTCAATGCAGGACTGACTGTAAATGTAGTGTGGCTGGATGATCATTATAATACAGCATTTAACCAGAAGAAACAACCAAAGAGCAAACATTTCCAGCAAAACTGCTCACTTTCTGTATTTGCCAAAGAACTATTTTCTCCTGCAGAATTTCATCCAAACATTGATTTCTCACTTTTTGAGTCGTGCTGCTTTTATTTACATTTTTACAGTCAGTGCTCAATAAATTATTAACATGATATCAAGGATTTTTGGAACATACTGGCTATTTTAACAGTGTTCCTCGTTTCCCTCTCCACATTTATAGTCATAACTCAGCTTAGGGCAGAGGTTTCACTGAGCATCTGTTCTGGTCAGGAGGGGCCCAATCAAGTGAAAACAAAATAGTCCAACTGTTTCCAAATAAAAAAGGCAACCGTTCAATAAGGGTATATCACCGCTTTCCATCATGATATCATGTTGAAAATATTAGCACAGATATTTCACAGAATTTTAAAATAAAAGTGCCTTGTTGATATGGAACAATACAAATGTATTAATATGCAAAATTACCCTAATACTAAAAACGTACTGTAAACAACAGTTTGTTTACAGTATGCCACATGTGGCCCACGGGCCGAGAGTTTAAGACCTCTGGCTTAAAAAATGTCATTTCAGTATAATAATCTCTCTTTTTCTAGTCAAAGTAATTTTAAAATGAAATTTGGCTCCAGATTGTAGTGCCATTCAGACCCCATTATATTAAGAGATAACAGAAACTGTAAAGACATGAAATAATGATGTGGAAGTTACACTGACTTACATAAACATCACCACTGGTTTGGATTAATGCAGAGTTAAATTCTACTGCTTTTATTTTTAAAATGTCAAAACACATGAGCCTATCAACTCCTCTTTTCCCCAAGGGAGACTAATAGGTCAATACAGCTTGGTAATATTAACACATTAAGTGGAAAATATTTGAAAGTGTCACCCACCTCTGTACATCCATTTTGTCTGATAACGCTGGTGCTAACAGTTCTCTCTGCTCTACTGTACAGGTGGAGGCTCAGAGAGGAGCTCTGTAAATCATTTTTTAATACCGTCACTATTTTTCCCCACACAGCAGAATCGCTGTGCCGGGCTCTTTTAGATTCACTTTCAGGGTCACAGACGTAGGGAACAGAATGTGCTCACACACGTGTCCTTGGCTGAGTTTCAGAGCTGTGCACTGACCCATGGCCTTCGAGGAAAAGAGTGGAAAACTATTGATTTCTGCCATTGCAGGCCACGTTCCCATACATGCTGTTCCTTCTCTATCCCTCACACATACACACAGTCTGGTTTATATGACTTCAGAAGACATTACATTGACTTATTCTATACTTAACCATACTAACCCTAATGCGTCCTAACCATTCAATATGCTGTCAACTTAAAATGTATCCATGTACAGTGCAGGGACTTACTTTTTGACAGCATGAACAAAGTGTTAACCATAACCAGTAAATGCCTAACACTAACTTTAACCTAGCCGCAATTCAAATCGTAGCCATAAACTTCATCAGAAATGAGGTTCTGCCTCATTAGGACCAGACTTTGGTCACCATACTGGACTATTTATTCCAGAAAGGTCATAAAGAGTTTTTAAACACAAACACATACTCATCCATGCTTTTCTCTCTTCTGCTTTGAAAAAAAAAAAAACATTTGAATATTTCAAATGCACGTTTGCACAAACAAAGCAATGAGTCAGAGAAAAAAAACAAGTTTGACAGTCTTCTGACATTTCATGTTGCTTCTGCACAGCTTTCATATTCAGACTACTCAGCCTCTTATGTTCTTTTCATGCTGCTGGTGGAGATTTTCCTCTGAAAAATTTGTTTGCTTTTCATTATCTCCTTTTTTAGTGGAATCTGGTTTGTGACTCTGCCTGGAAGGTGCACATCGCCAAGTTCTCTTTGCTGGTGGGCTCCATATTTGGCTACCTAGTGATGGGGGTCATGGCTGACTGGTACGTTGCCTTCAAAATCATGCTCCAAACCAGTATTTACAAATAAATATGGAAATAATATCACTTATCTACAAGATATTCATAGACATTTAGCAAAATCTTTTTCCGGTTGTACTCTTAACTTTTGTGGAATCGAGCACTTAACACATTGTACATTAAGTCAAGATTTTTGGGTATTTTACAAGTTTTGACCTGAGGGTGGAGCTATATTAAGTGTCAGGGTACTGCTTAACAAAGATCCATGCCAAGGGTCAACCATACACACTGGTGTCCACTCATACTGTATGTACCATACTTTTTTTGCCTATTGTCCTAAATGGAAACACTACTTATAAAATGGGCATCATGTTCTACTGAAACAGAGCTGAAGCTTGTGATTCTTTCCGTTAACTCCTCAGGAAAATGTTAACTGATGTTATAAATCAAGTCATAATTAGAAGCTTATTTTCCCATAGACCTTTATTCAAAGGTCTATAGTTCTCTTTTCAACCAGCGGAGTTGCCTGGTGGTTATTCAATATATTTTCCTTTT
Source organism: Brachirus orientalis (assembly GCA_016785285.1). Lineage (NCBI taxonomy): Eukaryota > Metazoa > Chordata > Actinopteri > Pleuronectiformes > Soleidae > Brachirus > Brachirus orientalis. The sequence continues at coordinate 493,371 of JAFBJR010001097.1, read as the reverse complement.
GCACTGTTGTCCTTGCTGGAACTGCAAGACTACGTCCACTCTTTCTGTACAGACTTTGTTCTACAGGGATCATGAATATCTGTCCCAAATCTTATGTCAGTCCCATAACTGGTAGGGTGAATATTTAGGCAAAAAATCATTCTCCAAAAGCAGTTCCTGTTGCACCATAATCCAGTAACATCGATAACAATAAAAAAAGCTGTGAGCACCACAAAGAAAAACTTAGTTTTCTCTTCATCCAGAGGCAATAGTCATTTCAAATTATGTACAGTTCAGATCAAAACTATCTGGATGGCTACGTGAGAATATGTCTTGTAATTTGGCGAAATGGCCCTTTAAGACCCACTTTTGTCCATTGAATTCATTGTAGTCTCGTCTGCAGCCTGCATCGTGGGAAAAAACTCCCCACATTGTGTTTGGGCTCAGTCGCCATGGAAACAATGTAAAGAAACGTGCAGGGCAGGGGGCGCCTCAGCTCCGACCTGACCCACTGGTCAACTGACCCCACGTAATCCAGGAAATTCACAGACCCAAACAAGACAATGTTGGCAATAATCTCTTCCCCCCCGACTGCACGTCGAAAGCTTCTTCCATCAGTTTGTTTGTTTGTTTTTACACATGTTGCCGTTCTATCTCTTCCTCACTGTCCTTCCTTCTGTCTCTAAGGTTCGGTCGACAGCCCGTGTTGATTCTCTCGGTGCTTTTCATGCTGGTGTTTGGTCTGAGTGTTGCCTTCTCTGTAAACGTCACCATGTTCAGCACATTGCGCTTCTTTGAGGGTTTCTGCTTGGCGGGCCTCGCTCTCTCCCTCTACGTACTCAGTAAGTACATGCTATCGCAACGTCATGGCTGTTTGCTTTATTTCTTTGCTTTTCTGCTCTATTTTCCTCATTCTTTCTTGGTTTGCTCCATGTTTACTAAACGCAACCATTAACGCCTGAATAGAATGGGTCACTGAGACGTCTTTATCAGTACGTCCCCAGACATAGTCAAGTCAATCTATGATCATAGTTCAACTACAGCAATCGAAACACTGTTAGCATGTTGAGCGACATTTAAAGTCTCGCCATACATTGTTCCATCCAAGGGCTTTGTTTGAAGACTCTGGGGCTGCATTTTAGGCCCTATCCATATTTACCCAATTGAAACGTTATGATTGAAACATTTCTCTAAATAAAGCATTTTAACAATCACCAAAAGAGAGACAGAATAAAGAAAGCCAAGGGAATGAAGGAAAGAAAATAAAGGTTATCATTAAGGGAACAGACACGAACAAAACACGAGAAAAAGAAGAAGGAGACAACAACTAAGAAAAGGCAAGAGAGGTGGGATTATGATCATCATTTTGCCAAAGCAGCGTCTTGGTTGTCTACACTAAATTGCATGGGTGACGTTTTGACATTTGACCACTCTGTGTAGCATTTCAGGGGGAGCCCAGCGCGAGGGGAGCATAGTTAGCTGTTAACCTCTTGTAGCAGTTTAACATTAAATAGTTTTATTGTGAAGCAAAGTATTGCCACCCCCCACACATCTTACCTCTCTCCCTGCTGGTTTCTCCCCCTTCTCTTTTTCAGGCAAGCCAGAGATTAGTCGTACATTATGCGTGAAGTGAGGGCAGACTTTGAGCTTTGGCAACGGGTGGGGTTTTGTCCCTCTCGCCAAGGGGTCTCAGATAAGTCTGTTTAACCGTTTGTGAGAACATTACAAAATGTAGGCCTACGCCTACGAGCCGCCTGCTCGAGAATTCACTCCTGAGAATTCAGTTTAGTCATGTAATCATCAACAAACCTAAACTAAGTCAGCAAACATCGCCAAAACAGAGACAGCAGCCATTATTAAAGCTAATTTTGATGTTTATTTGGTGTTAACATGGGGGCGTTTTGTGTGTTAGCATGCTAACACTTGCTCTAATGAGGCTGATTGGTGTGTTTGTCGCTATTAGCATATGTTAGCTTACTATCGCCTTAAACTCATTAGATTTGGGCCGTAAGTACCGAGAACATCTGCACTAAAACTGTATAACAATTCATTCAAAAGCTAATCAGGATTTTAGATATAGATCTGACCGAGATGACATTAGAATACCTGGGTATAAAAAGGAAAGTGTAACATGACAACAATGCATTAACCAGCACAATGGATGAAAATCATGTCTGCTAGCATTTTTGAATATTAGCTTATGTTGTTTTTTTAACAGTTCTCTTGTGTTTTAAAAACTAGAAAACATGAAATTATTCAAAAATACTGTCACTCAAGGCTTTCTAGGGTTATTATTTGCGATATAGACAAATTTGGTGTATACTGGTGGCATTTTCCCGCAATTCGCAACATCCCTTAACCATTTTAACCTGTCTTCTTGCGCTTTTCCACTATACAGTTTAGCTTTCTTTTTGCAATAAATGTAGGCGAGAGGCTCCTTTGTAAAAATTGGCAATGAAACACACAAGTTGTTGTTCATGGACAAAGAGCAACTTCACTCGATTTCCACTATCACATTCATAGATATGTTGAGCCATGATTGTAGCTGAATGAATCATGCGTTCATCTTCACTTTCATCTTGTTAATATTAGGTATTTTCCGGTTGACCTATATGCCCCAGTTGATCCCAAACAACTTTAGTTGTGAGGTAGTTGCTAGTATGTGGGTATTTTTACATGTTTTAAAAGTCCAGTTTTATTCAGACAACACAATTCGATACTTTCTAACGCCATGTAAATATAGTTTCCTTCTCTTTGTTAGCAAGTCAGCAAGTTACAGTCACAACAGTACAGTACATTATTATGCTGTGAAGCGTTCCTTTCCCTGTATTGTATGTCTTTGTCACAAGAGTTATTTAATGATGTCACGAATCTTAAATCAATTAAATCAAGGTTTTTTTAAAAAGCAAATTTGTAACATTTCTAAAAAATATATAGTTTCCATCTGGGGCAGATTTAGAGTACATCTAGACAAATTACACTCACTAACAATTTAAACATTTACCTCCTTTGCTGCGCCAATTTGCCAAATACAAACGGGAGACAATATAAGTTAGTTTTTGTGTGTGAGCAAATTGTCTACATGCACTTTGAAGTGAAAAGGTAAACAACCAGGTGTCAGTGTGAGGTGTGGATGAATACAGTGGGAGGAAAAGTCGCCTCATTGCCGCGAAACAACTCACTTTAAAGTGAACAGATGACACTCACTGTCATCCCAGTCACAATAAAACACATATGGGATCAAAAAGACATACGGAGCTTTAATTCACATCCTAAAAAAGGACTGAGGTTGCAAAGCCACTGAAACCTAATATGCAGTTGTTGCAGACAGAAGGTGGACTCTAATTGTGACATTTTCTCATTTGTTTACCTTGTTCTACAGCGGTGTCTCGAGACAGAACAGAACAGGACAAACAATAGTGGTTGAAGTGCTGACCTTAAACTTTAAATTCTTTGTTCTCCTGTGGCAGGACAGTGATATTTTGAGACTAAAAACACAGTTTCAGATTATCATTTTTAGATTAACAGTGTAAGAAATATAAATATAAATAAATAAATGTTCATTTACTTAGGTTCAGCTGGCCAGAACTATGAGGCCAGAACATTTTAATGAGGCCATTTAAAAGGAAATACCCTCCCTTTTTTTTTTATTTTTTTTATTTTATTAATTATAGCATAAAATCTTTTCTAGTTTGACTATGTGATGGCTTCACCAGACATAAACAGCATCACCAGACATAAACAGATTAGATTAGACTAGACTTTATTGATCCAAAAGTGATGAAACTCACTTGTTACAGCAGTGAAAGGGGTTCAGAGGTCAACAAGTGACAAAAGTTTGAGAGTAGGATATGAAATAAGTATAAAATTAGACAAATATAAAGTATGAAAATACAAATGAATAAAGAGACATAGAATGAGCAACATATATGTTTACTTAAATACAGTGTACACCTTTTAATTGTGGAAACCTTTTAACAGTGCAGTGGCACAGAATTATTAGACATATTGAACCGATAATATAATTAATGTTAATTTTGTTTGGACTTTAACTCAGAGATCCATGTCAATTTGATTAATCTTTTGCAGGAGAAACAAATAGGGCTGAAACAATTACTCAAGTAGTCGCTTACTAAATTAATTGTCAACTATTTTGATAATTGATTAATCAGGTTGTGTCTCTTTCAGCTTTTTAAACGTGAATAGTCTCTTTGCTCCATATAACAAAGAAATCATTTCGGTTTGTGGACAAAAACAAGACATTTGAGAATATCATCATTTACAGGTTTGAGAAACGCCAATCAACAGTTTCTGACAATTTATGAACCAAATAAGTCCTCGATTAATTGTGAAAATAATCGACAGATGAATAGATTATGAAAATAATCATTAGTTACAGCCCCAGGAAAATCAATCGTCAGACCCAGCATCTTAACACTTGAGACATTGTTTAATTTAAAATATAGCTGGAGCAATGCACTGAGTTGGAGATTATGTTTCTGCAGTGGAAAGTGTATATATTGTATTAAAGATGACTGTATAAGTCTACTTGCACATTTGCTGTGGTTGGACAGTTTCGTTATCATTTCTGCAGTATCTCCCCAGAAATTCTCCCTCTGTCTGTGTTTCTCTTTCACCCTCTGTCACCGCGAAAGCAGCTCTGAATCTCTATTTTTAAATCCGGCGGCTCTCTGCTCCTTTTCCATTTTCAATCCTCTCCTCCATTCATCCCATTCTGCTCTCTCTGTACCCTTTCATTACTACAGGCAGTCACTCTCACTTGCTCATTTGAAATCTCTCTTCGTTCAGTTATCTCCCTGCAACACGCAGAGCATAATAAACTCCACTGATGCTTTAGTTTGCACCACTGATGTAAATGTGTTAATGTGGAATGTGGTGCACGCACATTTGGCTGGTGCACTGATTCGACATCGGTCTTATTGTTTTGTAATTTGGCTTCTACCTTTGCGTTGTCCTTGTTTTTCCTGCTCATGCTGCTTCCCTTTGATTCTTTCTTAGAAAAACAGATTTAATCCCATTTGCGGCTGACTGCTGTTTGCACTCACCTGGAAAAACATTTTTGTATTCATCAGCTGAGTGATAAACATTCACCCACTCTTGGCTGGAAATGTTTTCAGAGGATGGCAGCTGCTGTCAGCATAAAAAATAGAAACATGTCAAACCATTCCTGCAGAGTATTTACTTTTTAAAATCCATAATTATGAATCCATAAACTCTTTCTGTTACAACCAGTTACTGTCTCACCAGAATGCAATAATTCGTAAAAATATTTCTGTGTTGTTGTTAAATCAAAAGATTTGTATGTAAAAGAGAATTAACAAAATATGAACGATCTCTCTTTGGTTTTTAATAAGTTACCGAAGAAGTAGAAATCTACAGTCGGTGCATGTAGATGTTATCAAGCGTACTTAGGGATTGAGTGAAGGCTGTGCTCCACTTGTGTGAAAATTTAAATAACCTTTGTGTCATGCGAAAATAATTCGAAATAGTAGCTGCGATGTCGGCAAGGGCCCAAAAAAGCGGCGCTGTCGCGAGTGATATAGCCGTTTAATTCACCGCTCGAAGTCGCACCAACCAGTTGTCTTTTGTCAGCCGTTTTTGTCTGTGATTTAAAAGTTCAGTCCTAAAATCCTAATGCAAACAAGCTGAAAAAAAGCACATCGCCACCTAGTGTAATGGAGGTGGACAAAGTTGAGCCAACAAGTCAATTCTCCTCTAGTGTTTTTATACTGGGACAAGGACGGTAAACAAATTCAACCGCTCATTCAAACTACAACCACAGCTCAACGTAACTGTGTGGAAACACTCTGATAGCTTCTTGCTGTTCTTTTCCGGCTCCTCTGAGTAATGACATTTAAGTAATGACAGAAGACAGTTTAAGTAATACGAGCCGAGGGCGACGACTACTGCCGAGTCAGCTGAGGCACGCGGTCATGTCGTGTCCCTGTCTAGGCCTTTAGCCACGTTCCATCCTCATCCAACAAAGACAGGAAAGAAAGATGATTCTGATGATGAATATTTTATGACAAAAAAAACGCTCCGTCTTCACATGACTTCTCTCTTCTGTCCATCAATCAAAACCTAAGATATTCATCTGAGATGGAAAAAAAAGTCATCACTTACCGGGGTGACAGTAGCTCAGTGGTAGACTGAGTTGTCTTTCAATTAGCATGTGAATGTGTATGAAAGATTTGTGCAAATAGATATTAAAGTGTGATTGAAGGGGTGAGTGGCATAACAGTGGCGTGAAGCAGGGTTGAGTGGTCATCAAGACTAGAAAAGTGCCATATAAATACAGACCATTGTCCCAAAACTGTGTACAAACAACAATAATTTCCCAGTTTGGGATCAATAAAGTATGTCCAGCTTATCTGTCAATCTGTGTTTCCCCAGTATTAATCTTATTAAATTAAAATTAGTCACTAGCATTAATCCTAGTGATTTATTTGTGTCGATCAGCTGTTTCCTCCTCTTCACTGATGAATCATGTCAGTATTACATGTGTCTTTCTCCATTTAAAGTGCAAATCTCTTCCTGTCAGCAACAATTCCCATCACACAGACACAGAGACAGGCCGTCACTCTGAACTCGTGCTGTTTGAAAGCCAATCGTCTCTCCACATTGCTGTCGTGCCCCAGGCAAGGTTAGCATGGGAACAGCAGACAAAGTGTGTGTGTGTGTGTGTGTGTGTGTGTTGCTGTCACCCATTTGTCATTGCAGATCTGCTTGGCCATTAGTTCAGCTGCTTTCTATTGTCTTCCCTTTGTTTTCATCTTCCTTTTATTCCACTCTAGGTTTTTGTTTTGTGAAACTCTCTGCAACTGTTCACTTGCAGATGTGAAGACGACAGAAGAGAGGCGGCCTGGCGAGGAAGGCGGCTAGAGAGTTGGGGGATGGTGGCTTTTCAGAGGGTGACAGAACCACTTTAGCCTGGATAAGCAAGAGCAAAGACTGGGCTGGGGGGGGTTATCAGCCCACAGGGGGAGCAGTGAGATAATCAGCGCAAGGAGAATCATTCTCCACTCAGCTGCAACAAAAGGTCCTTACTAGTGTGTGTGGGAGTGTTTTTGTTTTGCTGAGGCTAAATTGAGTTATGGCTCAATGTTAGGGTTTGGCATTAACTGGCTGTAGTTAAGGCTACGGATAATGTTTTGGGTAAAATGTCCAAATGAATGGAAGTCAATGAGAGGACAGCTGTGCGAACCTGTGTGCTTGTGTGCGTGTCCGATCCATTCTTATTGACTGCTGTGGACAGACGTGCCACAGAGACACGGCACTGTGTTGTTTTTCTGGGAGCAAACAGGGACACAGCAGTGGTGGAAAGTAAACACAAGGCATGTACACAAGGCACTGCACTTTGAGGTAGTTGTACTACAAAACCCCCATTTATGATACTTTATACTTTGATCATCTTCAATGAGAACAACTGTATGACAAGTATTAAATGAAGAAACAGAAACAAATAGGTTTGGACAGCTTTTTAAAAACAACCTTTTAGACTGGATTGTATTGGAAAAACATTATTATTATTATTATTTAGTACTGTGACATTTTGGCCAGTGTTTTTCTTTTTTTTCATGTTGTGTTGCATGAGAATTTAAAAAGGAATAGAAAGAAGAAAGAAAGGACTAGAAGAGTTCTTAAATTAAGTGTACACCTTTTCAAACATTCTTTCATATTTTATCTGCCCCCTTTCCACACAGAAACCCAAAATGCCATTTTTGGAAAATGGGTCCTCCTGGACAACCAATACACAACTTCTTATTCTCTGTTTTAGGTGCATTTCCATGTCCATGAAGGATGAAGAGATTTTTAATGATAGTGTTATTTTTTTATCCTTCCTGCCTACTGTCTTTTCTGTTCTCATCTTAAAATCACAATAATTTTTCTCTCACTATGTGCATTATACCCCTCACATTTCTCTATGACTCTCTCTTTCACTTGACTTTATTACCATTCCCTCTGTGATTTTACTGATTAATGGAGGGAAGTGTCATTTGTATTCTACCCCTGCTTTCTCCTCTCATTCCCGCCCCCCCTCCTTTACCTCGCTACAATAAGGAGTGAGAGTACACGATGCCAGGCTAGCAACTAAGCCCTCCCTCCGTCCTTCTCACCCGCTGACAATGGTCACCTTCAAAAAGACCTTGCCATATGGACCAAGCCATCTGGACTGTACCATAATACAGTCAGTAGGGGAAGAGGAGGAGCCCAGTCAGGGGTAGGAAAGTGAGGCAAGGATGCAGCGAAACGGTCACTGAGCAGCTGAACCCTCTCAAAAGCATCAACACACACTGTCCTAAGTTTATAAAGCGGTCTGGTGTTAAAGTGCCCTCTCTCAGGGGAAGGATCAGTAATAGGAGCCCTCAATGGTTCAGAGAGGAAATTCAATACTGGCTCCACCATTAAACAAACACACACATCACACTATTCCAGGCCATTAGTGCTGCAGTTTAGTTTATGATTGCAATTACACTCACATAAGTGAAGCATAAATATGTTATTTAACTGTCTACGCTGGAGCAACAGGAACGCAGGCTGTGAAACTAATTCTGCCTCTGCCTTTTTTCTGCCCGTCTCCTTATTTTAGGGATTGAGCTTTGTTTGCCGGGCTGGCGGTTCTCCATGACGATGGTGGCCAGTTTTCTTATGGTGGGCGGGCAGCTCCTGATGCCGGGGGTGGCCGCTCTGTGCCGCCATTGGCCACTGCCGGACCGAGACGACTGGCAGGTGCTGCAGATCGTCATAATCAGCCCCTTCGTTCTGATGCTGCCCTACGTCTGGTGAGTCCTGCCCTCCGAGGGAAGACACGGCAGAGGGTTGGGGGTGGTGGTGAAGGCAGATTCTTCTTGCACTGAGCCAGGCGTCAGCTTGTACAGTGCACACTGCACTGAGAGCACTCTGCCTCAACTTACAGAACAATCCTTTCTTTCTACCCTTGTTTTCCCATCTCCATCCTTTCACTCATCCGTCCTCGACTGCTCCTTCCACATCTTTCACAATTACATCCCTCTCTTTCTCCGTAGGATATTCCCAGAGTCATTGCGCTGGTTGCTGGCCACCCAGCACTACAGGCGGTCCAAAGCCATGATGTTGCACATAGCCAGGAAGAACAAGGTTGACATGGCAACAGAGCCCAATGGGGTGCTGACAGGTGAGGACGATTCCAGGTGGGACAACAACGCAGGCTCCCAAATCCATTTTTGCTCTGAATCCGACTCATTAATTTTGTTAATTTACATCATTATGCTGATTGTTTCAAATCATCTTCCATGCCATGTTGCTGCTGCATCTGTGGTGTGCGATGCTATGTTCACAGACTCTGGCTCACATGTACTAAAAACTCACAAAGGCCCCTCTTCACTGGCATGCAGCATTTTCCACCTCCTTCAAATGATCAAACGTGATTATAATCAGAGTCACGTCTTCATTTAGAAAATTCATGAGAATAAGTGGAACTCAAGCTGAGAGAAATAACTAATTTCATTAGTTGATTTAGTCTTTAACTATACAATTTTGTGAAGCAAAGAAAAAGTCACACGTTGTGCAATATCAATAATGGATTCTTCTCTTACCATATCTCAGAGCTCAAGGTGTTTCTAAATAGCTATTTTGCAGACCCAGACAGAATTTACAGTGAACTTTCATACAAGAATATTAATACAATTTTGGAGGCAAAAACAGGATTCATAATTTGAGGGATTAGCAAATTGAAGCTTTAGCTTAGGTTGCAGCTGGTGCAGCTTCTGATTGAGACAATCACCCTCAAAGAAAATGTACAGTACACCTGCTTGAGCCTATGATAAAGTAAATGTTTGCCACTTTAGTTCAATGGTAAATTACATTTTCTAACTGGAAACTGAAGTTTATGTTACTCTGTTTCACCAAATTTTGTAGAGAAAATATGTGACTTTTTTTTTTTGTCTGTTTGTTCTTGGCGGCTCACTGGTAGCACGATTGGCAAAGTCTAGGCCAACAGTGACCTCGTCCAGACTTGGTATTAACATACACTCTGAATGATCCAGTTATGTGCAGATCATACTAAGTACAGGTCCGAACACTAATTAACCCTGACTGCATCCTCAGATCTCATCACAAAGAAACACATGCAAAGCTGGTTTGAGGACACATTTGTCCACATTCCCGAGCTGTAAAAGCTCAATCCTTCCTCAGGACAGATTAGAGACACTGTTATCTGACCCACTGCAGTTTCATAGTACTGCGTTTTACACTAATCAGCATAACCATACATTAATTTATTTGTAGCCATTAACAATGATCATCACATCATTTGTTTTGCCAAATAGTGAAAACCTTATTTCATGTTACAGCAACGTGAGTAGTGTCTTCCAGTGATTTGATTTTGCTCTGGAGACATGTCTGGCAAGGACGCCGTTTTAGCCAACTATAAAATCTATAAGAGGGAACCTTTTTGATTTGGCTGGTGTTTCCATTCTCAGTGATTAAGAGTGATTAGACACCATAACTAAATAACCAACGCTGCTATAAAACTACAACAAGCACGATTGTTGAATCATTTATTGTCACTTTGCAGCATCGGGATGCATTTTTATGTGGCCAGTCATACAAAGCAATATCTGCATGTGATTAGATCACAGGGCCAGTGTGTCAATACATCATAAAACCACACTTTCAAAAATTTGAACAATCCCTTTAATTATGAAAACTGTTACTGAGTAATTGTAAAGCTCTCTGAGACACTCACAGTAAAGAACACATCTTCTTCCCCTGTCTCAGTGTCTAATTCTTTGTTCCCACAGTTCCTCATGGCCTGGCAGACAGATAAATAGTGAGGGTGGGAAAAGGGGAGTCCTGTCTATGAACAGACCCCACAGCAAGTTAGCGTCTCTGTGCTAAGGGGTCACTCAGTGGCTGGACTCTCATTAACCTCTGAAAGAAAAGGTCTCAAGGTATGCGTTTCATGTCTCCTACCAGAGCTGGAGCAGGAGCTGCACAAGAAACCCCAGAGGACCTGCATTGTCAAGATGATGAGCACCAGGAACCTGTGGAAAAACATTGTGGTGCTGTGCGTCAACTCGTAAGTGTGTTGCACTTCATGGCTCGGCCTGTATAATTCCTTTGCTAATAAAAGCCAACATCTGTTGTGTTGAGAGAGCGTGAATTACACATAAGCAGACAGAGAGAGAGGCGAAGACACGTATGTGAGTGGGGGCCTCACCTGCCCTGAGGCATGTCTCAGTCACCACCTCCCTGCCCACTGTCTCATTGTCTCTGTGTGTCTTTGTGCAGCCTGACAGGTTACGGGATCCACCACTGTTTTGCCCGCAGTATGATGGACCCAGAGGCCCAGCCCACCGCTTTGTGCCACGCAGACTATTACACAATGGCTGGCATCGCTGTGGCAACCTGTCTGGCACTTTGCCCCGCAGTGGGTCTGATGGGACGTCGTGGAGGACTTCTCACCTTCATGATCATAACAGCTCTCGCATCACTGCTTCAGCTGGGTTTGCTAAACCGTGAGTAATCACTGTTTTACAAAACGTGAGAAAGACCTTGTATTACCATCCATCTTGGATGATCCAGTCACGATCATATCTTGTAAAATTCAGATCTGAATCCATCCTAAATATGTCCTCAGATCAGATCATATGGGACCTTTATGTTATACTAGCATTAGTGCTACTCAGCCGGCCTCTACTCAGTTTGGGTATCAGGCACGTTGTTCATTACCTCAAAGTACCTGCTTGAGTTGGGTCATCAAAGCAATGGCTACAAGGAGATGTTGTACTTGCTCCTCTGTCTGTGGGTGGAATAGTGAGTACTTGTGTACGGGACAGGTAGTAGTCCATTTAAATGGCATAGGCATGCTACACTTAATGTACTGAGTGAGAATATGCTCCCATATGTCGTATGGTTAACGTTTAAAAAAAAGAATTACATTAAAATATGTCTTTGACTTTTTAATTTATGCTGCTCACAAAAAGACAAACGACAAACAAAAACCCAACCTCCTTAGTGAAGCGAACACTGCCTGTCAAACTCTAGATTATAGCCTTACAACTGAGCATAAATTCACACTGACTTATCATGTTTGTCTGGTGTACTGATGAAAACAAAATGCAACAACAGAGTGCACTGAAAACAGCAAAGAGGACATACAGTACTTACTGTGTATGTCAAATGTGATTAGGAACGGCACATCAAGGAAACCCTTCTTGGATGCACATTGCATAACAGACAGATGAAATTCAGCACAAATGTGTTGAAATGATGATGAACTGGCATTTTCTCAAGTCTGTGAACTATTAAAACATATTTTCTCATATAAAGAGCAAGAATTTGGGTCCAGTGAATTCCTGTAGCACTGCAGAAATAAATCTGTTTTGTCACACATTTTGTCTTTATCAAATTATTGTCTTGAGTCTTTCAGTTTGAAAACTGCACTTTTTATTGAGTCATATCGCAATGTTGACTATTACGCGATTAACTGTGCGGCCTCACTTACTAATGCCATTTGCTTTTCTCCTCTGTTGTCCACTGCTCACAGTAATTGGAAAGTACAGCCTTCGTCATGACACAGGTACGATTACATGATGGTGATATGGCACACAATTATTCAGTGCAACAGTAAATTATAAACCATATCTGCTGATGTCTAGTTTTAAGGTTACTTGGCTATTATTTTTCCAATTTGTGCCCCTGGCTCTGTGTTTAGATGTGTGGTGTTTGCATTGGATGATTGGTTAGTTTACTTATGCTTTGTCGCCCTCTGCTGGACAGTTCTGCGAGACACCCTAAACAGAAAATTCTCAGTGGCATTCTCCATCATCGGGATGTTCTCCTCGCACGCTGTCAGCATACTCAGCATTTTCTTTTGTGCTGAAATAACTCCCACTGTCATCAGGTGAGTCCACTCAGAATTTATAATAAAAGTATAAATGTATCTGGGAGCCATGTTTTTAGTGAGGGCAAAGCTTCTGTGTGTCCTGCTGGTTCTGTAAGACAACAGCACACTCAGTAAAATCAGTCCCTGATGTGTTAATACCTCATCAAAAAATCCAATCCCATAAATCTCTGTAGAAAGTAACAATCTTTGTTCATTGGTTTTAGAAAGTTAGGTTTCGTTGGACGCAGCCTGGAAAAGTGCAAAATGTTTGGACATCAACAACCTGACATGCACTTTGTTCTCTCCGTGCACAGGGGCGGAGGCCTGGGACTGGTCCTGGCTAGTGCTGGCTTCGGCATGCTCACCGCTCCGATCATGGAACTCCACAACCAGAAGGGCTACTTCCTGCATCACGTGATCTTCGCGTGCTGCACCCTGCTGTGCATCATCTGCCTACTGCTGCTGCCTGAGCCACGTGGCCAGCCTCTGCCCGAGAGCCTGGCTGACGGAGAGACCTTCACACGACAGACCCTGCTCCATCCTGGAGAGCAGCACCTCCTCCTCGCCAAGAGTGACAGGGACTACTCGCGAGTCCACGACACCCCGCTGCACCTTTCAGCCACTGGGGGCACTACAGTGGCAGCAGCCACTGCTCTGGCAGCGGTGCCCGCCTCGTATGCTCTGGCGACTGGTGGGGAAGTGATTGGAAATCGTGCCATGGTCAATGGGGTGTAAGCAACAGAACTCTGGAAGCCTCTGGACGCCTCTGTGACACAGTGGTGTTTACACCGCCATGTTGGCAGGAAAATCTTCTGCGAAAATGAATGCCGCCAGAGTTTAATGCTCACTTTAAAACGACTGAGATCAAGCAATATATCGCACAATCTGACATACTGAATATATAGGACCTTTATACTGCCCCCTGGTGCTCTTCCCGAGTATGGAAACAGCCAGAGCTGACATTATTCCACACATCTTCAAATTTACGATTAATTTTCCTCATCCTACTCAGGAGAATGTCTAGACATCGCAATAAAAGCATGTAAAACACACAAGATATTAAATTTAATTAGCGTTGGATTCTGTATCTGATCCATTGCCAGTGGCTTCCCATCACTCCGTCTTCTATGATCGCCTGGTGCGAGTTTCACAGCAGTGATCCATCTCTGCCTTCTCTCTGGGTCTCTGGTGATCAGGTTAAATATTCTCCAATTTGACTGCTCCCGACTGTTTTGTTGTTCCAGGGCACAGCAGCTATCCACCTTCTTCTCTTTATATTTTTGACAGCCAGCAAAAAAAACAGATACCTGAAATATGGAAATATGGATTTTGACAGCTTGGTTTCCTGCCAAAATGGCGCTGTTCTGGTCCAGAATGTTGCATGATGGGGACTGCGTGGCGCCAGCTACCGGAGATCTGTATCCCACTACTCTGCTATTAACTGCTCAAGCATAAAACTCAACTAAATGTTCCCTTGGAAACGAAAAGACTTTTAAGGGGAAAGAAAATCTCCCTGAGGACTCATGCAACGGTAGATTTTGAAAAAGTGATAATAGTAATTTTGTGTAGTTTGTAGTGATTATGACTCATTCAGGAGTTACCAAAAACATTATTGTCCGGACCACATTGACCTGAAGTCGGTGTCTTAAATTACATTGTGTGGTGTTTTTTTCTTGCATTGACATCTGTGGAGAGAAACAGATGTGAGCGAGAGCTTTCAATAACGTGTACTCTGTGAGTTTTCTGTCTGTAGTTCTGACTCGTTGAAAGACGATTTCACTACATCTTGTAATTTTTGTTTTTCAAATTACTTTGCACTAAATGTCAGAGACACAATCAAGTGTTTGTGATCTTTAGCCAAAACACTGGAGACCCAGGGATTGGCTAAACCACTACCACTCTTTTTGCATGAAAGGGCAGAAAATTGTTTTTTTTTTTCCATGTTCTCTGTCCTTTATTTGTGGTCCCTCTACATGAAGGCCAATGTGGCACTTTATCCTCGGATGCTGAGGTCTGAGTAGACGCAGTTTACTGTCAGAGCTGTGGGTGTATGATGGTTGTCGGATGTGGCGAGCAGCCGGAGACCTTGGCAAATGGTGTAGATGTGTAGCCTGTGGGTCGTCCTAAACAAATCTGAGAGCTGAACAGACATTAAGAACCAGTCAGCGTACTACGGCTATGTCTTATGATGCATCTCAGCATTTTAAATGGCTTTATTGCAAAGGCTCTGTTATTTTAACAAAACAGAGTATGTAATTTATCAAAACCAGTATTTATTTTGTCATGTTGCCAAGGGCAATTTGGTTACTTGAAATACCTCTTTAATTAGCAAATGTTTCCAAACTCAGACTCTCACCCCCATGTTCTCTGTAAAGTGGTGATTTTGTTGTAATCCTGCTCTTAGGACCAGAAAGCACAGTATCTTAGTTTTTTTAAATAAGCGTTTGTGAAGATTAGCATATAGCAGCGTAGAACTGGCCTAGTTGTGATAAGTGTACATTTATTCACTTTACTATCCAAGTATCCCTTAGGAGCGCATAAAAAAAATGTAAGGTATGTATATGTACATGTGCCATTCATTCATAACATATTACTTTTGTAGCACACTGCATAGATAAAAGTCTTTCCTTTCAAAATAATTTTGAATCCACAGATCAAACAGATCATACTCTGAATTTCCAAATTATATTTAGGACACAGCACGTAGTTTGTGTATGGTTTGGTACTTTGTATGTTTTCAACAGTTTTACACTCTGAGGAAAAAAAAAAGAACACGCACACAATAAACCCAGAACAAACAATAATACTGTTTTCTAAGTATCATTTTTTTAAATATGATGCATTTGTATAAAAGAAAAAAAAAAGAAAAGCCATTGGCCTACATGTTTTGATAATGAAACACTTAATTTATTATGTCAATAAAAGAACACTTGATGTCACCGTCTCTGCTTCTTGTGATAATATTGGCGTATAATTAAAAAAAGGGATGTATTTAAGTACAAAAGGTGGGAGGACCTGCCCTGTTTTATTTTTTACTTATTTGTCAGTTTTCTCTAATCAGATGCTCACTGAAGGGTCAGAAATGCTCAGGGTGAAGCTCCAGCTCCTTTTTTATCCTGTTTTCCACCAAGAGACTGAGGTTGGAGTCTGTCACTGGGAGACTGTAACTCACAAATACTTGTTTTTTGGTCTTCTTTGCTGGAAAACACACAAAATAAAAGGTGTGTATGTTAAGATATAAGATGATTGTCAGTTGATATGAGAACTGTTTTTTACCCATTGGACACCCAAAGTAAGGCTTCTGGTTGCCAAAAGCTATAAGTCATAAATAACTGATGTTAGAGGAGAAGAAAAATGAGTGTCTGCATTAGAGATTAACTGTAAAAAAGAGACTCAAAAGTGGAGAGGAATTTGACACAGACACAGATTTTCTTCAGGACAGGTGAACAAGTGATCTTCAGCCAAGGTCTCTCTTTTTTAATCAGTGTTTTATTGTTTTCAAACCATTTTTTAAGCTTTGCTTTTCAGTTAATATATCCTTTAATTATCTTTTTTATATAAACAAAGGTGGATTGGGTTTGATTTAATGTATAAAATGTTTCAGAAGTCCGTCCTCTCATTGTGTGCCCCACTTTTGCTCAGAACAGACACTTTCACTTTAAACCTTCGTCTGTTGTCGACATGTGAATATTAACCAATAGGTTTGATGTTTATGGAAAATTAAACAGGTGGTGGGGCAGTTATGTTCCTGTGTATGAGTAACAGTGGTTTATTAATGTAGTTTCCTGTTTTAGTGTTATGTAAACCTTCTGTGGCAACCAATGCTCTCCATTGTTTTGAACTGGAATTGCAGGACTTGTTTTAAACACTGATTACACATTTTATGAATAAAGCCCCTTTAACATATTTTTCACAGCACACATGCAGCCACTGGCTTTAAATTGTCTGACATATGAACTAATCTATAACAGTAAGCATTGCAACATGTCTTATTCTGTGACGGACAAAGAAACTCAAATAAGTTTCCAGTCTCAGTACACTGATACAATGAAGGATGTGTGCCGCTTTGACTCGATTCATCAGGGTTTGGAGAAGTGTTGTCAGTATTTTAAGTTTTTTTCTGAGCTCAAACAATCATTAACACTGATGTGGTTATTTACAAATCTGAATATATGGGAGCTTGAAGGGGTGTTTCACATTTTCACTGACTTACCCAGTCTCTGTGACAAAGTATTTGGAGCAGTATTGGACGGATCCCCCATGACTAATGTGGATAATGGCATTGAATCCTGCAGAGAGAGGACAAATACAACAAATATTAGTGACCTTTGCTAAATAAATTATAAATAACTGTGGAGCTTCCTCTGGTGGTGGAAAATATTGCATATATACCAGGTTATGTGATTGGAGTGAATCTGAGAAATCTTGACTGGAGTGCATTGAAAATGAAACAAATAACACGATAATACTACTAAACTAACCAATAATTAGAGTCACTTTATCTCACGCTCCATCTTAATCTAATTTGGCCTTATCAGTGTCTGAAGTATATGTGCAGAAGAGAAGGATGATGAGAGAGCAAATCTTCTCTAAAATCTGCCTCCTGTGAAGATTGTGTAGCTGAATTTGCTCAAACTATTGGCGATAATGGTGTTACTTATATCTTATATCTTGCTTAGTCAAGTATTTATTTATCATGCATATATTACACATTATACCTACACTATATATCCCATATATATCATATATCATATCTGTGTTTAAGGCTAAAGGTGTTCATTTTATTATCACCATTATTACTATTTTCATTATACACTGTTGCTGCTACCATGAGTACTATATACTGTTGTTATTATAGTCTGTTGATTACTACTATATACTGTTGTTACCAGTGACATTACCACCATAACATCAGGATTATACCATCATCCTGCCACTGCCCCTTATCTGCTTAATTAACTTGTTTTTCTAAATGCCATTGTCCCACTCTGTATTTATTTCTATTTTTATTCCTAGATTAGCCCACTTAAGTATTTTGTTCTATTATATTTCTATTGTATTAATACTGGACTACTGTGACAACTTAATTTCCCTTCTGGGATAAATAAAGTTCTATCTATCTATCTACATAAGCCTACAGAGTCAGCTTTACTTTAATGTCATTGCCCAAGTACAAGGAAATTTAGACAGCAGACTAAAAGAACATTTGAGGATAAAAGCTAAGTAAAAACATTATATAATCATTTAATTACTGGCGCAGATCGATGGGATCATCAAACCTCAGCCTGTTGAGTGAACCTTGGCCGTGGGAGCCAGAAACTGGATCCTGTGATTAAACTTTCTCATTTTATCTTCTCGTTAGTAGCAGTTTTACCTTCCAGCGGGACATCAACGGGTTTATTTATGTGTAAATTTGGCGAATGTTGCTGTTGTTGTTGGCGGGAGAGTGTTTCACTTACATATTTGCTGCTCATTGAAACCGCCAGGTTGGACAGGACCGGAGATGAACCGACCCAGAGGAAGAACCCACCGCTGAGCTTCATCACGTGAAAGTGAACGACCTGCTCCAAAATCTTTTCCGAGAAATTGTGTATGGAAATGGCCTCGGGGGCCGCTCCGTTGTGCGTGCCGCTCATTTTGGAAGGTTCAAGCTGCCTGTTAGCCGTTACTCTGGCGCTGCTGCTGCCGCTGCTGCTTGTTGTCAACAGAACCAGGAGCTTCCGGGTTAAACAAACAGCCCAAACCAATCGATCATCGACGTAAGGCGAGTGTCGCCGAGTGAGTGCAGCGCCGCCAGCGCAACTCATTTGACCAAAGTAAAATAAAAATGAAAATAAAATGAAATAAAACCGTCTTATAAAAATAAGGCCCACTCAATCAAAGGTGATTAACATGAAATAATGTTTGCTAATAAATGACTTTGATGTAAAATCATTATTGATTTCCTTGTCATCGTAAATGTTTGTGACATTTTACTGTTACATTTCACTTTACATCTCAAACTGAATTTTCTGTTGTTAATGTTACACATATTATTTATAAAGGACTGTTTCTGCCCCTTGAAAAGCAGAAATAACAAAAGATAAGTAGGTTAAGGGACCTGGGTGGTAAAGTCCATTCTTGTGAGTCTGGTCTGGAACAGACAAATATTATAATAGGACAATACAATATTACAGAACAATACAACAAGATTTCCATAAAGTGCTTTGGAAGAAATTTTTATTTTGATCAAAAATACACTTACAATCAGTGCCACAGAAGTGGCAACAAAGATGCTAAATCGGGGTGGCTCTTGTTTCAATTGTTAGAAGAAAAGGAGCTGAATTTCTGAACTCATGAATTAGCTACAACATCTATACACTGGTTGAAAATAGAAAGAAATAACCCAGAAACCAATAAACGTTAGTTTGCCAGAATTGTCAAAATGGCAGCGCAAAGACATTCAATTTTTATTTCACGTGAGCCACAGAAAAGACTTATTTTCTCACTCTTGCAGAAAGTCTTCCACCAGTTTGTTGAACTCATTGGCATACTTCAGGTGGAGATTGTGTTTCCCCTCTGGCATCACATATAATCTAGATTTTTCACAGAGAAAAAGGGGGTATATTTTTTTTTCAGTGTATATATCACGTGTAATTTTCTGAATTTAATGTAGTTTGAACGTTTTGTAAACGGGTTTGAGTGAACATTCTCACCGTGATCCCTTGATGTGTTTGTGGAGAAACTGAGCATGGAAAGTGGGCACCACTGGGTCTTTCTCTCCGTGAATGATGAAGGTTGGACATGTGATGAGCGGCAGACACTCTATGCAGACACTCCCTGTTCAGAGCACATTAAAGACCACCATTTTTGTGTTAACTGTATACTTGAACACAGCTGCCCTGTCTGCACGAACAGAGCATGTTAGTGAGTTTTTCTTTACACCGCACAGGTATCTAATCTACAAAGAGCAACAGCAGTATTGCTGACATGTCTAATGTCTAATCTTTCAAGTTTTCAAGTCTCTACCTACTGGGAAATACTGACCAAAAACAAGAGTCTGCATTGGAGATGTGTTAAAATATAAATGTCTGAAACCAGACAGGAAGCTGATTAGCATAGCACCAGTTATACATAAGTGCATCTCTTTTGGAATATGTGGAAACCACGCTCCTGCAATGTTTTGAATTGGGATTGCAGTAACTGTTGTACATAATTTATATCAGCTTTAAAAACTAAAGTTGCTTGTGATACTTATTTTTGTCTCTTTTGACAGAATTGGAAGATAGAGATTAATGAGGAATCATTTGCGAAGTTGCGTTCATAGTTGCAATGATTTTCAGTCTTTGATTGAAACGTGATATCTGTTATCAGTCTACACAAACATCAATTCAGTACCTTCAGGCCTTTCGATAAAGTGTGTGACTCCATTCAGCCAGGCCTCCCACAGTTTAGCAAAGACTCCTGCTCCGTACACGTCCTCCAAGCTCTTCCTCATTCTCGGGCTCCACGTAGAGACATCGCGAATGCCTGATTGGCCCCAAAAAAATACATGCACACAGAAACAGTTACACTACACAATTAACTCAGGCTCAACTCAAAGCCTATTGATTGTTATGCAAGACAGGGAAAGGTGGAGTACCATTGTAAATGGCTAAGTCTTGCTGGGTAATGAAGGCATTGGCCCCCCACACAACTATTTTGTGGATGAGGTTGGGGTTTGTTGCTGCAGCAATGAGAGCACTGATCCCTCCATCGCTCCAGCCCAGCAGAGAGAACCTGCTGAAGCCCAAAGCCTGACAAAATACGACAAATAAACACTTATCACACGCTAATCTGTCATCAAGTATAAATACAGTTTCATCACAACCTTGCTATTAGATGACACTGGAGCTGTAGAGAGGCTAATGAGGTCACATTCACCTGTCTGACCCGTTCAAACCTGGTGTTAACAGCCTTTCTGAGTGATCCAGTCACACCCAGTGAATGCCATTGATTGAACCATTATCAAGCCTTTATTGAATCAGTTCTATTCTTTTCTTTAGTGACTTGGACACAGTCTCATTGGATAGTTACAGCCTTGTCTAGCATCACTGTACAGCAGACAAGCACAAAAGTATTTAAAAACGCCATTTTAAATTATGACTCCCACCAATTGTAGGGACACTATCGACTTGTCTTTAAAGCAGAACTATGCAGGATTTTTAAACGAATTTAACAGCTATAGTTGAGGTGAATGGGGGAAATGATTCTACCTTCATCAGACCCACTGCATCCTTTGCATCTCGCTCATAGAAGTCAGGGGGAAAATCTCTCTCTGGTGGACGGGATTTTCCATAACCACGGGGATCCCAGCCAACTACAGTGAAATGTTCCTTGCTGAGAGATTGAAGTTGCGGCCCAAAATCTGTTGTTGTGCTTCCTGTGGTGGAAAAGACCAAAAATGTCTTATGAGGACACTACCATGAATCCAAGACATGTGATGCCATTATGACACAAAGTAAGTGATAGCATGGTAGTCACTGTCCATTAAGAGCCTCTTCTTGAAAATTGCATATGCTCAGATTGCGCTCTCTTGCTGTCCACAACTGAGGTTTCCAACAAACTGGGCAAACAATCCTAAATGCAAATCAGTTGGAGAACAGGGGAGTTTGCATATTCTCCGCGTGGTGCGTGGGTTCTCACTGGGTACTCCGGCTTCCTCCCACAGTCCAAAAACATGCAGATTTGGGGATTAGGTTAATTGGACACTCGAAATTACCCATAGGTGTGAATGTGAGAGTGAATGGTTGTCTGTCTATGTGGCCCTGTGATGGACTGGCGACCTGTCCAGGGTGTACCCTGCCTCTTGCCCTATGTTAGCTGGAGATAGGCACCAGCGCCCCCCGTGACCCCTAATGGATAAAGCGGTAGAAAATGAGTGAGTAAGGTACATCATGGTACAGTTCAGTTTAGTACAGTATGGTATGGTTTGGAATGGTAAAGTCCTGGGTCAGGCTTGCATTTTGACTGAGAACAGTACCTTTATAGGGTATGCGGGGTGTGGGCTGGGCTAGATTGCCATGTTTTAATCTGGTACCCCAAGGGAAATGGAACCATTGGAGCTGGTTATTCTGGTAGTATGCCTAATGTAAAAGTACCATAGTGTACCGAACTGAACCGCTCCATTCAGTGGAAACACGGTTTTACCCTTGTTGATCCCAATCAGTTAAATATTGTGAAGGATATGGAAGCCAAAATTGTATCCATCTTCCCAGTTCTGTACCAGGTTTTGGAAACTGGCAGGTTATGTTTTCATATGTTTATCTGTAAGTTTGTCCATCCTTCTGTTAGCAACTTTCTGTCAACAGTTTTTGACGGATCGGTATGAAGGTTTTTTGTGATGGGTTTGTGATCATCCAAGTATGTTCTTATTACATTTTGGCAACAATCTACCCACTGATGTAAATTTTCCAAGAAATCCCTTTGTTTCTTTTTTTCTATCGGCTTCTCGCTCTCCACTTTTTTGATGATTTTTTTTTTTTATCTTGAATAGCCTTCCTGACAAAACCCTCCCATTTATCCAGGCTAGGGACTGTCACCAATAGTAGACTGGATATGGCCCCCAGTGACTAGGGTTAATTTAGAATGTCCAATTAACAATGAGCAATGGGGGATTGGGTGCCTTGCTCAGAGGTACACCAGCCCTTGACCAGGGAGGGATTTTAACGTAAACCCTCCGGTTACAAGTCTAATTCTCTTCTTTTTGGATGCCCAATGTCAGGGTCCGGTTTCCCCTGCTTCCTGCCCTTTTATTTTTACAGTCTGTTTCCTGTGCAACTGTGTCTGTGTTTTGTGTTTTCAGGAGACTTGACTGGTCTGCTGGGCGTAGCTCCTCCCCACGCACCTGCTGCACATTCCCCTGATTTCCACCCTGGTCTTTATCAGCTGGTTTTCCCTTGCAGCAGGTGTCAGCGCGTCAAACCAGTAATACGGTACTCACGTGTACTGGTCGTTTCTCTGCTCAGCTCAACTCCAAGTTTTGTTCCTTTTTCTAACTCGTGATTTTTTCCCATTTTTCTAGTTACCTTGGGAGAGACTCGCCCAGCCTGCCAGTCAGTCTCCTCGCCTTTTGTTTGTTCTTCGTTTGGCTCATCTCGTTTGGTTTAGTTTGTAATTTTGTGTAAATAAATCTTGCTCACCTTGCCCCTCGCAACCTGGCTTCCGTTTCCCTCTTTAATCCATACATGCCCAGTGTAAAACGTAACACCCAAATCCCTCTCTCTCTTATAATAGGCAGAAACTGTAAAAAACAATCTCAGTGCAGATCTGATCTGGATTACAAATTTTGGATTACGTATTATATTATGTATAAGCAGTTGTAGACAGAGCCAGAAAGTCTTCTGGATCCAGTGGATCAAAATGTAAACATTTCAGGTGGCGGTATGTAAAATGAAGATGACAAACTTTTGCTCTTGTCGTATATGTTGTTTTAAAGTGATGTACATATGAACAGTATCGTTTTAAATGCTATTGTGTGCTGATGTCTCATTTTTTGTGTATTTACATTCATCTTGGAATCTCTCTTGGAAAAGACATTTAATTACCACAATAAAATTTCTCTGGTTAAATTAATGTTAAATTAATAAATCATTTACCCAGAGCACCAGGAAGCAACAGAACAGCATGTTTCCCTCTGCCTGTCCGCTCGTAGAACAGATCCACTCCGTTAACATTCTGCCTGCCCGAGGACCATGCGGAGCTGCAGCACAACACACAGATACATGAAGGCAGCAATGGCTGACAGTCACAGTAAAATCAAATATGACAAAAAACCCTACTTGTTTCATTATATATAATACTGTGCAAAAGTCTCAGGGCACCACCAGCTCTGTTGTTTTTAGGTATGTTTGGAATGATGTGACTGAATCATTTCTGCCGACCCGAAATCAGGAGGTCACGCAAAGTATTGGGTCTTGTGAGAAACACGAGTTGCAGCTATAGGGGCTATAAGATCAAGGCAGTGACTGGCAGAGACGAACAAAAAGAGGCAGAGAAAACCGTTGTTGGACAAAGTGAGGAAGAGGAAACGACTGTCTGGCCACACATAAGTATTCCCCAAATATCTGTTCTTCTGCCCGAAATCTTGGTGTGACCTTTGACAGTACTTCAAGTAAATTCTGTGATAAAGAAATATTTTTTAATCAGTTTAGACTTTCAGAAAAAATCCAGTAACTCCTTGTATTTTGGCATCTACCAGTTGTTGATATTGACCTACCACTGGACGTTTTTTGTTCTTAAATCATTAAATGGACCTGGACCACAGTACCTGCAGCGCTGGAAGTCCCCATAACTAAACTAAAGGCCAGCGGTGACCGAACCTTTGCAGTGGCAGCTCCGTGTCCTGGCACATCAGATCATCCAAGACTCTTCTCCTTGGCATTTAATTCCGGTTAAGCTGAACTCCCGTTTGTTTTATTTGTTTTTATGTGCTTTTATTATGCACTGCGTCGTTTACGTTTTTATGTTGTTTACGTTGTTTTTTTGTTTCACTAAATTTTATTGATGTAATTCTGTGCAGCACTCTGGTCAACCTTGGTTGTTTTTAAATGTGAGTTTGAGTAAACATTGGGGCCCACGGTTGGTGTGGTGGTTAGCACTCTTGCCTTTGCAGCAAGAGGTGAATGGTTGTCTGTCTCCATGTGGCCCTGTGATGGACTGGTGACCTGTCCAGGGTGTACCCTGCCTCCTGCCCCATGTCAGCTGGAGTTAGCCCCCCCCCCACAACCTATAGTGGATAAAGTGGTAGAAAATGAGTGAGTGATGAGGTTGAAGAATCATGTTTTTGCTACCGTACTTGTAAGTAAGGGGACATAAGGGAGAAAACGGCAAGAAAAAAAAAAAAAACAGACCAGCCTTGCAAAGTTCTGCTTTAACTTTTCTTGAGGATATTGATTTCCTGCATATCTGCATGAACACAATTAGAAATAACTTACCGACTCGATTTAAAGATTTAAAGGGAAAAAAAAAGACATTTTGCTCAAACCCAAAATAAGATTATATTTTCAAATCAAGCGAAATTACTGAGGTGAATGTCATGTTGTCGGCCAGATTTGTTTCTTGGGCAAACAATAGGATTATGTTCCCTCGCCCTCAAAGTTGGCAGATTAAAAAAAACAGGTTGTATGAGTTAGTTCTGACGCACACATTGGACTGGTTTTGTTTATGCTTAATCTCTAAAACAAAAACACAAGGACATAAATGAAGTAGAGACAAGTGGTGGACATGGAAAAGAAGAATATGAAGGCCAGGAACGAACGGTTGGACATCCGTAGCAGCCGCCTCCAGTTCATCATTTTGGCTCAGGACCGCTTCTGCTTCCCCGACAGAAAGACTTTATGGACATAAGGACAGGCTTCCTGCTCTGTATCATAAAATAAAGGTGTCATGGAAGCTCATTTAGGCTCATTTAGGCACATTTCTTCATTTTCTAATCTAGTTTTCTTCTTTGGTTGCATTCATTAATCCCATCAAATCATATCACCTGTAGAATCACAATAAATCAGATTAAAATAATAATAATAATAATAATAAAAATCTGTGGTGCAGAATCACAACATACATTCTCAGTTTAATATGTTATAAAGACAACGAGAAACTCAATAATAAAACTTTGCCTTTGGTACTGATTTTGAATGTTTTCTGCACCACTGACTGGAAATATTACGCCCTCTAACAGACCCAGAGAGCTTGACCAACAGTGACGTCACACTCCGTGGCTGGACGTGCGAGTGAAAATGTCAGAGGCGGTCAGTTACCAGTGGGCCTGCAGCTGCAGCAGCGCGGACATGGACGTGGACGTGGACCTCCTCAAAGCCGCTCTGCACTGAAACACGCGTCCTGCTCCGAGAAGAGACAGAGCCATGACCGTGGACACAGCAGTGAGTGGACACAGCAGTGGACACGACAGCCCAGGTTCACAGCGCTTTCCCCTGCCACCTCCACTTCACTTTCACTTCCACTGCAGTGGCGTTTCCTTGGCCAAAGTGTGGATTATAAAAAGAGGAGTCAACTTCATGACGCACAGAACTACGTGGGCTGGAACTTGATCCGTTTTTTTTTTTTTAAATAACAATAATAATAATACTGTTGAACAGTTGTACTAAAAAGTTGTGCCGAAACAATAAAGTAAAATAAAAATAAGTAAAAGACTTAAAACGCAGTAAAATATAATAAAAGACAGTAAAAAGTAATAAGTAAAATAAAAATAAACAATAAAAATAAAATTGAATAAGTACATTTGAAAATAAGTAAAGGACACTGTTGGAGCTATTTGTGGGTTTAGTTTAATTTAGTATTATTAGAATTGTGTTTTCATTATAAAGTTTAGTTTATGTATTATGTATATTATGGTGTATGGGTTTACGTAGGCTATATATATATAGGTCAAGTGGGATGGGTCAGGCAAGGCACGGTGGGCATATGGGTTTTTAGAGAGGGTGCAGGCTGTCTTTTCTGTCTGTAACTTGCTGCCAACGGTGAATAAATCTGCTCAAACACATCTTCGGTATGGACCTGATTGTTTGTTTGACCTGCGTAAAGCCTATTTCCAGATGGTGCCAGAATGGCTATTTGATTTAGTTTTGTTTAAGTTTTTTGGACAAATAGCCAACATAAAAAGTAAAAAAAACTCCCCTTCTACTGGATGCTTCTTGGATTACCTAGAAAATGGACTATGAGTAATGTGTGCCAAAAGGATTATAACTCACACAAGGAGACGCGCGGCCTGTGACTGAAGGATTTGTGGCCTTGATGCAGCCTGAACAATTCAATCTATTCCATCCTAAAGTGGAAGTTTTCAGAGGACATCATATTGGATAAAGGTGGCGCTATTGGAGCGCTGGATGTATCTTTCGCTGTTTGGATTATCGGCGCATTAAACCTTTGGAGTTTATTGGATAACGAAAGCCAGTGAAGCGCATGGGAGCGCGCACAAAGCTCTGCTGTATGGCAGGCCTACAAGTGGCGTATGTACAGGTAGTTAATTTAAAAGCTTAAATAATTTGACAAGAGACAATGTCCGACACTGCAACAAAGGTTGTTGGAGACACATCAAAAGTTGTCGGTGATGTATCAAAGGTTGTCCGTGATCCATCACAGGGGGCAGCGACCGACGCAAAAGAAAATACGTTTGGAAAAGGAACAACCCGGGAGAGAACAGGAGCAATTAAAAGAAACTAATGCAAAACTTGAAGTTTTAGAATTAAGTTCAATATGTGGCTCCAGAGTGTCAGATGGCATGAATTCCTATGTTGAAAAGGCCAAAATAATGTTAAATGGATTGAATCCTAATGCAGAGCATTTCGTTCCCACTGCAGGTGAATTTAACTCCTCTCAAAATCCTCGTTGTCATTGTTAGACCAAAACACCCAATACTGCAGCCACCAGTTACAAATATTTCAACCTTGTCAACACCTGTACAAGGGGCACATGATGCGCAAGGACACCAAACCCAGCCCATTCCGGACCTTTTCAGTGTCATGCAACGTCAAAATGAAATTACTGCTTTGTTAGTCCAGCAAAATTCAGCCTCTGCTCTACCTGTGTGGAATATACCTGTGTTTGATGGTGATCCCTTGTATTTTAAATCCTTTATGAGGGCATTTGAAAACTGTGTTGACAATAAAACAACAAATTTTAGTCACTGCTTGTACTTCTTGGAGCAGTATACCAGGGGGCAGCCAAGAGATCTTGTTAGAAGCTGTCACCATCTTCCCCCTTAACTTGGGTACCAAAGAGCCAAGGCACTCCTCACTGAACACTTTGGCGGTGAACATAACATTTCCTCTGCTTACATGGACAAAATTGCCAACTGGTCCCCAATTAAATCCGAAGATGTAAATGCACTGCAATCATTTGCTTTATACAGTACAGCACATCAAGTACATGAAAGAGTTAGACATGCCAGCGAACCTCAGGATTATTGTAATGAAGCTCCCCTACAAGTTGCGAGAAAAATGGAGAAATGTTGCTTGTGACATTCATGAACAAACAGGAAGCAGGGCAGTATTTGTTGATCTTGTGGACTTTATTGAAAAACAAGTTAAAATTGTTTCAGATCCATTGTTTGGCAATATTCATGATACATCAGTCAGCCAAGCCAAAGCATCAACCCATGTGAAGCAGAGGAGAAAAGGGGGTACTTTTGCCACCAATGTTACTGCAATAAAAGATGGAGATAAATATAATAAGAAAATTACCTTTACTTCAGATAACCAGATAAAATTTATATTTTGCCATTATACCAACCATGCACTGGATAAATGCTCATAGTTTAAATCAAGGACACAGCAGAACAAAAATACACTTCCTGAAGGAAAAGGGAATTTGTTTTGGCTGCTTAAAGTTTGGACACACAAGCAAAGACTGTAGGAGTCGTTTGGATTGCCAAGTGTGCCATAGGAAGCACCCATCTGTCCTGCATGTGGAAAAAGATGATACCGTGATGATTGGCGTGTGGGATGCGTATGGACCAAAAGCAGGGGAGGAAGCCAGGTCGATTAAACAGGAGGAACAGTCTTTATTTACAAAAAAAAACAAAAAAATCCAATCCAATAAAAATCCAATACCCAGATACAAATCCCAGATACAAATAAAGAGACTGTGAGCCCTCCTTCACAGCAGATATGTGGACATATAGGGGCTGGAGAAGAGGACCATAATGTTTTCTCTATTGTCGCTGTGAAAGTGAAGAGCCAAACGAGCAACAAGGTAGTGTGCACATATGCTTTCCTTGATCCAGGGAGTTCAGGTACATTCTGTACTACAAATTTAGCAAAGAGGTTGGGCGTAACTGGCAAAATAGAGAACATTATACTAAAGACAATGGGGCAGATTAAAAATGTCAGAACTACTGTCGTAACAGGATTGGAGGTGCCTGGCCTTGACCAAGATGATTTTATTGAGTTGCCATCTGTGTTGACACAAGCTGCAATGCCAGTATCAAGAGGAAATATCCCGCGTCAAGAAGACGTTGCTAAATGAACATACTTGAGCAGCATTAAAATACCTGAAGTGGACTCAGACGTGGATTTGCTTATTGGTACCGATGCTTCCAAAGTGCTTGAACCATGGGAGCTAATCAACAGCCAATGTGATGGGCCTTATGCAGTGAGGACGAGAGTTGGTTGGGTTATAAATGAGCCTCTTCGTGGTGGAGACTTTGGCACTGATGTCCAAACAGGCTGTACTGTTGTAACTGCCAATCGCATATCTGTGGAGCACTTGGAGAATATGTTGAGACAGCAGTATAATCATGATTTTAATGAAAAGACATGTGATCAACTGGAGATGTCAAGAGAGGACATTCAATTCATGATCATTGTAAAGAACACAACAGAGCTGCAAAATGGACATTATTGCATTGACCTACCTTTCAGAGCAGAAGATCCTGTTTTTCCAAACAACCATTGCATTGCATTACAAAGACTTCAAAGTTTGAAGAGGAGATTTAATAGAGACATTACATTTAAACAAGAATACACAAACTTTTTGAATGACATGTTGGGGCAAGGCTATGTCGAAAGAGTACCCATGAATGAACAGGTTTTGGAGGAGGGAAAGGTGTGGTATATTCCCCATCATGGGGTATATCACCCCACCAAAGGAAAGCTCCGTGTTGTATTTGACTGTGCATGCACATATAAAGGAACATCTCTTAACAGTCAACTTCTGCAGGGCCCAGATTTAACCAACTCACTCATCGGGGTCCTCCTCTGGTTCCGAGAAGAGCCTGTTGCTGTTATGGCTGACATCCACGCCATGTTTCACCAGGTTCGGGTTCTACACAAACATGCTGACTTTCTGCGCTTTGTCTGGTGGCCTGATGGAGATGTCAACAATGAGCCACAAGAATATAGGATGAGAGTGCATTTATTTGGAGCTGTATCTTCACCAAGCTGTTCAGTACTGTTAAATGCAGTTTTTATGTGGATGATTGTCTTAAGTCCATAGCCACAGAAGAGGATGCAATAGGACTGATACATGGGCTGACTTCACTCTGTGAAAGAGGCGGCTTCCATCCTCAAAAATGGATCACTAACAGTCGTGAAGTGTTGGTGTCGATTCCAAGTGACATCAGAGCAGCAGAAATAAAGGAAACAGATTTGGATTGGGATCCGCTTCCCCTGGAAAGAGCACTAGGGATGGCGTGGTGTGTTGAAAGTGACACGTTCAGCTTTAGAACTGCAGTGCAGGAGCGGCCACATACCAGGAGGGGCATCTTATCTGTGGTGAGCTCTCTTTATGATCCACTTGGTTTTTTGTCCCCTTTTGAAATCCCTGCCAAGTTATTGTTGCAGGAGCTGTGCAGGATAAATCTGAAGTGGGACAAGCCGATTCCATCGGCACTCTCTAAACTCTGGTCTGAGTGGCTCACTGACCTCCAGCAGTTGAGTGGATTTAAGGTGGAGCGGTGCATGAAGCCTCGAAGCTTTGGTACACCTGTAAAGGCAGCACACTGAGGCTTGAAAATAATGACCATGTGCACATCTCATTTGTTATAGGAAAAGCCAGAGTTGCGCCTCTGAAACAAGTCACCATCCCTCGCCTTGAGCTTGCTCCGGCTGTGCTGGCTGTTCATGTGGATAAAATGTTGCTGAGAGAGCTTCAGTTACGACTTGAAAGGTCATTTTTCTGGACTGACAGTACTACTGTCCTCAAGTACATCACGAATGAAACAAGACGCTTCCACACTTGAAGCGTCTTGAGTCTCAGTCATTAGAGAAGCCACAGACATACAGCAATGGAGATATGTAAACACCAAAGATAATCCTGCTGATGAAGCCTCTCATGGACTGACGGCTAAGGAGTTTGTGACCCATGCAAAGTGGTTAACGGGTTTTTGTCTCTCCCTGCAAGTGAGTGGCCAACATTAGACCTAGACTCCTTTTTAATCCCTGTTGATAATCCAGAGGTGAGAAAGGAGCCAAGAGTGAATGTTATTGTTAAACACAGTGACACTCCCACAGATCGCCGGTGGAGGCAAGTACAGTATATCGCGGAGCTCTTCTGGAAGAGAGAATATCTACTGGTGATGCAAGAAAGACAAAAATGGGTGAGACCGAAGAGGAACTTTTCTCCAGGAGATATTGTCGTCATTGCGGATGCCACAGCCCCAAGGGGCTCCTGGATGATGGGCAGAGTTTTGAGCACCACATCTGATTCCAAGGGCTTGGTCCGCTCTGTGAGGGTCCAGACTAAGACCAGCATCCTGGAGAAGCTCTGTCTCCTCCTTGAGGCTGTCTCCTGACAGTCCCCCCCCTTGCTCACTCGCTCGTTCTTTCTCTCTCTCTCTCTCTTTCTATTTTGATTTGTTTCAGGTATCCAAAAAGAAGACATGAAGATTTTTGTAGTGTAGGGCATAGATTAGTGAAATAGCTCCTTAATGCTTACGCTAAACGTAATTGTGTGTTTTCTTGTTCACAATTAGGGGTTGGCTTGTTAGAGCTATTTGTGGGTTTAGTTTAACTTAGTATTATTTGTATTATGTTTTCATTATAAAGTTTAGTTTATGTTCACGTTTGTGAATGGGCTGGTGTATGGGTTTACGTGGGCTATATATATAGGTCAAGTGGGATGGGTCAGGCAAGGCACGGTGGGCATATGGTTTTTTAGAGAGGGTGCAGGCTGTCTTTTCTGTCTGTAACTTGCTGCCAACGGTGAATAAATCTGCTCAGACGCATCTTCGGTATGGACCTGTTTGTTTGACCTGCGTAAAGCCTATTTCCAGACTTTGTTTTTGACAGATTTTGTTTTGTTTTCTGGACAAATAGCCAACATAGACATAAAACCTGGTAAAATCAAATAAATCAATTTAAAAAGTAAAAGACATAAAACTGTAAATTTTAATTAATAAAATAAAAATAAGCAAAGGACATAAAACAGTAAAATTAAATAAGTAAAATAAAACTAAGTAAAATACATAAAACACAGTTCAATAAGCAACTGTTTTCGTTCTCTGTGGAACTGACCACATGAAAAAAAGGCACATTTAGATTAAATTAGAATAGATTTGACTTTATTTAACCCACGTAGGAGAAATTCACTTGTGACAGCAGCAGGGTCGTGAGCAGACAGTTTTACACTAGGATATATAATAAGTGGTTCTCAAACCTTTTATACCAAGCACCACCTGAGAAAATACTGAGCTCTCAAAGTAACACCATTATCAGTAACTATAAAATAAAGTGTAAAAAGGCCAAGCAAAGTCAGCTACAGACTTTTTACAGGAGGCAGATTTATTTCCAATAAGATAATCTGCTCTCTCATCGTCCTCCTCTTCCTCACATATACAGTACTTCAGACACTGGTATAATGAAATTAGATTACGATGGAGTGAGCGATGAGGTGACGCTAATTGTTATTATTTAATTGATAAATGCAAAAAGTTTAAAAAAGTACAACACTACAAATAAGCAATAGTGTAAATGGAACAGGTATGAACAATTACGAGAATAATAATATTAAACCAATGTGTACATGTTTACATATATTAGAATGCACACCTAATTAGCTGTGGAGAGTTAAAGACTGCACATTTAGTGCCAAATTTGTGCTGAAAACCAAGGCTATTAAACTGGTTTACTAGTTTGCGGCAAATGCAGTGTCTGCTGTTGTTTAAAATTAAAACTTGGGACATTTTTGTGATTTTACTGCCCTCTAATGTTGAAACAAAAAAACAAAAGCAGTGACACTGGCTTGGAGCAAATAACACAGCATATAATTAATGCAATTTATAGTGTTACATCTGTATCAATAATAGTCAAGCACAGGCACTCCTAAGTGGTGGAAGGGCCCAACCCAATCAAATTTAGTTTTGGGCCCTATAAAGGCTTGGGCTGGCCCTGTTGCCCAGGGTTCAGTTCATCTGAATATATATATATATATATATATACAAAAGCTGTAAATCCCTAACTCAAGGCTGCAACAATTATTCATTCACCGATTATTAACCAATAACTTAATTAACCGTCAACTATTTTGATAATCGATTAATCGTATTTTTTAATAATTAAAACAAGTTTTCTGCTTCTTAAATGTCATGGTTTATTTGCACCATTTAACAAAGAAATCGTTCAAACTGAATCATTTTTGGTTTGTGGACAAAAGAAGACATTTGAGAACATCGTCATTTCCAGAAACACTGGGCAAACATTTTTTGAACACTCAACAAGTACTCGATTCATCGAGAAAATAATGAACAGATTCGTCGATTATGAAAACAGTCGTTGCAGCCTAAATTTGAGTAATCTGACCCAAAACAATCAGAGCCGAAAAGGGCGTTGCCATGGGCGACTGCGCTACACGCACTGGTTTCCGTGGCGACGCCGGGGAGGAGCGGCGCTGCTACACCCACCGGAAACGGTCTCTGCAGTGCGAGCAGAGAAGGCAGAGCGGAATTGTCTCGGTTCCGTCTCTTTCTAACACACCACCATGTGTTTACTACGTGGTATATGACACCCGACCTGCGCGGTTCAGTGAATTATCGGTGTGTCGGAGTCGGCGCTGACAGTCAGGAGACTGTGTGGGAGAAGGCAGAGCGGTCCTGCCCCCCTTCAATGACCACCCGTCAGTATCAGCGGCTCTGAGACCATGGCAGACGAACGGGAGCATCTGTAAATCGGATTACGGCTCAACTTTTTTACCCGCAGTGTTGCGTTTTCAGTGTACCCGGACCGGCGGTGCGCCATGAGGCTGCCGTTTAGTTGATAGAAGCGTTAGTAAAGCGGCATTTTTATCCGTCTGGAAAGTTCCTGGCAGTGGGGGGAAAAAAAGCACAGCTACCGTTAGCCTTTGAAGCTAACGTTCTGGGCTTTGAAGTTGATTACTGATGATTTTTGCACATGATATCATCACTGGTATTGTTGCCCCTCTGTTCCTGGACTTTTAACTCCATAAAGTCTTTTATGGGATTCCTGTCGGCGAAGCAGAAGCGGTCCTGAGCCAAAATGATGAACTGGAGGCGGCTGCTACGGATGTCCAACCGTTCGTTCCTGGCCTTCATATTCTTCTTCTCCATGTCCACCACTTGTCTCTACTTCATTTATGTGGCGCCTGGAATAGGTCAGTAAACACTGGGAGATAAGCCAGGTTGCGGGTAATGTGATTATGTCTGGGACGACGTGCGCGGCTCCAGCGATCCCTGGATCCTCTTACTCTCACACCAGGCTGACGCTAAACAATCAGCTAACAGGCTAACTAGCTGAAAGTGCAGCCCGGGCCACGATGTGCTGCTAGCTCTCGCTGTTTTACCATGTCAGATGATAAAAAAACGGAACCCCCCCAGTGTCCAGTTGACTTTAGTATTATATACATGAACTCAGCACAACCCACTCTGTTGTTTATGTGGGTAATACGCGGTTTACCGGTTAACTGACAGCAGACGTTCAAATGAATGAACTGCTAACACTCAGCGTTGTGACAGCGGTTACAGCCTTCATTGGCTAAATGCAGCTTGTCCACGACTTACTCCATACATTGTTGAGTGACTTGCATGAATGGTCAACATTCTTAATCATTTATGCATGTATTTGGTTCTCATTAGCTACCACTAAGGTATTAGCCTCTCGTCCTTTTGTCCACACACCATTTACAACACAACATACAACACAAATTGCACGTACATATATATATGTACGTGTGTGTGTATATTAATACGTGTGTGTATATATATACTTGTCTGGTTTTTAATGCAATAGCTACATAGGTGTATAGAGGCCCATTTCCAGCAACCATCACTCCAGTGTTCTAATGGTACATTGTGTTTGCTAATTGCATTAGAAGGCTAATGGGTGATTAGAAAACCGTTGTGCAATTATGTTAGCACAGCTGAAAACAGTTTAGCTGGTTCCTTCGGGCTAGTTGAGTATCTGGAGCATCACATTTGTGGGTTTGATCTAACCTTGTCAATGTCTTGACTATATTTTCTATTCATTTTGCAACTCACTTGGTAAATAAAAGTGTGAGTTTTCATGGAAAACACAAAATTGTCTGGGTGACCCCAAATTTTTGAACGGTAGTGTATGGGTACCTTACAATGCGATATGCGATACATGGGCAACAATACCACTAATATTACGATAAAATGATTCTGTAGTAATCAATACTGCAAGACTATCATTGAGTGATACGTCACAACATTTGTCTAACAGAAGAAAACAAAACATCTGTAAAAAAGTTAAAAGTGCAGGATTTCTCTATTTATGCACAACATAGAGAACAAAGTGCATAGAGTCTATGTATTGAACGTGGCTTGGGCATCTCTTAACGTAGCTTTCTCCACCATTATCCTGCTATAAACTCCCTATTCTTTAACTAGGTAACTTCCGGCCTTTGAAAGGCTCTTGTTCGGACCAGGTCGTGAACCCAGGTCTTTTTGTTGCAAAGGCAAGAGTGCTAACCATGACACCAGCTTAGGCCAAGTCATTAAAACTTACATATTAGTTTTTTAATGACCTGTGTCATGTATTTACTATTTGTTTACTACATAATGTTTTTTTATTGAAAATACTATGTAAAAAATTGGATTGTGTTTACTTGTTTTCATTATGTGTTATCATTTTTCCTCTTTTATTTTATCAGAGAGTGGAAAACAAAAAAAGCTGCTGTTTATACAGCAAGAAAAACAAAAATATGAAATTGATGCCAGTAGACAGAATTCCCGTTTGCTAGAAAATGTGTAATAAATCCAAAAATACAAATTATCTTAATTTGCCTAGAAAAATCCCTTGTGTTGTATTGGTTATCAGCTGAAATCGTCAAAAAAAATCCAATATCTGCCCTGATTTCTAAACGTCCATAAACAATTCCTTATCGGTCAACCTCTAACATATATTTTAATAATTGTGCCATGGCTGTTAATTAATTTGGTATGTTTTATTTCTGCAGTAGTCTTTTAAAAGTTGCCTGACATGGTGCCTAATTGGTCACAGATTATATATTATACCACGCTGTGACTGCTCAACACAGATCTGTACTTGCCAGTACTCGCCCTGTCTGAGTCACAATGATGTGGTATGCAGATATTTAATATCTAAGCATCTGTCTGTCTTTGTGCTGCTTATAATTATTATCCTGATTTGTTGGGTCACTTTCTGTTTTGATGCCATGCTCAAGGAAAGTGGATGTATGTGGATAAGAAGTGAGCAGTCATAGCTTAGGCTTTTACTGCAGAGGTAGTGGGTATGAAGGTAAAACTCAATTAAAATTAGTTGCTTATGTGCAAAGCTTGGGCTCTGTGAAGAATCTACCAGGTTTAATGTGTGTCTTGTGCCGAAACGTTCTCTCTGTTGCCCTCAAGGTTGTGATCAAGTTGTAGTGAACCTCATTCAGGACCTATAAAAGTGTCTTATTGATTAAAATATTTAGATTTTTACATGATTATTACATCACTCTTAACACCAGTAGGCATATGGCAGAAACCTCATCTATTATTAAATGATAACTAAATTAAATATCAGCTAGCAGTTTCCTTGCTCCCCGTCACAAAGAAATCATTACAGTTGATTAATTTTGGTTTGTGGACTAAATAAGACGTGCAAGACCCTATAATTTTAAGGTTTGGGTAACAGTGATCACCTTTTTTTTAATATTTCTGATTTATTGCAAAAATAATCAAATAATCAAGAGTAAATCAATTATGAAATTAATCATTTGCTGCAGCCCTAGAAATGAAAAAATATGGAAGTTAATCATAATTCCTTGACTCAGTTCACTTTGTTTTCCTCTCCTGAATCATTAAAAGCTGAAGCTGAATGTTTTACAGTCAGTACAGTAAGTGCATGCAGAGGTTGTTACTTCAGGGTTACGTGATACAAATGTAAACATGTGAGTACATGTGAAACAATGTGTAATAATTTTAAGATGACTAAAATATGTTTTCCCTTGTCTTTGTCAGCCAACACATACTTGTTCATGGTGCAGGCTCAGGGCATCATGTTGAGGGACAATGTGAGGACCATCGGCCAAATGATCCGATTGTACACCAACAAGAACAGCACAGTCAATGGGACAGGTAAGTGACCAACACAGTTTTTACTTCTTTGCAAGTTTCTCCAGTATTTCCATGCATCATTCTTTAATTCAGTAAACTACAAAGAAATGTAGTCAGTTTATTTGAGCAGTGGCAAATCGCACTATACAGTCAGGTCCATAAATATTGGGACATCGACACAATTCTAATCTTTTTGGCTCTATACACCACCACAATGGATTTGAAATAAAATGAACAAGGTGTGCTTTAACTCAGACTTTCAGGGCATTTACATCCAAATCAGGTGAACAGTGTAGGACTTACAACAGTTTGTATATGTGCCTCCAACTTTTTAAGGGATCAAAAGTAAAGGGGACAAATTAACAATCATAAATCAGACTTTCACTTTTTAAATACTTGGTTGCAAATCCTTTGCCGTCAATTACAGCCTGAAGTCTGGAAGGCATAGATATCACCAGACGCTGGGTTTCATCCCTGGTGATGATCTGCCAGGCCTCTACTGCAACTGTCTTCAGTTCCTGCTTGTTCTTGGGACATTTTCCCTTCAGTTTTGTCTTCAGCAAGTGAAATCTATGCTCAATCGGATTCAGGTCAGGTGATTGACTTGGCCATTGCATAACATTCCACTTCTTTGCCTTAAAAAACTCTTTGGTTGCTTTTGCAGTATGCTTTGGGTCATTGTTCATCTGCACTGTGAAGTGCCATCCAATGAGTTCTGAAGCATTTGGCTGAATATGAGCAGATAATATTGCCTGAAACACTTCAGAATTCATCCTGCTGCTTTTGTAGGCAGTCACATCATCAATAAATGCAAGGGAACCAGTTCCATTGGCAGCCATACATGCCCACACCATGCTTCACTGATGAGGTGGTATGCTTTGGATCATGAGCAGTTCCTTTCCTTCTCCACACTGTTCTCTTCCCATCACTCTGGTACAAGTTGATCTTTGTCTCATCTGTCCATAGGATGTTGTTCCAGAACTGTGAAGGCTTTTTTAAGATGTTGTTTGGCAAACTCTAATCTGGGCGTCCTGTTTTTGAGACTCACCAGTGGTCTTGTGGTGAACCCTCTGTATTCACTCTGGTGAAGTCTTCTCTTGATTGTTGACTTTGACACACATACACCTACTTCCTGGAGAGTGTTCTTGTTGTGAAGGGTGTTTTCTTCACCAGGGAAATAATTCTTCAGTTATCCACCACAATTGTTTTCCGTGGTCTTCTGGGTCTTTTGGTGTTGCTGAGCTCACCGATGCGTTCTTTCTTTTTAAGAATGTTCCAAACAGTTGATTTGGCCACACCTAATGTTTTTGCTATCTCTCTGATGGGTTTGTTTTGATTTTTCAGCCTAATGATGGCTTGCTTCGCTGATAGTGACAGCTCTTTGAATCTCATATTGAGAGTTGACTTCAACAGATTCCAAATGCAAACAGCATACTTGAAATGAACTCTAGACCTTTTATCTGCTCCTAGGAAAATGGAATAATGAGGGAATAACACACCGGGCCATGGAACAGCTGAGCAGCCAATTGTCCCATTACTTTTGGTCCCTTAAAAAGTGGGAGGCACATACACAAACTGTTGTAATTCCTTCACTGTTCACTTCATTTGGATGTAAATACCCTCAAGGTAAAGTTGAAAGTCTGCAGTTAAAGCACATGTTCATTTTATTTCAAATCCATTGTGGTGGTGTATAGAGACAAAAAGATTAGAATTGTGTTGGTGTCCCAATATTTATGGACCTGACTGTACACTCGCTCAAAGGACATTTATCACAATGTTGTGAGAGAAGTTCACATGAATATGGCTCCAGAAAGACATTTAGTTCCTGTTTCATCACTGTGGGTTGTTGTGGAAATTTCGTGTGTTCCCGGGTGAGAGAGAAATAAAGAGTTTTGAGAGTCCACCAGATTGTCTTTTGTGTTTTATTCTGCAGAAGGAACAGGTTTACAGAGCATAAGGTGATCTGTAATGGAGTTCAAGAAAGGTGGAGGGAATCACAGCTTCTTATAGGCAAAAGGCTACACAAGAGGAGGCTATATGTCCATAAAAGGCAGAAGCAGTTAAAACCAAAGTAAATCAAATGGAGGGTCAAACGGTGAAGGTGAGGGAGGTAAGCATTACGCAATCCTTTGGAGAAAGTGGAGACTGGCACTGATAGTGTAGGCCTCCTCAGTAGCAGATATAATGAAGCAGATATGTTAAAAACATGGTTGATATTATGAAATTATATTAGATATAGGGATTTTCCATTACAGGGTCCACAGTCTGTTTAACATCATGAGTAATAACTAAGGTTGGTGAAAATCTGTGATTGGCCGTGTCAGGCAGCACTGAACAGAGGTCTCATCTGGAGAGTGTAAATGACGGTTAATTAGCGAAAGTAGCAGAAGGACAATGCAGGCGTAATTACAAATGGGTAAATAATCCATGCTATCTTTATAATACTGTAACAAAACTGCCAAGCTGATTGTAAAAGAGACCCATTTGCCATCTGGCACCTGGACAGCAATGAATTGACTTTAAATCCGAAATTGGCAGCGGATTACATAAACCATGCTGCTATTTTGAACTGGCATGAGAAGAATTGCAGAAAGCTAGCATGTGTTAAATGGACTCTCTTGGATGATGTTTTATATACATCATGCACCCTCACACCGAAAAACTGCTTACTTTTCACCACTAGTTGTCCCTTATTTATTTATTTATTTATTTATTTATTTATTTATTTATTTGATTGCGACCGTGCACGTTAATGGACAGACAAGAGACATGAATGTAAATATGCTGGATTGTAGCCTCTCTCTTGAAAACATTGACTTGTATAAGCAGGATTCTAGTCATATTTACTAAAAGGTGTAGAGTTAATCTGTGCTTAAAGCTGCTGCTAATGAGAATTTTCATAATCCAATAATCTGTTGAATATTTATCACAATTATTAGATTCATTGTATGGTCTATAAAATCAGTGTTTCCTAAATCTCAAAATGATTGTTTTTTATTGTCAAAAAAAGAAAGGCAGTGAAATGGTTGATTATCAAAATTGTTGGATATTAATCAGTTACGCAATAAATCATCATCATCATGCATTCTTACCTATGTTGATGAATTGATATTTTTAAAACATTTAAATATAAACAAATGTCTGTTAACATACTATCACACAACAGAATTAATCCTTTGAGCTGCACATGACTCTGCGCTTCTCAGTTTAGCATTTCTTTGTTTTTATGGCACAAACACTGATATATTTTACCGACTGGGCAGGCAAGGTGGAAGAAGCACACCATGCAAGGAAAGCAAGACACCCATGAAGCCCATGAAAAGTTTGGTTGTAAAACTGCAGTGAAAGGCAAAAACAACAACACAAGTCCCACAGAAACAATGTAGCCAAACAATTTTGTCTTGTGAAGCAAACAGCTCATTTCCATCTTTTTCTGTGTGTT
This sequence comes from Brachirus orientalis, assembly GCA_016785285.1. NCBI lineage: Eukaryota > Metazoa > Chordata > Actinopteri > Pleuronectiformes > Soleidae > Brachirus > Brachirus orientalis. Next base: position 453,051 of record JAFBJR010001097.1, on the reverse strand, counting down.
TGAAAGCTGGTTCATAGTGCCCGCGGTGTTTTGGTAATTACTCAGAAAGTCCAGGGTGAGTTATAGAGATGCCACACTGGAGCTTTAAAGAAAGGGCAATAATGACCCAATTAATAGGCGGACTGATTAAGCGATCTACCTCTACTCATCGTCACAGGGGAAAATGAATTTCTAAATATATCAAGGTGTCTTATGTGATATGAACAGCATGGGTGGACTGCTGAAAACCAGTAAAGGTGAGTATTACTGACCACCTGTAAAGTGGTCAATAATACAGACACTGTTCTATATTCACTACATATTCATATTTATGGTATTTCTAAAAATACCATAAATGTGCTGACATTGATCCCACAGCACTTTACAGGTGTTGCTGTTGTTTTAGTAACACCCATCAGTCCCATGACTGATGGTGGCTGTTTTTGCTGTAGATTATCCTGACGGGAGTAACTCCAGTGAATACCTGGTCCAGCCAACTAAGTACCTGCCGGAGAACTTCACTTATGCTCAGAATCTCCCCTGCCCTGAGCGATTACCTTCTATGAGTGAGTCGACTGTTTTCCAAGGAGCTAGTGACTTTTTTTTAATCATTAATGCAGCTTTTTAATTGTAAAAAGAACTTCAATGAAGTCCAGATAATGTTTTTTGTTACCTCATTGCTTAAAATAATATTTAAAAAAAAAATGAAAATAATAATGTCCAAGCCCCTGACATTTCTTGTGACTGCTTTGATTTCCTGTGCACTGACTTTTTCTTGTGTTCTACTTGTTTTGTGATGTCATGAATCAATGGAACTGTGCACAGAGGGCGTAATGGAAGTGAACATGACAGAGATCTCTATGGAGGAGATAGAACTGAAGTTCTCCACGTTGTTTGACATTGCGTTTGGAGGCCACTGGAAACCAAAGGACTGCCGACCTCACTGGAAGGTTAATATTATATGCATTTTACAATGATTGCAATGATTATATCATACACACAGAGGGCACTGTTAGGGCTGACCTGATGTGACCTGACCTGACCTGACCTTATGATTATAGTATGTGCAATACCACATAAATCCCAATAACCCATGAAATAAGTAGTCCTAATCTAATTATTATTAGTGAATTTATTTAAGCAGGCTTTTCAGATTACAATCTGCATCCAGTTGAGAATTTCAGTTCTATATCAGAAGAGTTGATAATCTTGTGGATTTTTCTTGACTGGTAGTTCAATACATTAGTCAGTTAATCAGGTTAACAGTAAACAAGTGAGGGTGTGTCTTTTTCTTTAATTTTTTTTAACATTGTATCTGGGGGGGCATATGTTGTGAATTTTGATTTCAGTGTTGTTAGATGAAGATATCCACTAGCATTTCAAGAGGTCACTTCCTGGAATTTAAACTTGTTTTAACTCCTGCCAAGTACATTTCTGATTTGGTTGATGTGTACCCTCTGCTGGTGCAAGTTGTAATTACATTGTATGAATGCTCCATTATCCTGAAAACCTATTTTTTTTTACACCCTGGAACTTTTACTATATTAGCGCGTTTGAGTCGATTCTTACTCCAGTGTCTTGTGCTGCAGGTGGCGATCCTGATCCCATTTAGAAACCGGCATGAACATCTGCCCATCCTCTTCCAACACCTCATCCCCATGCTACAGAGACAACGCCTGCAGTTTGCTTTCTACGTCATTGAACAGGTGCAGTTTTGTGTGTGTGTGTGTGTGTGTGTGTGTGTATGTGGGTGCTGCAGAGGCACATATGTCAAATTTGATTTCAGCACCATGGTCAGTGACTGAAATGTGTCTTTGTGTGTGTATAGAGTGGGAGTCACCCTTTTAACAGAGCCATGCTCTTTAACGTGGGATTCCTGGAGGCCATGAAAGACTTGGACTGGGACTGCTTTATCTTCCACGATGTTGACCATATCCCTGAGAACGACCGAAACTACTATGGCTGTAGTCAGATGCCACGGCACTTTTCTGCCAAGCTGGACAAATATATGTACATGTGAGTCTGCCATAAATGCAATATGTAGGTTTTATGTTTTACTGGTGTAAAAATGCTTATTTACTGTAACGTCTGCTGTTAGTTCTTCAACATTTTATTACAGAAATTACACATTTTATACAGGAATATTTATTTCAGTGGCTTATGCTGGTGCTAATTAATAGTTATATTATTTTGCTGTAACACCTACAAATAGAATGCAGTGTCAAACCCATGTTTATTGTTTATTCTCAGCCTTCCATACATTGAATTCTTTGGCGGTGTGAATGGACTCACCGTGGAGCAGTTTCGCAAGGTTAATGGCTATCCCAATGCATTCTGGGGCTGGGGAGGAGAAGATGACGACTTGTGGAACAGGTTAGACTCCAAAAAGGGAAATAAGTGTACAGAGGATTCACACGGTGTGGAGGTCATCTTACTGAGGTTTTAGTTTTATTTTTATTTTGGAGGCCATATAATTGTTCTCCATATATTTGGCTGCTATTTCTGCTGTTAATAGAAAGTGAAAGACTTGGCAGCATAGTCCTGCTACTGCTTCACCTTTTTATAACATTGTTGTGCTTCTGCAATTAACAGTTAGCCATAAACAGTTATTTCATTGACAATACTGAAACTGTCAAACACATATTCTGCCCTGATATAAGAACAACCCCAACATGATTCAATAAAACATGTCATATACAGTATTGAACACATGTATATTACACATATACATGTGTAATATATATACATATATAACATACATAATAAAACAAACAAAAAATTGTGTTCTTTTTTGAAGTGTGAAAAACAGATTATTTCGCACTTCTTTTTCCAAATTTTGTTTCGACTGATTTTTGTCTTTGGATTTTTGTGTTGCATTTATGCCAAGTTTAGAACTGGTGCATCCCTGTAAGCAAACCAAAATCCATGACTCGATATGAACTGCCTGTGCTGAAGGTTATTTTTAACAGTTGCAGTCTGGTTTCTCCCCCAGGGTTCATTACGCTGGTCTGAACGTCACACGACCAGAAGGAGAGATCGGCAAGTACAAGTCAATTCCTCACCACCACAGAGGAGAAGTGCAGTTCCTCGGAAGGTAAGAGTCTACACAAATGTCTATGTCTAGAAGAAACTGCACACAGTGAATTAACCTCATGAACCCAAGCAGCTTTTTTGTGCTTTTCCATCAAACCATTGTAGTGAGGAAACAAGTATAAAAGAGAAAGCCCTTTTCTTTTTTGCAGTATAATAGTTATAATGCTTCCAATGATTTAAAAAAAGACAAATGGCGTACATTTTTGGGTACAAAAAATTGCATTTTTTAATTCATACTGATTTTTATGTATAAAATTCTTAGATTGATCTTTTAAAATATGCCATTTCTTGTGTCCTCTGCACAAATGATGGTCCCAACCACTAAAGACTTGACTGTGATAGTCCTGTCAAATAAAAAGTGTATTAATCTAACTACTTTGGGGTCAACTTTATAATATAAAAATTGTTTTAATGACGCACGAGGTTAGAGATATCCAAAGTTCATTCCACTTGCAGCATTACTTCTGTGAAAATCTCTTTCATTACCAAGCAAAAGTGTTATGGAAACTATAATCTTTCTAATCAAATCTAATCAAAAATGGAATAAAATAAGGACCTTGTGAATTGGAATCAAATTGGTTCTGGAAATCAGCAGCGATAAACAGCACTAACTGTTGAGAATTTCAGTTTTATATCAGAAGCACTAACACCAACTGCTGGTCAAACCAGCTTGAAGTGTGGGTGTGTGAGAGTCGTGTAAGGGCAGGGCAGGGCAGGTGGAGTGTAGCAGGATAGTACTGATGTAAAAAAAAAAACCTGTGTGACTATATGTTTGTAGGTATAAACTGCTAAGGTATTCCAAAGAGCGACAACACTTGGACGGCCTCAATAACCTCCATTACAGCCCCCACATCTCCCTCAGCAGCCTTTACAAGAACATAACGGTGGACCTGTCCCCCGAGCTCGCCCCCATCACAGACTACTGAACTGCCACCACCAACAAACGTCCACCCAGCGCCTGCTCTCCCTCCCTTCCACCCCCCTCCATACCTTCACCCAGCCTCCCCTCCAGCACTGGCCAACAACGAAGAGGCAGAGCGGTGGTGTGGTGGTGAAGGAGGCAATCTATTTAATGCTGCCAAGAAATCCTAATGGAGAAAAAAGAAAAGAAAATATGAACTGTAAAATTAAGAGGTCGTGGCAAGCCTCTCAAAGTGTGTGTGTGTGTGCGCGTGCGTGTGTGCGTGCATGTCTTTTTGTCCTTGCTGGCTTAACTACTACGAGTTGGTATAGATTTGGAGGGAGCAGTGGCATCTCAGCTCCGATGTTTACTGCAAAGCCTTAACGTGGCAAAAAAAAAGAAAAGAAGAAAAAAAAAAAAAAAGAAAAATAAAACCACAGCTCCCTCCACTCGGCTCCGCACTGCTTCACTTCTTACGTATCACCGTCACCTTACAAGCCAACAGACAAGAGTTGTTGACTCAGTTTCTACAGTATATACTTTTCTTTTATACATATCATTTTGTTAGGCCACAATATTCCTTTTTAAAAGGAGGAATCCGAGCGAGGTTGTAATTCATATTTGCGATGTCTTTTTTTTTTTTTTTTTTTTTGATACATGTTGTATTTATTTTAACAATCCTGTCTATGTCACTCAAGTGTTTGCTGTCTGTTTTTGCTGCACTGCTGCTGAAATCCGCATGAACATGTATGTAAATAAATACTGGCCTTTTAGAGCTCGGAAACACAGAAGACAAGTATGTAAATATAGGCCTTTATACGCTCGGGCATATCACAGTGATGATATTCCACTGGGTTTGACTTTTGTTTTGGCAGCTACCTTTGTTTTAAGGATTCAATATGAGTGAGTGGTTTCTTCCAAGCAGGAAGATCTTCTGACAGTGTAGGATGTTTGACTGAAAATACAAATGTTGAGATTTGACTTTATCTCTGCATGCTTTAATTTATTTTGTTTACCAAATTTTTTTTTGTTTTTTTTTTGTTTTCCAAACATAAATTATTTTGTCAGTTAGAGATGTGTATATTGTTATTTTTGGCTTATTTTGGTTGCACTGTGTGGAAAAACTAGAGCTGAGACTCAGCAGGAGGACCTGGCCGGGTCATACGTACCGTGTCCACGTAAAGCCACTTTGCATTTCCGCCCACGAGTCACGAGATACCAGTTTTTTGTATCTGATGCCAATAACACAAACTTGAATGTCTACCAATACCAGTCCGATTTAAGAAACTTTCATTAATGAAGCATTAATGTCCTGATGCATTTGAGCTGTTTCAAACACATATTTCTCCAACTAACAATAATAATTTTGGAGAAATATAGGATTTATTCGATCACATCAGATTCCACATTTTTATCTGTCCCGAGTTCTGATCCAGTCATTTTGACCAGCCCACCGGTAAATTGTATGCGTCCTGCCACTTAAAAGTGGATTTTTGATCAATACAAATACATTTTACATCATACATATCTTTTTATTTTTAATTGTGAGCTATATATTGTTCCATAACAAAACGTGAAATATCATCACATGATGAAATATCACAATATAAGTTGGAGCTCAAATTGCCTCCTAATGATCAGATAAAAGTTGGCCTTTTTCTTCCCTTGACTGACCGCTCCTGACCAGACTTCTAGCTTGGTGGGTCATGAGTGGCTACCAGCGGACTTTGTTAACCCTCAAGCAAGTTTCCATGGTTACCGTCTGCTGTGTTGTCTCTCTTGACTGAAACAACAACGTGTTACAAACCGGACTGCAGAGTGTTGTTCCACAGGGAGCAAAAACAAAGTGGAGGTGTGCGCGGATACACGCGGAAATGAGTGGATTTTGGATTCTTAGATGCGGAAAGTATGACCCGGGCCTTTGGAGTGGGGTCAACTATTACAGCAGTATTAATAATGTGTTTACACAGCATACAAATACTGCAAGTACATGGTCTCATGAGAGTTTTTTGGGCTCAGATGTGTTTTTATTTTTACATTTTTTATATAGATATATATATATATAGTGCTGGACCATGTGGAAAAAGCTCTTCATTGTACTGTACCATGCTTAAAGCATGGCATTTGGGGCTAGATACTGTGTGTGTCTGGACTAAATGTTAGCATTTTATTTTTGTTTTCAAAGCTTATGAGGCAGCCAGAATGAGAGAACCTTGGTGTCAGCTTCTATCAGCTGAAGCTATTGCTGTTCTTGAATGGCACACTATCTGAAAAAGTGTTATTTCTTAAATAATCCAAACACAGTAAAGATGTATTTGTTGGCGGAGTATTTTGGACCAGATGTTCATTGTTCAGATTATCTACAATACAGAATAAGGTGTATGTTTTCACATTTCCTTTGATTGTATGCTCTGTGACATTTAATCAGAACCTGGGTCATTATTGATTTAGACCTTTTTTTTTTTTTTTTTTTTTAATGACATCTTGTCGAATTGCTAACGACAAAGGTTTAGCCTTGTTCGTGGTGCACCTTTCAAACACAACAGAGCAAGTCTTGATTTTGTTTTGTAACATGAAGTAAAAGACAATTTGAAAGCTGATTTGAGATTTGAGCAGCCAGAGTGTTCAGACTGAGGCACATTTGTCGACGTCTAATCTTAACTTAATTCAAAACGCATCCAAAAATGATTTAAATCCAGTTTGGATAAAATAAATGTGTCATAATCAGTGTTGTTCATGTCTTTTGTCGTTTTTATTTTTGTGTTTGCTTATCCAAACTTCTTCCATATTTAGAAAATAAATAAATACGTTTTGTAGAGCCCCTGATACAGTTTTATGATTTCAGTTCAAACTGTGCTTCTGCATCTCACTGTGAGACACGTCCACTGACGCACCATCAGAGCTTTGGTCGACCCAAAATACTGTATGTAAGAACCAAATGGTCTTCATGTCAGTGTTGCTGACACCTACATTCATTTCTAATGTAGAGAAACGTGAGAATTCAAATAACCACAAAGTTCCCATTTTAACCTGCTTTTCATGTTATCATGGGGTCTTTAAATAATATATGAACATCTATTATGATGGGGTTGTAAATGATGTTGGCAGATTCATAACTAGGCAGAATTTGTTTGCTGATGACCATCATTGCAAATTATGGAAATGTTGAGCAGCAGCGGCTAAATGATTCTTGTTGTGACACTGTGTGTTGATGAGGAAAGAATGTCAAAGCTACAAATCCACAAATTGTTAAATCATAAGTGACACAATGCTGGATGTTCATGACTTGGTTCTGCTTATGTTACTTTCTTTTTACTGAAAAGTAACAAAATTCACGAGTCACCGATTTGACTGACGAGAAGTTTCCAACATTGACGTTTGGTTTAAGTGGTTTGAAGCAAAGATGCCAAAAAACTGAGCCCAACTCCAATGTGAAGATATTTATTTAATGATAATTAAAGTGAAGATCTGTTGCTTTTTGACAAAACAATTTGAAGAAATCACTCGGCAAAATGAAGAGCAGTCAAACGGTGAACTGAATGGAGAAAATAATCAACAGCTGCACTGACCGTTTCTTCCTATCATGGCAATGATGACATAGACTGTATTGAGTTTGATGTGTGTGTGATCACCTTTGGTATAAAACATGTATAACAAGACCAGTGTCATGATCAGTGTTTGCTATTGAATCAATTGTGTACCCCAAGAATGATTGTTCATTGATTTTGATTTAATAATTGTTCTGTTTTGTTTCAATTATTAATTGTTTAATAATTGACACTTTGATTGGATGTCCAACTATTTTGAAAATTAATTTTGAGCCTAAATACATCATGTGACCATCTTCTGTTCAGATGAAATAATGAATGCTCAAAAATACATCATAAAATGCCATTGTGAAACTAAGCATTTAGTTTCTGGACTTTGTGTGTTTGTAGAAGTGATGTAATTTAAGAAATTTCTTGAATGCATCTTGTTAGCCACTCCTGTTAGCTCAACATGCAGTGAACCCTGCATTACTTTCACTAGCTCTCATGCGCTACACTTTAAAATATTCAAATGTTGTACAGATAATACCATCAAATGTTTGAGTGGCATTTTTTTTCATAGAAACTTTAAGAACTGTCCATGACAGTTCACACATTGCTGGCACAGCCATCAGGAGCAAGTTTAGGGGTTTGAGTTTTGCCTGATGACGCTTAGAAGAGTAGGCTGGAGGAGGTGGGGATCAAACTTGGAAGCCGGACGATTGAACCCCCGATCCACAGCTAACTATCAACCTTGCAGCTTGTTAAAGAGGTAGTCAGTTGATCCATGTCAGAAAGTCTGGGTTCATATACCATTCAAAGAGCTTCTCTTTGAAGACGTTTGGATAAATCCCGCTGTAACACTGACTCGGGTGGCGCAAACTGCTAAGGCATCTTTGGTGCAGAGCCAGGAAGCACTTTTCAGATACTTTAGTGTTGCGATTGTCCATTCAGCAAAAACATAATGGGTCAAGAGGGCATTCTAAGTAGATACAAGGCCAAGCTGTACTCAGAGCGCCCCCTGCTGGACAATGTGGTGATTACTTCTCAAGTTCTGCTGTGCTTCTAGGCTTTGATGTTTTAAACTTGAACAGGTTTTTAAGGTTTGACTTTGGATTATACTGTACTACAGCGTTTAGAGTGGTTTTCGGGGGTTTCGTGTGTATGAAGACATTTCATTATCTGGTGCCTTGTTTGTGGGAAAAGGTTGTATCAGCAAAGTTCTGTTCCCATGTGGGTGAGGCCTACATGTAAATGGGAGATAGGTGGAGCTGCAGACCTCTCCACTGTTGAGAGATGGTTCAAACCCTGGTGAAACCCTGATTTCTCTTGTCTCTTGAGAAGCTTTGTCAAAAATCAACACCCCCACCCCGGAGACTGAACACTGCACAGACAGGGATCTATGAAAACGAACGACCGCAGAATATGTGAATGCACCTTTAAGCAAACTTTGCTCCCATGTGTACAATCATTTTGGCCAAAGGCATCTGGCGACACAGATGATGAGGTGATGAAGTGAAGCTGGATTTTACTGTATACCCAGAGTGTCATTATATACATTGTTATAACAAGCGTTTTGTACTTTTTTGTGCATGTTCTGATTTAGTATGAATCCTAATGTGCTGTTTTTTATAAATGAGATTATCCACTTGTCTACCTATTGTTCTTTCCCTACGTGAATAATTCTGCTCATATACAAAAAGACGGACACAAATGGCAATGGAAGCAAAATTTAATTGGCAAATGCAATGCAGATTTAGAGGCAACACCAAAAAGGACATTTCCAGTTCTGCATCTCAAAACTAGCTTTTCTCATTATAGTTTTTGCTGGGCCAAATCTAAGCAAAGGTTTACTGGTATTTAAGAGTGTGGATGCTAGTAGAGAATGCTTTTGTAATTCAAAAGAGGACACAAATAATAAATGTATTATGATGTTTCAGGAAAGCTGGGCAACTTAGACGAGACATTTAAATGAAAATGAAATAAGGGACCCTGACTTACAATTTGATTGGGTTATTTTCTGTGCCGAAGGCTAATAAGAGGTACAGAAGAACAGTTGTTACAGTCATAGTATTACTGTGGTAGTATATTGAGCAATGATCTTTACAAGGTTTTTTACACTTGTGCATCGTATTTCTTCTCTATTCTCTGGCACCAAAGTAGATATCAATGTGCTGAAAACTGCCCTGAAGCGTTGCAAAAGGCCAAAATTGCACATGAGCCTGTTCTTGCTAAAGGTGCTGTTCTGCCATGTCAGAAGCACCAACAAGGCCCAACACTCATGTCACACGTGGTCATGGTCACACCTTTAGAATTTACATACAGAGTCAATGAACAGGCGTGAGTAGACGTGCAATTCTCTAGGGTTTTTGCGTAAAATTTGGCAAAAACTTCACCTCATACAATGACGCGGAAACCAATCACTGTCTAGCTTCTCCAACTGACATCACATCTCTGTGCGGGATTCATGATGTCATTATCCAGTTTTTTACCGGACACCTGATTTGTTCTGCACATGTGTGTAGTATGACTACTTCCGGTACTAATTGGGTATTGACAAGAGGAATGTGAAATAAAAGCAGCGGATAAATTGGTCTACCTGGTAAGTCACGAGTGCACACCAAAATAGTAACAAAATGATCTTGCAAAAACTCCCATTCAGTGTGACCATGGATGCTGGTTTTTTAGATGGTGGGAGGTGGATGATTGCGATGCACAAGATAATGGGATACAATTTGGTCATTTATTAAAATGTAACAAGTTCCACACTTATAAGATACATTTTTAAGATTTTTTTTTTGCAGACTTGAGTGCGTTGTCTGACCCGCTTTGCTCGTAGCCCTTGCTGAAAATTGACCAAAGGCCAAAGGGTGCTTTGTGTCACATTGGCTTGGTGTCCGGTTTGAACAGCACAATTTGATTAACATGGGCACAAAGTGGAATTGGGTAGATCATCAGGTTGTTTCACAGCCATCTGCAGTGTTTCCACATCTAGGTGTTGTTACAGGAGTTAAAGAATCAGAATCAGAATCAGCTTTATTGGCCAGGTAAGTTTTCACATACAAGGAAATTGACTCCGGTTTAAAGGAGTTGGTTAGAAGTGTCAGTGGTCAACGTGTCCTGCAGTTAACATTAGTAGCCAAGTCAAGGTGTCCTCCACTGCAAAGCCAAAATTCTGGTTCAAATGCCATTGATGTTAAATTCTGTCTGTGATCCTTTTTTTTTTTGCTCCTACTTGTCTTTGGTTCTGGTAGCAATTGGGTCACTGGTTCAAAGCACCACTTAAAGATGATTTCAACCAATGTATTAGCTTTTTCTTTAATCTCTTGGCCACGAGGAATATCTGAGACGATTATATAAAGATTTATCTTCACAATCACACAGCTGTATTTTCAGTTTACAGTATTTATTTGTGCCTTCATTTCATTTTGTCTTTACTCTCTGAAGAAATTAAAGATGGTTTTGAGTCAAACAAAGTGTCAGCTTTCTCCTTCATACAGTATCCAGTCACAACACAAACTACTCGCAGTCTCACCTGCAACTGAGGAACCTCTCTGTCCTCAAGCAAAATGAGCACATCCCTCAAACAACAATTTCAAGCAACGTTGACTCGCATTTACCAAATATGTACATTCTTGTGTGTCATATACAGCTTTAAATCTGCACAGCATTTTCAACTAATAAATGGGGTGGGGAAAAAAATTTTTTTTTTAATTTTATTCCTGCATATTGAATTTTCTTGTGTTTTTCTGCGGTTTTCTGTAAATGTATGCAATGAGTCACCACAAGTCATTTGATTTGCTGGTTATCATCTCCCTGTTTATTTATGTTTCCACACATTTGTATAGAGATGTCACATCTGCACAACCACAGGTTTACAGCGGTACAACATGCACTGTGTGCTACCGATGGTTCTGTGTTGCTCCGTGTGGAGGAAATTCCGTAAATGAGGTCTTTGAACAGCTCCATGTATTGTAAGGTGATTCAAAATTTTGCATTTTTACTGAAGCTTTAAAACTCAGATCACTGTTTAACTCATTCCCAATCACATCAATCACACAATCCCCAAAAGCAGAAATGAATAAAAACACAAATACAGTATTTGAATTTTGAAAAGACAGTAAAATCCTGAAAAGCAGCTCCTGCAGTTTTTGACTAGCAGAACATATGTAATGTATCGGGAACTATTTCTGATGGTGAATTGATCCACATTTTGTGCTATAATGAGTATTTAGGACATTAGGATGGTGAGACTGAGTTAAAATAAGCTACAGTGTGTTTATTCACAGCAATAAAGGAACAGAGCGACTGTGTTAACTAAATGACAGTGACCACTGATTAATGGGTATTATTTTAATTAATAACTCCTGTGGCTCTGCCGAGGCCTGTCACCCGACTTGACCCTTTGTTTTAGTAAGTCTTTTAATTTTATTTTATGTTTTAATTCCTTAAGTTAAAGATTTTTTTCATCCTAATTTGTTTCAATAAAGCAATGATTTTAAGAAGTTCTCCCCGTTGAAAATATATATAAACCATCTATGAATATGACGGGTGCTCACCCTTAACTTAATCTAAACTGTAATCTAAGCTAAAACCTTACCATCAACCTGATTTTAACCCCAACCCTAAAAAGTAATAACCCATAAACAGCCATTTTAAGGAGTGACAGAATGTAAGGACCAGCCAAATTGTCCTCACATTCACAAAATGTCTTCAGTTCCTGTGGTTAATATGTTTTTTTTTTGCCTTCACAAAAGTACACAGACACACACACACTACACTTAAGTAGAAGACATCAAATATTGGTTTGGATCAGCCAGAAGATCTTCCACCTCACACAGCTCCACCAGACGATGTGTACCAGTATCACTGGTGTGTTTCAGTGACCAAAGCTGTGGTGGTGTAGGAGTATGGACTGAGGAGCAAGGCCAGTGTATAATGACGATGACCTTCAGCATGGGCCTCAAACACCGCCTAAACACACACACAGAACCACAGGGTCAGTGACACTCACCCACTCGAACCAACAGTGGAAATGTAGCCACTTCAGCAAACAAAACGGTTGGGACTAAAATGAATTGTGTGACCCACTTGGAAAAACAACTCTCATTGAGATAAGAAGAATACACTAAAAAAAAAAAAAAAAAAATGATAGATAGATACATGTTATTGTAACGTGATCAAAAAAGGAGCAAAAATAAAAGCACGGAAAATTAAAAATACAGGGTAACGGTATATTATAAAATAAATTAATATTTATTATTGTTTCTTTTAGATAATGATGATGCTGAATGTTGTGTTCTTTTTCACACTGAGGACAAACAGCAGAACAGCAAACAGCTGCTTGAACATAGGTCGCTCATGTAGATACTGCTGGACGACTGTCCTGACGTACTGCCGTCAAGATAAGATCAGAAAACAGACAGACGATAAGCCTTTACACAGCTTATGTAGCATGTTACAGTGGGTCTTAAAGGGCAATTATTCTCGTATACACTGTTTCTGCACCCGTCTGAGGCCAACAATGTCCATTTTTGTCAAGATATATCTGTGTGTCATCTGCATTGCTGACGTTGGATTTTTGCAGAATTTGAGCTAAAGGCAGCATGTATTTTGCAGAAGAAGTCCAAGAATTGACCCCTGAGGGACTCCACGTCATTTATGGTTTAGGGTTACACAAACTTCCTCTTCTGGAGGTCAATGTTTGCTGGACTGATTGCCGATTTTTCATTTTGCGGTGAAATGAAGCTGTGACAAGTGGTTTATACTCACCTCAGCGATTTCATGGAATGGCGTGCTCCCTTGATTCTTCCAGTAAAATTTGGTGTCAAACTCTACACGATAGACGCCTGCTGGGAACTGCTCCTCTGTGATCAGATTATGGATCTCTCCTGTGGCGTCTGTCTCTCTGTAGAGACCAACAGTCAAATATGTCTATTTGGTTTTCATTCATCAGACACAAACAGAGCAGAAAGTACTGCGTGCACCTTGTGCTTTATACTGTGCATACCCATTAGCGATCAGTACCCATCCCCCATCAGCAGCCTTCCGATACACCCTGAGTGGCACTGATCCGGCTGGAGTCCCTCTTACTGCATCCAGGATTTTCACCATCAGAGGACAATTTGTATCTGAGCCTCCATGTTTGTCCTTCAACAGGCACGAGATACAATTAATTGTCTTCTGCACATTATCACAACATAGATTTTATCACAAAAATCAGTAAAGAAAGCACCCAAACCTCTGGCAAGGTTACCCAATTATTTTGTTCCTGTGGCCATAAACTTCATGTACTTTGTTTTTAGCACCACCTTCTGCTGCACCTCCTTGATGCCGGGATCAGGCCGGGATCAGGCTACATCAAATCAGGCAGATTTTCATATGATATTGTCGCGGCCGACACATTTCCAGTGTCTGACCTGATTGGGAGCGTCAGCAGCGATGAACAGATGTGTAGTGGAACACAAATGAAGCACAAAGATTTGGCGTTGCGACCCCCAGTGATTACCCAGTGAGTCTAGCATGTTATTTCCATTTTTTCTGCCTAGTCACAACATCCTCCAGGACCAATAGGATAACAGAGTGCTCTGACGCAGTGTAACATACAGATATCAACATGGCAAAGAGGAAGAAGGATGCTGCTGTTAGGGCAGCCAGTTCTTTGTGACCCCAGGATGTATGAACTCGGGCATGATGATTAGTTGGGGTCATACTTGTAGTGTTGGATCAGATAGATCCAAACACTACAGAACACTACAACACTACAGAACTCATTGATAGAAGAAGGAAATAAGTGGGTGAGGAAAGCAGCGATGGAGAACTCTGAACTGTAATTGGGAACTTTGAGCTGAGGAGGGCAGGGTTGTACCTCTTGGTGCACAGCCTGCCGGAAATGATTATTATTAGAAGAAGAAGACAGTCAATCACAAGTACTGTCAGATATCAGTCAAACAGCAAGATCACCGCTGATTGGCTCGCTGATAGAGATGAAATTAACTTCTTAGCTCCTGAGATTTGATGTCCGATAACAACAGATTTTCGATATTAGGTGATACAGAGGGATTTTAGTCATTCAGTACCATGCCCATGTCTCCAGTAGGAAATTTCCTCAGCACTATACACATGGTCAACAAACAACACACAGTAACAGACTTGTACACAAGATTACAGCTCACAACACCACTCAGTAGTGGAAACATAAGAGCTCACTGTAAGGCCTGTGCATATCAGCCTAAACCGATGATCAATACTGGCTTATGTTTGAATTTGGTTAAGTTGTAAAGAATAATTCTAGTAGAGGACAGTAAAGTGACACCCTGCTCTCTTCTGCCCTCACCTGGACTTCAAGCATCACAGTGGTTATGGACAAGGTGCTACAGCCTCTTCACTTCCTGAGAGCGCACATGAGGAATAACAGGAGTGAAGCTGCTGGTTACCTGGTTACAGCTCCTTCATTGAGAGCACGGAATGGACTGCAGTCTGAGCGGAAGAGGCTCCAGAGGCAGATCACTGGCTGCCCCTTCGCCTCGCTG
This sequence comes from Brachirus orientalis, assembly GCA_016785285.1. NCBI lineage: Eukaryota > Metazoa > Chordata > Actinopteri > Pleuronectiformes > Soleidae > Brachirus > Brachirus orientalis. The sequence continues at coordinate 438,019 of JAFBJR010001097.1, read as the reverse complement.
AAGGACATTTACATCTCCTGATGCCTCAGCAGATCTGAGGACATCATGAAGGACAGTTCTCCTCCTGTTCAACCTGTTTGCCCTCTGGCAGGTGCTACAGGTCCATCAGAACCAGTACAAACTGGTTCAGGGACAGCCTCTAAGGACAAGTACAAGTACATATTTGCACTATACACATGTGGCTTGCATTCTTGTTATATTTTCTAGCATGTTTTTTTTTTTTTTTATATTAGATTAGGTATTTTTAATTCTGTTTCGTAGTCTCGCTCGTTTTCTACCTCTACATGAGGGGCCATGGGGGAGCTGGAGCTCATCCCAGCTGACATATTGCAAAAGGCAGGGTGCACCCTGGGCAGGTCGCCAGTCCACTGCAGGACAAACATCCGGAGATGAACTCTCACACTCTCTCATTCACAGCTACGGTCAACTTAAAATGTCCAATTAACCTAATCTGCATGTTTTTGGACTGTGGGAGGAAACCAACACACATACGGGGAGAGCATGCAAACTCCACACTGAAAGGCCCTGCTGTCAAAACTGGGATTCAAACCGGTGACCTTCTTGCTGTGAGGCAACAGTACTAGCCATTAAACTGTCGTGTGGCCCTCTATTCTACCCTAACAATGCATATTTCCTTTTTAGAAACACTTCTATGTAACAGGTCCTAAAATTGCCAGGATTGTACACTTTGTAATTCAGTCTCAAACGAACACACAGTTGCAGCGATTCAGACTCAGACACTGACCGTGGGAGCGGCGTGGCACAGGAACACAGCAGACGCTAGAAGCAGACAACGCAGTGACAGAAGCATGATCGGCTGATGGACAGGGACAAATTTGACAGTCACATACAGAATAACCTCAAAACTCCCAGGCCGTGTATACTGTAACTCCTCCCTCATCCTCTCCCTCCCACTTCATGTCAATACCTGGACAATGAATAACTCAGATTAAATTATCTGTGGACCAAACTAGTGCAGACACTTCTGCAGTCACTCTTCTAACCCAGTCGTTTCCAAAGACTGGACTGGGACCCAACCCCAGTTGGATTTAAGAATGATCCAGTTTTGACTCATTCATCAAACCTACATCTCTTGGAAACCAACTGGTAATCCATTTGATACAGAATAACACAAGGTGCCACAGTAATAGCATTAAAATAGTCAGAAATATTATATTATGCACATATGTCATGGTTTATAGATGGCATTTTTAAAAAGTGCGTCCCCAAGTGAGGTATAGTGTGTGGAAAGCCATATTAAAAAGTCAGATTACCCACATAAATAGGTAGAGATAGTCCCAGCCTCCACTAGGCCATGCCTGGGCAGAAATCCATCAGAATGTATTTTAAAATAAAATATCAAATACCCAACAAATAAATGTGTCAACATAAACTACAAAATACAGCAGCCATGTCACGTTTTAAAAGAAGATACTATATTTCTGTATTTTCAAGATACTAAAAATACTGTAACATCCTATCCAATGCAATATTTTCCCAATCAAGCGTAAATGTTACGCTTACACTTTCCCTCCACCAGTCATGATGTAAAACATACCACTTTGAGTGTATACATCTTGGCATTTAATTCATGACTTCCTACTGCACCGTCTTATATTTTTTATTTTATATAAATCTATATTAATTTTGTAGCTTGCTTTTTGATTTGGTCCCACACTTGATTTGGTATTTTTGTTTAACTAAGGTTATTTTAAATATAGAAATATAAATAAAGTTGACATTGGCAAAACAAAAGCAGGAAATACCTGTTAATATTTTATAGTTGCAACAATTAGACTACAAAATTTCATAAATTTTACTGTATATTATTTTCTCTTAAATACTTTGTTTGAAAATAAAACCATAAACAGCATCTGCTTTGGTCTTTAGGTGTTTGCTCCAGACATGTGGACTGAAATAGTATTTTGAAATGAATCTAATTCTGGCTCTAATGTGGCATTTATATTATAACCACTGATAATAATAATAATAAAAAAAAACATAAATAATTAATTCAACCAGTACATCTTTCAGATAAGAAAAAAATGTCTTCATAAGTGTTTGTTGATTCACTTCAAAAATGTACCTTCCTTCCATTATGAATACAATGCAAAGCAACTCTTTATAAACCTGTTGGTCCTTTGCAATAGTTTTACTTCTGAGGAAGCAAACACTTCATAAAGGTAGTATTCTCATATTTTTCTCCCCGTTTTTCCCCAAATTGTTAAGGATGAGGTTCTTCTAAGGGTCAGGGTTGTTTACCAATTTGTTGTAGGGCTCAAGGACTCACACAGTGGAGCAAGGACCCATTGAAATCCATGGAATCATTATTATTTTTTAATGATTATTATTGTGACTTTGTACAAACAGAGTCGTGCACCTACGTCATGGGACTAAAAATAACACTTTTCACTTTCATTTCCAAGTGTCTGTGTGTAGAGAAACATTTATTTTTCCTTCGTTGCTCCCTCGCTATCTCTCTGTGACTATTTCAAAATAAAAGTCTGCTTCCTTGTATTTCACATGACAAGAAGAATGATATAAAATGATAATACAGATTGAATGACAATAATTCTCATGAAAAATGTACTAATATTGCAATGAAAATTGCTTTACTTCTGTAATTACATAAATTATTACATTAGAAAAGGGATGGTAATATTACTTATATCTAATTTCCTTTACATATAATATAAAGTGATACTACTTATGTTAAAAAGCAGTTGCTTGGTGGTCACTCTATACTAATGACAAATTTTGAGTGTCTTATTTAGGCTTTAGTGACAAAAATATTTTTAGATCAGCTTTGATCTGCATGTTACAACAAAAACTGGGTGCAGCAGAAACTGAGGCTCATCTAAGCAGACGACATTTGTTTTATACCTTTTATTGTAAAGTTTTGGTGAGGCCCTGTTCTTCACTGACAGGAGAGGCACCCTGTGCGGTCTTCTGCTACTGTAGCGCACCTGAGGTGTTCAGAAACAGCCTTCTGTTCATACTGTGGTTGTAACACGCTGGTTTATGAGTTGCTGTTGGGTCCGGTCACTCTCCTCTGACCTCTGGCATCAACGAGGCATTTTTTTACTCTGGGAATTGCAGCTTAATGGATCTTTTTCTTTTTTTTGGACCATTCTCTGCAAACCGTAGAGATGGTTGTGCATAACAATCTGAGTAGGTCAGCAGATTCGGAAACACTCGCACAAGCCCAAGTCTGGCATTGACAAATTCAAAGTCATTTAATTCCCCATTCTTATACTCACTGAACTTCAGCAGATCAGCCATTGCTCTGATGTGACTGGCTGATTAAATACTTGAGTTAAAGCGACACCATGTAATATTTCAACCTTTAATGTTGAATAATTGTTCACTTACAATTTAAAAGTGCATTGGAGCTGCTGTGTGTCACGTGGTGTTATTGAAGTCATGTCATTCCCCGTTCGTGTTCGGAATTCAAAGTTATTCACGTGGTGGAACGTTTGTTTTTTTTTTTTTTCCCCTAACTGCTAGTTATGGCTAACATGCTTGTTGAAGACATGGCTAGAGTCGTCTGCCACTGTTGGTTTGTCAACAAATGCACATGTTACCTCGGCGTATGTTTAACGACGGTTGCGACAGTTTTCCAACTGAAAAGAGCAAAAACTACATTGTGTCGCTTTAAGGAGCAGTCGAACAGATGTGCCTAACAACATGGTGAGTGTATAATTGTCCTCTCAGTGTCATTCCGGGTTGCAGTTACACCATGCGACAGGTTTAACTGCAGTACCGTCGTAACAGATCAAAGAGATAATGATTCACTGATCCAAACTATGAGAGTGTTGACAGGTGGTGAAGTCTTAAGGGCTGATGTTGCTCATCTTCATGCCAGTGAGGTTGAAATGCATCTGTAATGATAATGATGATATATAGGTGATGGCGTGTCAGTTGCACAAGAAAACCTTGAGGCAAAACAGACCTGATTATTGGCGACATGAGAATAAGGGGTTTTTGACATTCTCAGCCTTCAGTACAAGGAGCCTGCATCAATGCGTACACAAGTACACTACAAAACAGTGTTATACATACTCTACTTCTATGTTGTAATTCTTAAAAAGAAAGAATTACAGCGCATTACTGGATTATTGGTGTATTGAGAAAATATTTGCTATTGGTACCACATTTAGCCTGTAGCTAATCCCCATGTATTATAACTGAAAACAGTGGTTTAGAAGGACTTTACTGCTCTGTAATTTTCACATAGGTGGTTTGGGGTGAAGTGTAGAACTGATGTAGACATGTATTACTTGTTACTGTATAACATGTACTCCATAAATATTCATTTTCACATGTTGGTGGTTTAAAATTCCTAATTTGCTGACAATTTTTTTTTTTAAATTTGAGATTATATTTAGATTGATTATTTGTGATTTCAAATATCTGATTTAATTTTTTTAATATACAGATTTAAAAGAATTAGGTTTTGTGGACATATACAGGAGCATCTCCTGGACTCATGTTAACACAATATTATAATAATTCTGTAACCCTGAGTCACCACAGCCTTGAGAAAGTTGTGCAACTGCTGAAGGTTGTGCCAAAAAAGAAAAAAAAAAAAGAAAAAGAGGCACCTGAATGCAGCGAAGTGAAAACTGGTAAAACAGGAAATGTCAGCGTAGTCGGAGCGTCCACCAGTGGTTGTGAAGGGGAAATCTCAATGCAATGAGCGTTACAACTCCTTAGTCTGTTCCGTCACATGTTCCGATGACACGGTCAGAGTTGGGGACCGCGTGACAGGCCTCTCTGGCCACCGATTTTATAAGCTGCCTGTATTTGGGAAGTTCATGGCTAAGATTCTAGTTGTTGGTGTTATCATTCTGCCTCTGTTTGGTCTCAGCGAACAGAAAGCAAGTAACATTTGTTTGCTGTGTCCACCTGAAAACCGGCTCTGTCAAGCAATACCATCAGACCTGACTGAGGAAGCATTTGTGTGTAAACAACAGCAGAACAGGGTCGGTTGTTGGGCAAGAAGCATTTATCCTGTCAAACTGCTGAATGTAAAGTATCTTGAAAGGACTTAAAAGACAACTATGACCTACAGTAGATGACTGAGAACTTTCACAGTACAAGTAAATTTTAAAGTTACGCACTAGAGGACAATAATTGCAGAGTCTTTGTTAGACCCCACACAGTATAAGATGGTAATAGTCCTTGTAAATACAATAGTGAGACTCATAGGTTCTCTGAAACATATAAAATATGTCAGGAACCAGGGGAAAATATGTCAGGACCCCTTTTTTCCTGTCACTTCCCAAATCGTGTGCATTCACAGTACACCCTCTGTTTTCTAATACAGCATTCAAGTAGGATTGACCATAGATGTGAATGTGAGAGTGAATGGTTGTCTGCCTTTATGTGGCACTGTGATGGACTGATGACCTGTCCAGGGTGTACCCGCCTTTTGCCCCACCCCCCCAACCCCCCTTCACCCGCGACCCTTATGTGGAGGATAAAGCAGTAGAAGATGAAGAAAAGAAGGTTTTAATCTACACCGTTTAAATACTCATGACCAATAACTTCTTAAAAGAAGGGTGATTTTCAACAGCTCAGTTTGTTATGTAATTTAGATTGTTTCAATCTTTTCAATAAAACTGATACTTCCTGCAAGACTTGACTTTGTATTGTTGCATACAGTATATATGCAAGTGTTGCAGGCCGAGCCTGGCCATTTAAGAAAGTGTTAGTGTATTTGTAATGTGTACAGTTCTCCTAAACTCCTAAATAACAGTGGCGACAGTAACTCACAGTGACTGTGTGGTCCATGTTTGCTCTGCTGTATAAAAATAAAGCCCCTCTGCTCATCGGTGTGGTACCAGAGGTTCCCAACTATGGTTTGGAACCAGGGACTGGTAGAGGTAACACAAGAGAGAATAAACATAGATTATGAGTTGACAGCTATTCTAGTAGCACAGAGATTAAAAAAATGTAACAGCACAAGCCTTGCAGTCACACAGTTCCACATTTGGCAAGACCGACCCGCCCTGATTTACTTCTAATGACTCTGGCTAGCTTTACTAGTTGAGTTAGTTTAATGCCTCGAAATTGATTAGATTGAATGGCCAAAAAACATGCAGCAGTCATTTCCAGTTTTTTTTTTTACCATTAATGGAAATCCGTCGTAGCGACAGACAACTTTAATCCCTGCTGTTATCCCCACAGTTTAACAAATCTGATGTAAAAACTAAAGCACACTACAATGTACACAGTGTCAAAATTATTAATGGCTTCATAATTAAATTGTATGCAATAAAGTTTGATGCTACTCGTGTCTCCCCTCCCACCAGAGACAGACAAGTGTGCTCATAAATCAGATACAGTATCGTCTTTAAAGCAGGTTTTTGACAACCAGTAAGAAAGCATCCAACATTTTGGTTTGAAGCATTTCCCCCAACACAGTTGTAGATATAGGAAAATTAAAGTTATACAGTGCAAGCTCAACCTACCACCAAAGTTAAAAAACATCAGATTTTAACAGGTATTTTAAAGACAACTACTCTTGCAACTTTTGGACATGTTGTAAGGTTATGTAGCTATAGAAATATCTGCACCTGCGATGGTTATAAAACTAAAGTACATGTTTTTAATCATTATGCATTGATGGACACACAAAATACCAAATATTCCATCTGTAATCTTATGTACGAGAAATAACCTCAAATCTATATAATGAAAGGAAAAACAAATTACCAGAAGGACCTGTTATAAACATAGCTGTGTAAATGAAAAATACTTGAAATGAAATTTTACGTCACTCCAGTTGATCGAACTAAATAACCAAACCCTTCTTCTTTAATAGACACATCTGAGTCTGGGGGGTTATATTAGACACAAGGAATTAGAAGTTAAATAAAGAGTAAAATAACATCCCAAATCACACATTTTGGATGTTATTTTTTAATAGCAAAAAGAACTGGCCAGTTTATTAACTGGGTCCTACCACTTACACATTGATTATTACAGGCATCTGTTCTCTACTCGCATCTGCTTCAACTCGAGAGATTTTTGGATTTCTCAATAATTTGATACGACTCCTCAGGTATTCCCAATTTATTGCTATAAACTTGCAGTTCATGATTAGCCTGGATCTATCCTCAGGACTTTAACGTCCAAATTAGATGCCTGTGATGCCTGACCAGATATATTTGCAGTAAAGTGAGCTCTTCAGCCACACCATGTTAACAGTCAACTTGTGACGACACAAGGACTGGCACCTGTGTCTTCACTGTGGCAGTCTTGGGCCAGGTCTTGTTAATGTCTTGCATACTAACTCTTGACCAACTCTGTTTTTTTCCCTCATGGACATCCACAGTTAGGACTTCCATCAGAGGGGAATCTATACCTACACATCAGATGATCAGATCATTTGCCACCATTAGTCACAAACACCACTGCAATGCTGTTGAGACAGAGTTTTACCTCAGAACCAAAGCATTTTTTCTCAACTCCCTCTGTAGTCTCTTATAATCCGCTTACATGAAATAAAAACATGTATGTCATCATGTCAACTGCTCTGGAAAGTATTCTTTCTGTGGCCGCTCCTCCCATGACCCAGATGTCACTGTGGACGTCACCCTTTCCTAAACCTTCCTAAATCAAACTCACCACAAAATCCACTTTTAATATCTCCAGACTCCAGTCACGATTCCCTAACTCCATGGCAGAGACTCTCATCCACACCTTCATCCCTTTCTGCTTCAGCAGCTACAACGTAGGAGCCTAGGTGAACCCATCCAAGTCTGCCAGCAATTTAATCTCCTGAAAACGGGAACCAATCACAAACAGATTTTCCTCTTGGAGCGCTAGAGGTGGGTTTAACGCAATGACAAAAGCATCGTCCAGCAGCTTTTACATCCAACAAACAGCTGTCTTTCAATTCTGCTGAGCTCCCCTGGGCAAAAGTCATTAGATGCCATGACTAGCTAGCCATCATTCCTGGAAAACTACAACAACCTTGACACGTTTTCCGTCGCTCTGCGTACATCATCAGGATCATCGGTCTGATTGGTTCAAGGTCTATCCAATTGCGTACAGAGGCATTTTGATTTATGTCTGATCTATGGTCATGCCTCTTGGATGTGGAAGATGACTACACTCTTTCCAGATGCAGTCTGGCTTTAGCCAAGCTACCAACATAGTCTTATCGGGTAAAAACCAGCAAGGACATCATCTCTTCACTCATGGCTTCCAGTCAAGTTCCATTTCACAAACAAAATGCCTCTCCTCACTAACAAATTCCCCCTTGCATTGATCTACTCATTATCCGCCGCAAAAACTATATGAGATGTTTTTATAGTGTTCTGATTGGGCAGTACACATATGATACAATGGGAAGCAGAGGAGAAGGCACAGGGAAGAGAAGAGGCCTTAAAAATACCAAGAACAAAAATAATGGTACTGTCAAAATACCCATCTCTTTCATGTTACATGAGCTGATCATGAGCTGATTGTCCAAATGAGGACTCTTCCAGTGTTTCTCTGTCTTGATTGTCTGAAATGCTTGTTCACATCTGTGTGGATAATGCTTCTTCTTCTTCTTCTTCTTCTTGTTTTTCTTGCTCTCTTTCCTTCAGTTTGACTGCCATCTGTGATGAGCTTATCCTCAGTTTGGGAGGATGTGTGGACTACATCTTTTTCCACTGTCTTCATCTTTGATTGTCACCATTTGCTGTACAGCTAAAGCATCATCCACAACAATCCTCCTCATTCACACCATCTTTTTTGTTGTGTTCCGAGGTAGAATGATCACCCAACTGAGAACTCACACTTTCTGGAACTTCTGTGTCTTTTGTTTGAGAGCTAACCTCATCTTGGTGATCAGAGTCACTGAAACACTTCTGAAGAGAATTCTTGCTTCAAAATCTCCATTTCATTATTATTTAAACAGTCTCCATCAGTATTGACTTGATTCATGTCTTCTCCTAATCCCGATGTTGAATTTTGTTCATCATCATCTTCTTTGTGGCCAGAGCTTCTGGCTTCTGCTGTAGGCTCTAATGTTGACGCAATGGACTTTTCTGATACTTGAGTGGCAATTTCTTCTGATGTCAAATTTATATCACCCACATCTCCTTCCTCATAATTAGCAAACATAGTTGGAAATTGTGTTTTTTCTTCAGCATCTGCAATATCTGTCTTGGCATGACCGTTTTCTAAATTATGCCATAGTTCTAGCACTTCTTCTTGAGCAGAGGCAAACTGCTCTTCAGTGTTCTCTGAAATCTCATTTGAAGGGTTTGCTGATGTTTCATCATCGCCCTCAGTACAGAATCCCACTTCAGAGACAAAGAGTTGTTCCTGCTCAATGCTCCTCACTTCGTGTGCATCACCAGTGTCAAAAGTCATTTCCAACAACTTATCATCTTTTTGGATATAATCACAAATAAAAATATCCCGATTCTCTTCTCTGTCCAAAATGATTTTCTCTGCTGCACTAAAATCTCCCTCCTGCTCCCCTTTTCTTTGATCCCTGGTGGATACATTTGATTGGGGTTCTGACTCTACTTCAGAACTTCTGTTGTGTGGAACTTCTACTGTGCCAGGTTGAACTGTTGTTTCAACTTCCTTCATTAAAAGTTCCCCCTCTGTTCTGCCCTGATTTTCTTCTGGGACATCCATCTTGACAATATTTGCAGTAGAATGCTGTTTGTGTTCACACTTTGACATCTCTTCTTTCTCTTTGTCTCTACAAAATGTAATAACAGTTGATCCATGTAAAACAGATTTTTGTCTAATTATGGGATTATCTTCCACAAAAATAACTTCAGACACAGTGTGATTTCCCCGTTGTTTGTGATTTTCTTGGTGGTTACTGAGTTCTGTTGTCTGACTCATCTTGTTTGGACGTTTGTTTGCATCCACATCAGTGATTTCAGGCACAATTTCATTTGTTGTATCTGCTGGTTTCTTTACCACTGTGTTGGACTCATCAAATGATTCATGTAGTACATCTAGTTCAATCAATGAGTTCATAATAGCTTCATTAAGGTGTACATCTGGGGATTTTTCTGACACCTGTGTAACATTTTCTTTGATACCTAGATTGTTTTTAAGGTCAACATGGACCGACTCACTAAGGTCATCTCCTGTTGTGTCCTGCTGTGATGTGAAGGTAACCACATCGTCTGATTGGGATTCTTCAGTTGTACCATCTGTCATTTTCAGAAGTGGATCGCTGCTGTCAAACACAATTCTCACCTGAACCTCTTTCTCTGTAAGTAGATAATTATTTATGATTTCAGCAGGAGTGACGTTATTTTCAGTGTTAATGGTCTTGTTCTCCTTTTGTGAATCAAATGAACTTGCTTTTGGAACACCAGTGGTATCCATTGCTTGTCCCGATGAAGAAATTCCTTGGAATTGATTTACACTGATCTGCTCAACACCCACTGTACTAATCCCAGCCGGCCACATCCCAGCCACACTTGGCTGCCCAACACCAACTCCCAAAATGGTAACTGGCCCTAACCCCGTCCACTCTATTTGCCCACCCCACATTTGCCCACTTCTGTTACCTGCAAAAACACCCCTATTTTGAGCAACAGTGTGTCCTGGCAGAATGCCATACACACTCCTCTCGGCTGCTGTGCTTAATATCCCCTGAGGGGAAGCAGCCTCTTTTACCAGGACAGCACCTTTGGGCAAAGTGCCCTTAGATGAGCCTGGACTCACGGGCTCTGTCATACTTGAAGAACTTTTCTTATGTTTCTTTTTGACTAACTTATAATTACCATTGGGATTTGTTCCTACTACTTTCCAACCCTCTGCAGGGAGTGAGCCCTGCGGCACATTTATGCTACCAGGTAGCAACTGAGAAGGGCCAACAAGTCTAGTAGGGCTAGCAGGGATTGTGGAGCTCTCAAAGCCATGCATAACTAGCCCAGAAACAGAGGCTGTGGGTACATTGATAGGGACTCCAGAAGGAGTCTGGGACCCACTGACTACATATAGTCCTGGAAGATTGGCTCCATGGGCTCCATCTGCCAAAAGAACTGTGGTCTGCAGCTGTGGTTGAACAACATAATGCATGGGCTGTAGCATAGGGCTGGTGGCGTAGTAAACTGGCTGCTGCTGCAGTACAACGGTCTGAACCGGAGAAGGCAACGTAGCAGTGTGATGGATGTTAGATGACTGGCTGATGTTAGTGACCTCAGACTGAGTTATTTTCATGGATGGAGGCTCAGATGATTTGAGAACTTCAACAGATGACACCACTTTCTCTGTATTTACATCGGCATGCTTTGTCTCAACAGTGTGCACAGGTTGTGTTTTAATAACTAAATCAGAATCTATGACTTTGTCAGGCATTGGTGGTTTTAGCGTTGGAGGTGAACAGATGTTAGCCAGAGTCTTGAACTTGAACTCTAAGTCATTTAGGAACTGTAGGTCATTGTCAGGCTCCAGGAGGCTGCAGCAGCCCACTGAACCAGCAGAGGAACCTTGGCCCTCAAAATCGTACTCCAACAGACCATCTATCTCCAGCTCAGCACACGTTGCTTTCTGTTTAAGGCAAAGATATAATGGTCTCAAAAATGATGGACATAGATTTGCATGTTGAAAATCTGGTGAAAAACTTGAATATTTAGCTAACATCTTACCTGTTTGTAATAGTCATGGAGGAAAGTGTCAGGTAAAGCCATATCCTCAAAGAGAACAGTAGATTTTTGGGTACCAAGTGCTCGATTCCTGAACTGCAGCTCTTTGCTACTGCCATGGTCAAATGATTGCTGACCAAACCTGTAGGCATCGACCTCCATGATGCTTTGGCTGTTTTCCTCAAATTTCCTCACAGATTCTTTATAGAATGTATTTGTCTGATGACTTTCCATGTTAAAGAATCTTTGCTCTTGAAAGTTTAGGTCCTGTGTTGTCTCAAATTGGTTTTGCCCACCCAACATGATAGGGACACTTTGGAGTGGGACGGCCTAAAAGAGAACATAGGCAACATGTCATTTATTGTCACATAACAATGTTTGGGATCTATTTTAATGAAGCCTAACAGGCTGATGAAATAATCTTTCTTATCAAACTGTAAATACTGTACCCCAAAGCATACAAAACATGTCAGCTCCACTATAAACTCCACTATTATACTTGCGTCAGTAAATGTTGTGCCATTTGTTTTCACCATCTACACACCAGGGACTGTAGAATTTTGCAAGTCTGGTTGCTTCTTCATCATTTTCTCAACAGAGTTACCCCTACAGTTTCAGACTACATATTTTTTTTGATACCACCATAAACATCCATCCATTCATTGTCTACATTTAATCCTCGCCATTATAAAAACTCACCACTGAGGCTTCCACCCCTGAGTCTTTTACACAGTAGTTTGCATGAGCAACAGTGTCACTTTCAATATGCTTGGATTATATTTGGCTTTGTATATTCAAATGGAAAAGGTAACAGGAGTCCATTTCTGTAAAAGATACAAATGCCAGCTCACCTTGTCCTCGCCTTTGCCTTCAGTGTTGTAGGATATGAGGTGTTGTTTGGCGTCAAACGGCAAATCGTTAAATTGATCGGGAAACACTGTCTTTTTTCCTCCACACTGACAGAACAGTATGAGAAGAGGAATGACTGTAGAGAGGAGAACATTCAAATCAAGGTGAAGTGGGTTAAAAAAACGCTCAAAGGATGTGACTTTTTACAAAATAAAAAGGCACCTGAATTACATGAGACAGTTTTGGGTAAATTAAAGTATAGAGTATTCTAAATTTGAAAAAGTTAGCTTATCTTGACATTCCAGTAGTTCTCGTGCAGACTGTAAACCAACATTTGGTTGCACTTGAGATGAATCGTTTACATGGTGACAAAGTGTAAATGTGTCTTTTTTAAAGCTCAACTCACGCAGCAGTAAGCACATTGCCAGCAACAGCAGGCCGATGGCCGGGGCAGCAAGCTCAGATGAAGTCGAGTGCAGTCTCTCTGCTCTTGGCCTGCATGTCTCTGTCTTCACACAGGTACAAACAGCCACATGTAAAACCTCATTGGCTGGACAGGACAGACCCTGGTTATCCAACACCTCCACTTGCAGCTCATATGACCCAGGCCACAGAGATTCCTGAGAGTGAAGGGCAGCACTCATGTCTGGAGAAAACCAAAGATGAATGGCTGTTAAACACGCACTGCATTATCATTATGGCCATTATTTATAGCAACGAAAGTGGTACAGTGATAGTGGAGGAAGGAGAGCTGAAACAATACTGCAACTTACACCTACGTGTCACCTATGTCACCGTTAAAGACACATCCATCAATTTTAACTGCATTGAGACTTTTTTCAAAATGTTTATTATTTAAATAATGTCCATGTAGGCATAAATAAATAAAGTTGTCGGGGTGGGAAAGCTTGCAACAGCAGGAAATGCTGCAACGATCACACCCCACCCCCTCCAGTCTGTGCTGTTTTCAAAGCTCCACCCTCAAAACACAAAAACACACACTGCCTGAATCCCAGTGGAGGAGAGAGAGAGAGAGAGAGACAGCGCTGTGAGGATAGCTTTATTGATACCAACCTCTGCCTTATCCAAACAGAAACATAATTTATTATTATTTTTCATCCTTAAAGAAATTTCTGTAAACTTTCCAAAAATGTGCCAAGCCTGTACGACCTGCGTAACGCTGCCACAGAAGTACACCAAAAAACAGACAACACATGAAGCAAGCTTGCACACTGTGTGCAAACGCCAAAAAGGAAGACGAAGGAGGACAACAAAGACGGCAACACCTAATGTGAGAGCAAAAGCAAGAGAGAGGTGGGACTATGACATCATCGTTTCACCAGTAGTGTTTTTCACGTCTCTCAAAATGTCATTATTCTAAATAAAAAAGTTGATATGATACACACTCGTGTGGATTCTCCACACGAGTGTAGACTCTGGCTTGTGTAAACTCTGGCTTGTGTCCAATCAGCCAATCACCCATCCAATCACCTTTAAGAAAACACTAAAAATGATCATAATGAACCACAACGGTTAGTGACAGACCAAGAACCCAATATCTGTAGCCACTGCAATACTAAAACAGCTTTATTTAGTGATCATCAGAACATAACGAGGGTTTCAAAAAACCAAAAAGAAGATAATGAATTCATATTCATATTTGTAGCTTTATATTTTGGTATAAGTGACCTCAGAGTTTAATATTCAGCAAAGACATCTTGATCAATTCCACAGTGACAAACTCCTGCTGCAGGAAATCATTCACTAATGGATAGAGTTTGGCAAGTACAATGTTCTCACCATTGATGACTTCCATAGTCCAGCTGCCACGAGTCCCCTCAGGTACGATTCTGAATGTGAATGGTGCACCGTTGGGATGGGCGTCCTCGTCCCGGCCGGTGACGTGAACAGTTTTTTTGTTTGAACACAGAGTGATGTGGCTGGTGGTGAGGGTGGGGCAGTGGTCATTGGAGTCAGTCACTTGGATGGCTATTGTCCCTGTTGCCGTCTTTGCTGGCATGTCTGAGGACACGATAAACGTAGTTAGTAGTCAAAACAGCGGTGTGTGTGCTGGATTGCGATCAACTAAACTCGGCACAAATAGTTAAGGAAATTTGTGTATGGTCAAATATTTCTTTGATGTAACAATGCAATAAATCGTATAACGTTGGAAAGCCTGTTTGTTTCCCTTGTAAATGGTGACACATTTGTAAGGGAAAAGGCATTTGTGGGTTAAGCAGCAGAGTTGAGTATGTGCGTTGCCCCCATTAAAACCTTGCCAAAACTTCTATGCCAATTCCAAACAGCTGATTTTGCAATTGACGCTTTTGGCAACTTCACAATTTATTCGTTTAACATACATGAGCCTCAGTAGGATGTGGAAGAAGCAAACACACCCACAGCTGCCCCCGATCTCCCTGCAACAAGACATTTGACCATCACAATGACTCCGAAACTTTCTCACCATATCAGACTGTGAACCCACTCTTGTGAAAATATAATAGATGACGGCAGGCTGAGGCAGCCAACTTTCCAACTTTCATTCCAACTGCTAATATCACAATGTTGATTTGCCACTTGAGTTGAGCAAGAGTCGACTTGAGGTAACAATGTGGGTCGGGTAAAGTTGGTTTGTGGGCCCCATCTGGCGCCAGAGCCATATGTTAGCCATGTGTGATCTATAGTATATGAACATGAAGAACTGCATGGGTTTTGGTGGGCCACCACCAAAGTTGGCCCGCCAAAGGCTTTTATTTGGCCCGCCAGATTAAAAAAGGCCTCAAAAAAGGCAATAGATGAGAAATCTTAATATCATTTTTGCTAGATGGAAATTGCTACTTTTTAAAAAATATTTTCTTAATGTGTGGGTACAGCATGGTCACCGATATGAAAGCAGGTCATGTGGTAAAAGAAATTTATTTTTTAATAATAAGTTATACCTGCACTTA
This sequence comes from Brachirus orientalis, assembly GCA_016785285.1. Lineage (NCBI taxonomy): Eukaryota > Metazoa > Chordata > Actinopteri > Pleuronectiformes > Soleidae > Brachirus > Brachirus orientalis. The sequence continues at coordinate 422,598 of JAFBJR010001097.1, read as the reverse complement.
ATAAGCTGATATTTAATGTAATTGTGGCACCAACAAAGTGGATGTTTACTTTTATTCATAGCTCACTATTAACAGTCCTTTTTGGCCCACAAAAGGAAAAATATTGAGAAGCATGAGAGTTTGCCCCTCTGTTCTTCTTGGAGAATTTTTTAAAATCTTTTTCTACACACCAAGTGGTTTGTCTGGTTCTGTCATAGAGATTTATGTGTTTTATTTAAGTAATTATCTTTGACAGCTTTGTTAACTGCTATTTAAATGAGGAAACATACCGATGATAATAATAATGTCTTTTCAGAATAAGTAAAACACTTGAACTGGATAAGAGTCATACGTTTGGGGTATAATGACGATGATGTCAAACAGACACATCAAGAAGGCAGCCAATGGCACCTGAGCCATACCCATATGTTGCTAAATGACTTGCATTTCATTTTGGTGCCTGTGTTATCAAGTTAAAAGCAGCCTCGTTGCCAGTGGCAAGAAATAAAGGTCATGCTGACTTTCTTTGCGTGCCATGTGCCGTTCACAGTAAAGCAGTAAAGTGTAAACTGTTGAAAATGTCACAACTAAATATTTTCTTACATATTTCAAAGTGAATGTCAAGGAAGGACTTGTAAAAACAAATGGGGCATTTTAGATTACAGAAAATCCTGAGTGCATTTAGTTGACTACTACCCATATAGACTACCTTTACGTTAAAATTTAAATCTAAATATTGGGTTATAAAAAAGACAAAGTGGATGGAGAAAAATGTTGATACCTTTCGACAATGTAAATAACAGAGAATAATTACTTTTTGATTCAAAATTTGCATTGCAGTCTCAGCATTTATTTTCTGCACAAATTTTACTCAGCAGTCGTGAGGATTGAATGTGTGAGCCTCGGAAGATTTTCCGCAGTAGTGAAGTATGAAGTACATTCTGCATTTATTTGAATTTTTAAAAATTTCAATTTATTATTTTCCCCTCCCACTTTGTATTTGTTATGTTATTTAGATAGTAGCCCCATTTGGTGCTGACTTTTTGTCAGTGTATTTTTTATGTCTAAGAATGCCTATTGACTGTCTGATCTGAAACGTTTTGTATTTTTACTCTGTTAGTCATTAGTATAAATAGTATATAGAATATAACATAGCAGAAGCGCACACACACACTGTGACCCAGGCATTATTGTCACCAAAAAACTTAAATATTTACCTTTAGTTATAGCCAGAATCTTGGCAACGTAGGTACCATTCACCAAGAACGGTGACTCCCTGTCAGGTACTTTGCTGAGTTTTATCTCTGCCGTTTCTTCATCGACGGTAAACCAGTTGTCAGGATCATAGGCTTTAGCATATCTAAACAACAACAAAGGTGTCAGGAAATAAGTCATCTAGCAGCAATAACAGCCGTTTATCTTTAAACAAAACATGACTTTCTTCTTGAAGTTATATTGAAGTTCCGTTTTTCACACCCAATACTGATTTCCTGTTGTCTAGTATAAAACTTTCAGTGCAGATATATCATAATGTTGATATCAATCTTAACTAAAAAAAGAATAAATGCCTAAAAATTAAATAATATTGTTACCACCTGTATTGAGTCAGAGGGTTAGTTAGTCACTTGGGTCAAGTTTAATATGGCTCAAGTATTATACACACACATACACACACACACACATATATATATATATATATATACACACACACACTTTGGGCCCTTTTACACTTGGCATAAGAATGCATTTAATGTGTTCTGATAGCATGTCAACACATGCATTTACACCTCTTAACCTCTTATAAACAGTGTCCACATCAAGATCCTCTTTTTCTGCAAAGATTTCCAGCAGCAGACTGCAGCGTCACATTCTGCAGGCCACTATATCAACAACAACTGTTAGCCACACGTGAAGTTGCGTTATCGTGTGGACTCCTCTTTGCTCTTCGAAGCAGGGAAGAAGTCGCCTTCGACAAGCGGAAAACCGACAAAAGCAGAGGAGACTGCACAGTTTTGCTGCTTTCACGTTAGCTGTGCTTGGAGCCACCGCTGTACAGTATTTCCATTCACATACAGTAGTAGTTGTGGGTGGAGACTAATTACATTTACACTTCTGTTCAATGTGGTCACAATGCATCTCCGACCACCTCCTGAAGTGGTTTGGCAGATCCTTCCCTCAATGTGTCTCGGGTGTATTTACACCTGTACAAGTACTATCCGATTGCAGCGCAATCACAGAAAATGCATTCTAATGCCTGGTGTGAAGGGGGCCTTTGAGAGCTTGACTTACTGGACATCTTCTGCTGGTTGTCCTGTGTCTGGATCAGTAGCAGCAAACACTGTGATCACAGAGTCTGTAGGAGTTTCGTTTGGATCTTCTGATACGGGAATAATCTTGGTGTCAGGTATGAAAGCTGGATCCTCTGGCATATTATTGACCGATATCATAATAGGATAACTTTTCTTTGGTGTATCTGGTTGTGTTCCTGGTCCTGGTTTGCTTTCAGGCTGAACCCCAACCTCTGCATTAGCACCTGCTTCCACTCCAGCACTCACGCCTGCGTTTACTTCTGAACTTGCATCAACTCCAACATTTACTCCAGCATCTACTCCTGCGTTTACTTCTGCACTCACATCGACTCCAGCACCAGCGCCAGCGCCAGGTCCGACAACACCACCTTCTCCAACCTGAACATCCACGTCCATCACAAAAGCACCACCCTCCACAAAAGGTGCTACATTTTCAATAAGTAGGCCAAGCTCCAGATTTTGGACTTCCTCAAAATCCACAGGCTATTTGGTCAAGGTTCACATCAAGGAGAACAACAAACAAGCATTAGAAACCGAAACAAAACTTGTTACGGTCAATGAAATGAAAACAAAATTAGCTAGTCTAATATTACCTTAATTAACTTTAGGATGCCTTCGTTTGTTTCTCTGTCTGTCTCAATTGAGAAAAGATTGTCCTCATTTCCTTTGGCGAATGAAAAAATGGTCAACCAGTTGTCTGAGTTTTCAAGGTCTTTGTCCAGAGCTTTGATTCTCATCACGACAATGTCAGCAACATTTTCATCCACTGAGCCAGTGTACTGCAAACAGCAAATGACAGAGGTGATGTTTGTCATTTCCATTAGAAAACTACTGAACTACAGTAAAATTCATCATGTGTGTAGTGTTTCTGAAGGTAATTGCACTGGTGGTCTGTCAACCCATACTCCAAAGTACAGAAACTATGCCTAGAGCTCGGTCTGCTCACTGCACTGAAAACACACTGAGCACTATGATTTGACAAGTAGTGTATTTGATGTGTGGCTTCGTATACGGACTCAAAATTAGCAACAATAAAGTAATATCCTTTTTGTTAATACCCAGGTAATGCAGACTAGTTGGACAACAGTCTTCTCCACTCTCTACTGTGACATGTCATCTGTTCTGTTTGCTTGTTTTTTCCTGTTGTTACGTAAATGAACTGTTTGAGGTTTAGGAGAACAAACTTTCTAATGACATTTGCATGACAACTCTGCATCCTGGTCTCCATGAACTTCACTCCATGTAAGCAGCTGTCATTGGTAACAAACCAGTCTAACTACTTATGTTATTGTTTGCATTTGATGATACTAGATGCAAACGAATGTTTCATACAATTAAATCAGTTTTAGTCTTACTTTAAAATCCCCAGTCCTCCCTGACTGAGACAGAAACAAGGCTCAGATCTTGAATGACAAACGTACTACAACAGGAGCAATATGAAGAAAATTTAAGTTTTCTCATGTAGAGCCCTCTCTCTGTTATAAACACTGTTCACAACTTTTACATCACATTCTTTACTTTAAATTGAAAAAAGCCTTTTCCACACGAAACATATGTTCCTATCACAGCAGGCTGTTAATAATAGACACATTTAGTTTAGAACCTTTCACTCTTAGGCTGTGCAAAAGCTTTATAATGGCTTGTTCCCACTAAAATTAATGGTTATAACCCTACTATTTGGCTTCTTTTACTTCTCCTTCTCTCTTTAAATTGATGGCTAAAAACATTTATGCTACTGGCTATGCGAACGGCTCTGCTAACGCCTGCAAGATAAATGCAGGCATCATCTGGTAAACAAAGAGCAGGCTAAGGATAAATGAGCGTTCACCCAGGTCTGTAGATTCCCACTGTTCATGATTTGTGCCGAAGTCGATAAAAACCTGCACGTGTTGCACAATGACTGCCAAGTAAACACATTCCCACTGGTGAAAAAAAAAACCCCACTGAAATTGTTTTTGTGACTGGTGGGAATGGCAAAAAAAAAAAAAGTTACAAAACAAACTCACTGGTTTTCGGATTTCTGCCATTCTTTATGCACATACCTTTCAGAAAGTAACAAAATAATATACACACTGTAAGTGTGTGAAGATATTCCTCACCTCAGATTTCTCCAGAGTGGGGATGTTATCATTAATATCCACGACCTTGATCTCCACTGTTCCAGTCCCTGATAGCCCCCCTGGTGCTCCGCCCAAATCTCTCCCCATTACAACCAGTTTATAGTTGTCATTAGTCTGTCAGAAGGAAAAACAGCAAACCAAAACCATGACCTGCACACTTAACTTAAAGTGTTCAAACAGCTGTGTAAGAGAGTAGTTCACAGTGCGATTGCTCCTTTATTTGATCATTGATTTTTTTTTTTTTTTGTGAAAAGGATTGGATTATGCTGTAGATTTAGTCTGTCCTTGATGGAGTGGAGGTAATGAATTGAATGAAGGATGAATCGCAAAAAGACAACTTTACCTGTGAAAGTGAATGATTGAATGAAAACCTTAATTATTTGTCAGTTCAAAGTTTTTTCTGAACATGTGGACTGTGCTTTTAAAAATTGTAAAAGTAACCGTATTGGTTGTCTACAGGCAAACGCAACGTTGTCGTTTTGAGAGTTTCCCACTCTAGTGTGTCAGTGCTCCCAAAACCCTGCTTTCATGTGGACAAAAATCTGATAAGAAACTTTAACCGATTCTTCTCGACTTGTTTTCAAGTGTAAGACCTTTACACTCACCTCTCTGTCAAGCGTGGGCTCTTTGACATACACTTTACCCGTCTTTTCATCTATGGTGAACATGTGACCTGTGCCTGCTGGCTCCTGGCTGATGATGCTGTAAGAGATCTCCGAATTAATAGTTCCTGCTTGGTCGTCATCTTTCCCCACAACCTGCATGATGTAGGTTCCTGTAGTGGATCAGGAAAAAAAAGGGACAAGTCCATGTCAGTAAAGTCAGTTCAAGTCAGTGTCCACTGTACCTGTTCACATGGACAAATAATGCTACATATGACCAGCCACAATGTTCAGTTACAACTCAGTACAGATCACATATGATGGTTCACATTCATAACAACAAGTTTAATGTGACCACAATTGTATTTGAAATTCTGAGGACACATTCCTTAGAATTTAACTTGAACACTCCTTTATTTCAGTAGGTTCTGTCCACTTAGGCTTGAGTGAAGATTTAGGAGGGTTTTTTTTGGCAGAATTTGAAAATAGTATGTTTGTATGAGCATAGAATTACTATAAATATTATAAATGAGCATAGAATTACTATAAATAAAACTATTAGCTATTCATAACCTTAGATTAGGCCTTTTATGAGTAATTCAGGTAATGTCTTGCTTTATGTGGAAGCTTACTATGCAAATGAAGACAAATGGCTCCACTCACAAATGGCTTGGTAAAGAGTCCTTCCAGTCTGCAGTCTGACCACTAGATGTCACTAATTGCTATGAACTGGTCCTGTAAACGCCAAGTTTTGACTCTAACGTGACATAACAATGACATCATTGTCATGAATAGAGATTATGAAATGGAGAATAATCCCATTCTCACACCTGGCATGTACTTCCACGCTCATCTGGATAATTTATTGATCAATATAAGGTTTGGAATTTCTCTTCTGGATCTCGGTTATGTGATCAGATATCTCTGAAAATGTATTTTACAGACCTTGATCTTTACTTGAGCATCGTCAAAAGTTTATTGTGTGGAGACACCATCCTGAGTAATGTCCTCACCACAAGGGGAGAATATTCATCGATGCATTGGGTTAAGTGGATACCAGCGTGGTCCTCTGGCCACATATTTTCTCACTGACACTGCCCATCTCAGATGACTTAAGCCTTAAGCAGACAGATGTGTTTTAAAAAGTCCAGCATTACCTGTTTTGCTTGCCTCTATGGCGCTCCCAGTATGCAGCTCAATATATGGAGCATTATCATTCTGGTCCAGGACTGTGACTGTCAGCGGGATGTTCTCTTCTGCTGCACTTCCATCTCTGTATTTAGCAACTCCAGTCAGCTGCATGAGTTACATGAAGATAAAACGACTAAATTAGACAAAGTGCAGTGTATAATGCATGATTTGGGCTGATCTAAATAAAAGCTTGAAATGTGAAACATTTGTTGGGTTTGCTTTGGTCGTGGCTCTCGTGGTCCTATGTTGCCCTTTGGGTAATGTTTAAAGACACACATCTTTTGAGTTAAGATCACCTGCAAAAATATTCTGTCTGTCAGAAATTCAGATCTCACAGCGTTTGTGCAACTGATTAGGTGCAACATGGTAGCTTGGTCAACTCAATACAAAGTCTAGGAAAGGTTGTAGTCTGCTTCCACTTCCAAGTGGAGTCCGAGTCCTTTGGTCACACCTTGGATGTGACATATACATCAAATGCCTCTGTACGGAATTGGATAGACCAACAGCTAATCAGACCAATGATGACGTATGCAAACCAACAGAAAATGTACCAACAAACATGGTTTTTGTAGTTTTCCAGGAGCGATGGCTATCTAGTAATGGCATCGAACAACTTTTGCCTGGAGGATGCATTCCATCAGTCATCCTTTTGCTAAGCCTGGCTTTAGCATGCAAGGGGGAAAACACATTTGTTATTGGTTCCCCTTTTTTTTCTGAGATTCTGTAGCTGGCCAAAACAACATCCTTGCCAAACGGATCTGCAGAATCAAACCAAATCACTGGCAGGTTCAGCTCAGGCTAGCAGCATGATCAAAATCCCAGGTTAGAGCTATCAATCAGTCTTATTCCTTCAAGAAACTTACATTGTAGGATGGATATTTCTCACGGTCCAGGATACCAGTGATGGTAACCAAGCCTGTGTCGTGGTCCACCAAAAAGAGGTTGATGGGTGGCTTGTCTGCTCCTGCTCCAGAAAGATAATACTCCACTTTTGTGGTTCTGTCTTTATCAGAGCGAATCTAACAAGAAAGCACGTTTGCATTGTTGAAATTATTACTGTTAATTCTAGAGACACAAGTTCAGTGACAGAAACACAAGGTTAGTGCAACTGATTTGTTGTTACATCGACCAATAAGATTTTGTCTCTCTCTCTCGGAACATGATTTCAAATAGGTTAATTTAAAAGGCCATCAAATATTGGGACTGTTGGACATAATTATAAGTAGAGGCATATTCACCCCATTAAAAACTGTTCCGCTCTATCAAAAGCCTCTGACCCTGTGCCCATGTTTGACATCCATCCATCCTCCCTGATGTTTATACAATATTTTTGATGCAGAGGAATCAAATGACCTTGGCGATGAATTCTTTCTTGGTGTAGTCGACATTTTCCATCAGCTTGGAAGGAGGAAGAATCCACTCTCTCTTCTTCCTCGTAAGTGTCTTGTTCCCCTTTGCCTCAGCGCTGAGTGTCTGAAACCAAACAGCAGAGAAGAAGTACAGATACGTTTCTCAGCTGGGTGGAACATCTGGATTCTGCGTGTGAAAGGAGCAATGTACTGAAGACGGCCGAGTAACCTTCACTCAAGCATCAAGTTAAAAACAGTGGGGTGACTGTTCCTTTTCCTGTTGCTGCTCCTACACTTTGGAACTAGTTACCTGCTGATTTGCAGACTATCACTGACCTGGGACTTTTGAGCTCGCTAGATAAGATTATGCAATGAAATGATTGGCTTTAGCTGGATAGGTGGAGATTAAAATATACAGATTACACTTTTAGTGTTTCCAGACGGTGCTGGACAATACGGCTCTACATCATATCTCAAGTCTGCCTTAGTTCGTGCCTCGGTTCTCTGAAAGTCAACTTTCCTCAGAAGATAATCCTAACCCTAAGCCATATAGACATCTGTAGGTAGCCTGTGCGTGTGAAGGCTCAGTTCAAGGTTGTAACTCTTTCAAGTTCAGCTGTTAAATTTAAAAAGGTGACTGTGAGGCCTAGGGGGTTTACCACTTGATCAAACAAACAGAAACAGAAAGGCACAGTCTTTTCACACAACATGACACTTAGTGTCCTATTTTTGTCTGAAAATCTTAATTTATATTTGTCTTTTGAAGGGTGACCTGGTTTTTCCACAGCAGGTTTAAGTCACTCTTTCAACCTACACAGTCAATATAATAAAATCAAGTGCATTAATTTTATAAATATGTTTAAAAAATAACAATTAAAAAATACAAATGTGAATTGCAATCATTCGAGATCTAGTATGAATGCCTATTAATTCTTCTTCTTTGCTTTTAAAGGATTTAAACAAGCTAAATTAATATTAGTGATAGTTCAAGTTTAAAGTCACGCAGTGACAGTGACCCCTGCTTCATAAATCAGCCTGAGACACTGACTCTTGTTCTGACTGAGAATTTTTCACGCCAAACTATTTGTGAACTCTTTAGGAACAAAAACACTGACCTTGTCAGGACCAGTTGACCTCATGGAGGCTAAAAACCTGATCCTAATGAGGCAAAACCTTGTTTCTGAGCTGGTTAAGTTTGGGGTAATGTTTTTTTATTGTAGGTTAAGGGTTAGGGTTAGGGTTAGGCAGGTTAGGGATAACTTTTTTTTGCATACTTAAAACTTAACTTCCTCATTTGTGGTTGTTGTTGTTAAATATGCATCATCATCATCATTTCAATTTAAATCCATAGGGACCTGCAACTACAGTAATCCATGATTGCCTGATTTTGCTCTCTCATGGTTCTTAAGTACACAAATTTTAAGCGTTTTCCTTGGACTTATCAGGTCAAAAATACATGACTATCTACTGCTCAACATTTTCTTAACAATTTCATTAACATCAACAGAATCTTTAGAGTACAGACTATAAACACTCACCGAGGCCAGCACTACCAGAAGCAGTAGGACTATTTCTGGGCTACGTGGAGCCATGAGTGCAGGGATGTCCAAGCATATGCCCGTCTGTTTGTCTGCGGAACGTACAGTGACTCAGCATTGACGACTCAGAACATACTGGTTATTGTTTCCATTGAGGACTAACCTCTGTCATTTTAATCCACCTACCTTCACTACATGAATGTAGCGACACACCCACACCCACACCCACACCTCCCTTCATGCTTTAAGTATAAATGCATACATGTTTTTCAAAGGTGTGTCTGCTCACTGCTGTACACCTTGCAAGGTCAGAACAGAGCCTAAGGGTCGCATACTTGATAGAATTTACAGGAACAGACAGGTGTAGCGCACTCTTTCCTTTAAATACACATTTTCCTGTGCATAGCAACGGGCTACAAGTTCAGCTATAATTCAAAAGTTTTGGAATTAGGTTAATTGGACACTCTGTTTTGTGATGGACTGGCAACCTGTCCAAGGGTAGACAATGGATGGATGGACGATGATAATGAGGACATTTCAGGAGTGAAATCATAGATGTTGGAATCTATACTCCCGCTGAGGAGAAAGAGAGACTGCGGGCTCACCCCCACAGTGAAGTGAATGTATCTAAATCACTGTGCGTCAGTATCGGGCGACATGGCACTTAAGTGGGTGGGAATCAGAGAACTCCCTTGAGGACAAGATGAGTTATGATCACCATCAACATACATTACTATATTATTACCACATACAATACTATAGCACTCCAAGAGTTTGTTTTTATGGACAACTCCATTAGAAAAAACAGCTGTAATCAGGTATATTTTGTGCCTAAATTGAACCATAATTCTCCATATTGGTTGAAACACCATCGTGTTGATATGTATGTACTGCATGTAAACATGTAAATAAGCCATTTTGCTCACAAATGTTATTCATGAAGGAGTTTATAAGTATATTTATCATTTTGTTCTGGTATTAAATTGGGTATCAAGAACTGATTTACTGGTTTTTACTCATTTATTACTCTGTGGATGGATGAGTGTGTCATGGTTTAAAGTTGTTGTACCTGACAGAGAGATGATTTAATGATACAATGGTAATAAATACACTCGGATAAATTAACATGTCATTTCATTTAGCTATATTTTAACACACTGAAAGTTTTTAACACATTTTTTTTTATTATTATTACAGACAGCACTGGTGTGCTGCAGGGCAAGCAGAGCATTTCAACTAAATTAGGAAATTAAAGCCCCTTTCATATTAAAATTAATGGGCAGTGCCATCATTGGTAAACTTGATTCAATCTACTCGAGGAAAAAAAAAAAAAAGAAATTCACGCCAATCCAACTGCCAGTGGTTGAATTTGAGGAAGAGGAAAACAAACTCATTTATCAAACATATGTTTTATCAAAGAATGTTTACTGGAATATTAAAAAAAAGAAAGAAGATGATGAAGAAGAAATTAGTGTCCACCAGGGTCTTGTGATCACATGATCCTTTGCAGCAGAAGCTGATAGAAACAAGTAGTGACGACTTCACTTTTTCACGTCTGATATTGACATCACAACCTCGAGAATCTTCCGATGTGAATATCAGAAAAATATAGTATTTTTTAAAAAACACTTTTGTTAGGACATGTTAAAGAAACTATACGTTGTGCTTGCAATGTTGGACCCAAGTGCAGGACAGGAACTCAGGTAAATCCAGTTAAAAAGCCCTCTAATGTATTAAGCAGGGTAGACAAGTGTGGAGACACAAACACACACACAGAGATCCAAAATCACACAGAGAACATCAGGAGCAAACAAATCATTATGGCAAAGAACGAAAGGAAAAGGATTTACACACACTAGAACATGAGAGACAACTAAACACGCGGGAAGCAAATAAGGGCGGAGCAGGTAATCAAAAGCAGAGAAATACCAGAGAGAGGTGGAGTGACATGAATGCATTCACTGTATGTGATATTTAGGGTTTTAGGATTATGTTGGATTACGGATAGGATTCTAACGCAGCAGATTAGTGTCACTGGGATCTCGTTTGCCTTCTTTTCTTCCAGCAGTTCTTCAGATTGGCCTCTGATTATATGTACAGTATAAGGAGCACACCAGGCAATTCACCCTCTCCTCGAGGCGCCACATGTTTGCATGTGAACACATGCAAACATGTGGCGCCACACTGCTGACACGGACTCACCAGTCCATTGGTGCTTGAGTCGGATTTGATTACTTGACGCATGCTAAACTTGTGTGGAGTATGAGTCACTAACAGCTTTTGCAAAGCTCCTTCCATATTTCCCATGCTCCATGTTCAGAAAAATGCAGACATGTTCCAAACACACCCACAGTAGTCATACTAAAACCATGGTCCAGGTCCGTCTGGCATAGCTTACCATGCATGTATTATTTTTGTGTGTAATTTCGAGTGGTTGGATGTAGGAGATACAGTAGAAGTGGCTTGTAAGGCATTTCTAACAATATCTCTTGCATTTCTGATCCAAACACCACCAATGTTGGCACTGCACACACTGGTGCCATTATTAGGTTCCGAAATCTGTTGGTCTGTTGGACAGTTATGTGATTAACAGACAGACAGGCAGTCCTAGCACTTAGACAGGTGGATATGTTCTCTGTTATCTGGAGCATGCATGGTCCACGCGGTGGTGCACGTGGCTCGCATTATTGCCTCACAATAAGAAGGTCATAGCACATCCGAGTTCGGGCTTTTCTGTGTGGAGTTTGCATGTGGGTTTTCTCCAGGTTCTCCGGGTTTCCTCCCACAATTCCAAACAACACGCAGCTTTTAACTGGACACTTTAAATTGGCCGTACATTTGAATGTGAAAGAGAAACGGTGAATGGCCTCTGTGCGATGGACTGGCAACTCTATGTTTGTGACCCTCATGTGGAGGATAAAACAGTAAACACTGGATGCCTGTAGATGACCTCTGTGCAGTCAAACAAATATAAATCTTTAAATTATGGAGTTTGAATGCAATGAACTGACCAGTTACAACATATTATGTCTGTGGCCTGAAGTTCCAATCACGGGACACTAACTCTTCAAATGTGACTGAACAAGCGATGATGCTCAACCTGATCCTAATCTGTCCAGTTCACACAAACAACCTGGTTTGAATGTAACAGACATTTATTTGATGTAAATACTTAAAATCCCAATGTGTTGGGATAGTTCAGACAAACACACTGACGCAGATTACCATGATGGGAAAATGAAAACCTGTTACAAAAGCAGGTCTTTATACAGAAGATACTGTAATCTCCTCTGGCCTGGAAATGTCTCAGAATAGGAGTAATTGGTCAGTGATGTCTCAAATCAAATGCTTAGCCGCAAACCTGAAAGTGTTGACAGTGTCTGATGAGACTCTAGATGCTGCGTACATGTTTGAAAACAAAAATCGAATTCAGTTAAAGCTGTTCATTTATTTAAGCTGTAGATATGAAACATGTTTGGAGTATCTGTCTCCAGATCTTTACATTTCAACTGTAGACTGTAACGACTTCCCCAACTTTTTAAAAACACCCGACCACAGATGTTTTGTAAAAAGCAAAACAAGTTCAAATGAAGCCACATTTTTGTGAGCTCGGGTAAATTTACTGTGGGAGGAAACGGACGACTGTCGGCCTGATTGTAAAAGTCTGGACTTACAAAAGGTGGAATGTGTCAAGAGTGGCCATATTTTTTGATGTTTTACGTTTCAAAAAGGAGGCACAAAGACAGTCACTTGAATTTATTTATAGTCACGCAGAACCTGCTGCCTTAGACTTTTTAGACGTTTCCCTGCTCCACCACACCTGAGTCAAATGATCAGCTCATCAGGAAGCACTGCACAAGCCTGATCCATTTATTTTAATCAGGTGTGTTAGAGCAAGGGAAATGACTTCACTAATTAAAATTATAACTTAGATTATAAACGATGTTTTTCAAGATATTTATCCATCATTTGTGCATGAACAGACAGTCCAGACACATACAGTGGGGAGAACAAGAATTACAAAAATAATTGTGCAAATTAAAAATAGGGACAAGGCAATAGTGATCCAGGCATTATATACAAACTTACTACCTAAATAAATATGCAGTTTCTGTTAACAAGAGGAAAGCTGTATATTTTCCAAGGCAATACTGCACTATTTTGAAGTTTTATTGCACTTGAGTTAGTGAGAGAAACACAAAGTTATTGCATAAGGTGGCATTAGTTCAGTGCTTTTTCTGCCTTCAGCCTTACTGTGGCTGTGTGATGATGCCATCATGGAAGTATGTTTTATGCAGCAGGTACAACCGAAGAGTGACAGGACAGCGGTTATCAGCTGTAGGACAGGGGTTTTTGAAGCTGTCCAGAGTTGGTGCATTGCACAGATCAGATGGGAGAGACTTCCAGAGGACGAAAGCTGTCACAGTGAAAGTGTCCCCAAAAGAGAGGAGGTCGTGTGGGACATTGAGCTGAACCATGGCTCTGGGTCACAGCATCAGGGAGCTCTGAGCAGCCGTGAGGAGCCACAGTGTTGAGTGATTTGTAGGTGACGTGTGACTAGAACTTGCAGGGCGGAGGATCTGCAGAACCAGGATTAAGAAACCCTGATGTAAAGGTTTTGCTGTTTTTGAGTCTACAAACTGATTTTTACACCCTGCAGTAGTCCTGAGAATGTGATGTGACAATATGTTGACATTTATTGGGGGCTCAACATGTGTCTAATGTCTTGTATCTGCATTTATTTGTATCGTAACCACTCGTCATGTGAGCGTGTGCACTCCTGTCTCGTCACCACCATCAACTTCTGCTTCTTGGTCTTAAACACACACACTCAGCGCAGGTTTCTACCCAACAAGGAAAACACAGAAAGTCAAGAGAAGGTGTTGATGCTCTGGAGACAAAGAAACAAATGAGCAGAGAAATTTCAGCCTGCCTTTAAAACCTCCCAGTCAGGAAACACAGGTGCAGCCAATAGCTGCAGATTAGCAACGAAACAGGTGACCTGAATTCTGGAGCTTTGAGTTAAAACTGGAGATTTAACACATTAATTACTGTATGAGTTGCTACTCAGTTCAGTCTCCAAACCACAAATGTAAAAATCAATGCTTCATTTGATTTATTGCTTCTTCAGATGTTACACAAGTGTTTTATATCAAATTAAGTTATGATATTTTAAAAAAAATATGAATAAAATTGTACTTAATTAGATGAATTTTCAACATTGTGAAAAGTGTCAGAGCATTATAATTCCCTGCGTCTCTCTGTTTTTACCTGCATCATTAAAGACAAATACCTCACCTTGTGTCTCTTTGTTTCTCATCCAGCACGGGAACACGTCATTGTGAAAAGATCTTTAACTCTTTGAAATGCTGTCATAACTGTCATAAATCTCATATTTGACACATGCAAGTAAAGTGTTTCTTGCATGTTTCTTGTTTTCTTGCAGGACACAAACATGCACACAGAATAGAGTTAAAAAAAAAACAAAAAACAAGAGCACAACAGAAAAAAGAGGGATCTGCTTGTTTTTTTATTATCTCCACTTACAAGGTTCTGTTTTCTTGGGCGTGGGTTTTTCCATAAAGTTTGTCCTTCTTTTAGCAACTTCCTGTCTACAATTTTTCCACAGATGAATCTGAATTTTTTGTGATGGGTAGGTGATCACCAAAGTGCGTTTCCATTAAATTAAATTTTGGTTTTTATAATGGGCACAACTTTTGAGCAAAGTTTAGGATACAGGATCAGATAATCTACCATTAGACTATGGATCACGGGAGGTTCTACTTTAAAAGTTCAAATGTGTATATCTCAGTGACATCTTGACCGGTCAGGATGACTTATGCAAGATGGTAATAGCTGTGAGCAGGTAAAGATCTATATTCTGGATCTAGTGGATCAAATTGTCAAAATTTCAGGTGCTGGTATGTAAAATGCAGGTGACACAGTGTTTATGTTTTGGTGTAGGATAAGCTATTTGATATTTAATCCATTTATGTCTTTTAGAATGACAGTGAAAGGGTTAAGGCCTTTGCTGCTCTTCAGCAGCTTGGTTAGTGTTACCTATATAACTGTAAATGTTCCCTATAATAATTCTGGTCAGGTCAATAAATCAGTCTTACATAATGGGTGGAGCCATCAGGTCCAGACCTGCAGGTTGTTCCTGTGTGTGTAGGCACAGAACACTTTGTTTCTTAAAATCTTTGCTGCATATTGGTCTTTTGAAAACTAAGACTAAGTTTTATGTTAGTCTCATTTTATTGTAAATGTTGTCATTTATGCTACATTTTACAGTTTTTGTGCAGGTGGAGACTGGTAATATAAGAATTTCCCTTGCATGGTCTTTTCACCATACTTCTATAATATAGCCTTATAAGGATAGCTTATAATTCTTGTATATTGTAAAGGTTTTTTTTTTTCTTTTTTTCTCTCTGTGCAACCATGTTGGCCTATTTTTATATTACTTCACACAGTTGTGATTTAGTATCGATTATCATTATTCTATATAGGCGTTTTGGATACATGGGCATGTGTACATGTTACATTACCTTGTCAGTTTTCCTAAAGATAAGTCATTTTTCACCTTTCACACACATTAAATGAAAGAAAGAAAAAAGAGCTCAACACATACAGTCATATCAAGGCTTAGAGTGCTCACTGCTGGCCACCATGTCTAATGACACATAGTCAGAACATTCACTCACTCACTCATTTACCTTCATTTCAGTTGCACAAAGGACTTGACAAAGCTTTGACTGTGAGAGCAAGTTTTACAAAACAGGTTTCTGGGACCACGGGAACCAACATATTGTATATAACATTAACTGTTACCTGTGACCTCGTAAATGTGCTGTAAAATGTCACAATGTAACCTGCCATACGGTCGCAACACTGATTAATGAAGTCAAAATTCACTTAAATGGATATTTTTGGCTCACTTTTTAGCTCGTGGGAACAAAAGAGCTGCTCGTCTACTGCTGCTTTGGGATGTTTTTGGCAAAACACAGGATTTTAAATCCCCAAGTCACAAAATAACACATCTGAACTTACTGATGGAGGTAGCAGTGGACTATTAACTCATTGATTTTTTTTTCTATGGACTTTGGTGCAGGGAGACAGCAGTTCAAAATGATGAAAATAAAGAGCAGTGCCACACTAATGCCACACATAAGAAAACCTGAATTATTCCTTTAAAAGTTCCAAATTACAGTTCCTATACATTTATTGATATCAAGGACATTCATATTAATCAAAATCTATAAAAGCTCAGAATCTCTTGAGCTGAATCTCTTCACTTCTGCCCTTATCTAAGCGTAGCCTGCCACCTGCTGGTGAGTCTGTGACCTGCATGCAAACTGACCCTGAATTTGACAGACTAGACAAGTGTCTACATATTGTATATTGTGTAAGAAAGAACAACCATAAATATGGAATATCCATATTTATTTTAATTAACATCATGTCAATTTATGCACAACAGAAAGCAATGTGTGGATATTGCGTGGACCCTGCTGTTTACTATTCTATTTCTATTTCTATTACTATGTGTTTACTGATAACTCCTATAACACTCAGAAAATCTGTCCTCACAACAACAAAATTAAGCCATTTTATACAAAACAGTTTAACAAAAGAAGTGAGCGTGAGGCGTTTTCCATTAGACATCCATGAGACAAACATCAAATTATCGCAATTGTATTTCAGTGTATAAGCAACTGTGTGCATAGAAATCAATCAAAACCCATTCCCAATCCAAAGACATGGTGATGATTGGTGTAAAGAAAAAAATTGTGCAACATGAAATATTAATTCAAACTTTAGATACAATTGACTTATTATGTTTCAATTATACTGAAACCAAAGTACAAACTGGAAGCTATGGATGTTACCCTGTTATTTATTTATTTTTGTTTTGTTTGAAAGGTCTGCTTTAACACTACTGTTGCTCATAGGTTATTTTAAGTAACAAACATTCATCTGTCGTGAAATAGACTGTAGTACCTGCTTGTTTTTGGGGATATATTGTTTATTTTCTTCGTTTTGAAGGTGTTGTCCTTTTGTGTGTGTGTTGTGTGTTTTGAGACAATGGACAGCTACATCATGTCCATCAGGTAAACAAAAAAACTAGTTAGCAGTTCTGGTTAAGAGTGCAAACATGTTGAGTAACCATGCATGCAGAATAACCTAAAAGCTCTCTTACACTACAGTCTACACCGACTATGAACCTTTCTGGTACTTCAAACTTTACCTGAAGAAAAAACAATGTTAAAGCCATTTAGCTTCCAAAGTCTACTCTTTATTGCATTACAAGAGTCACAACCTACCTTTCATTACAATATGTTAATACACAGACCCACACTTGCATTCTCACACATGTAAAAACAAAACTGTATCCCACTTTCTACTACTTACCAAAAAATAGATGCAACTTATTCAAAAATCTGCATCTAGAAAATACATAAAACCAGAACATGAACTGCTGTTTTAATAGAATGTACTATCAATACAATATAAGGTAGAAGGTAAGTTTTTGCCCTTAAGGCAGCTACAGGTGTAACAGTGAGGCTGTAGTTAAGTTTTACAGTTCTAAAGCTATATGAGTGGGACCCCATTGAAAGTTCTCCCAGTAGTGTGTGTGTGTGTGTGTGTGCGTGTGCGTGTGTGTGTGTGTTCATAAATCTCTTCCAAGCACTTTCAAGCCAAGTTGAGATACCCTGGTCTACTTCAATTTCAGAATGAACTGAAATATTTTTATGCTTTCCATACCTTACTTTATATGTGGTCACATGGCAGTATCATCAGCATATGAAGAAACATTTACAAAGAAAATATGCGGTAAGTGAGAACTTATAATCCTATAAGTGGTCATATGAGACATACAGTATGTGGAGATGTTTTCTAAAATCAGATGTGGACTGACATACAAAGAGCTGTCCACTCTTAATATTTAAACCAGGTCGAAACAGGGCCTTAACACATATGCTCACAATGACAATACTAACAGCACTCGTATGTTTAGCTTGAGTACAATCATAGCTTACAT
The DNA here is from genome assembly GCA_016785285.1 of Brachirus orientalis. Lineage (NCBI taxonomy): Eukaryota > Metazoa > Chordata > Actinopteri > Pleuronectiformes > Soleidae > Brachirus > Brachirus orientalis. The sequence continues at coordinate 404,470 of JAFBJR010001097.1, read as the reverse complement.
AGCAGTACACACAAAGTGCAGCTTTGGCTGATGGGAATATCAGTGCATTTACTATAAATAAAATACCAGGAACATTCAACTTATGTAACAAAGAGGTCCAATCATTATCTACAAAAACAATATTTTAATGTAACAATGTGGTTGCTTTTTGTCTGGGTCTTGACTTGCTTTTAAAAAAAATTGACATCAGTGAACATAAGCTTTGTGTCTGTCATTAAATCTAAAAATGTTGTTTAAGTGAAACTGTAGTGAGCTGAAGCTGTGCCATAAGCATGCAGGCACATGTAAATGCATTCCTTACCAAACTGCTGTAGCACATCCTCCACCATTTAATTGATATACACAATATGCAGAGTGCTGCTCAGTAAAATTCTTGAGACACTGCTCTGGCAGAACGTTGAAAAACCATAAAAAACTGTGTCTTTCCTCACATCGCATTTCTGCGAATTTCTCTGGTCTCCTGCACCACCACTTTGTGGACAGAGGGGGTGGTGCTCACCATGGTGGCCGAGGAACCCACCAGATTGCTGTTAGAGCCAGTGGTTGTGCTGCCCTTTCTGTAGAGGACTTGCTGAGAGCCAGTTTCATCACTCCTCTTGGAGAGACCTCCTACTTCCTGGACCATTTGTCCTCCACTCTTTATTGGCCCTCCAACCACCAAGACTCTCTGAGATCCCGAACCCCCTTGTCCCTTGAGAGTTCCCCCGTGCACTAGATGTGCCTGGCCCTCTTTCAGCACTTTCACTGAACCTACAGGGACCTTTTCCTCCACAACCATCATGGCTTGGGAGCCAGTGAGGTTCCCAGCGTGAATCAGGTTGGTCCCTCCCCCCTGGACCCCGCCACTCTGCACCACCACCATGCCGGGGCCTGGGTATTGTCCACCTGCCATCAGTGTCTGCCCCTGAATGACCATTCCTTGGGTGGGTAGAGTCTGGGTGCCATTAACTACTACCATGCCCTGCAGGTTGGTGGCTGGTGCCTCAGCCAGGAGCATGGCGTTCTGAACCTGTGGCTGGACAACGTAGTGCATTGGCTGCATAACAGGAGTGGTGGTATAATACACTGGCTGCTGCTGCTGCTGCTGTACCAAGAGCACCTGGCCTGAATTTGCCATTTCCCCTCTCTCTGTGGCCACGCTCTCCTTCACCACCTGAGAATGCCGAGATGACTCCTTGACCACCATCTGGTCTGTTTTGGTGACGGTCGGCTGCACTGGGATTGGAGGTGGTAGCTGTGGGGGAGTCATCAAACTTGATACTGAGGTCTCAGTGCTGATCGAGGCACTAGGCAGAGGAATGAATTTGTGCTTGACTTCAGAGGGGATTTCTTTGTTTTGGCACACTTCAGCCAGGGTCTTAAACTTTGGTCCAAGGTCATCAAGGAACTTCAGGTCATTTTCAGACTCCAGAAGGCTACAGCAGCCCACTGAGCCTGCAGTTGAACCCTGGCCCTCGTAGTCATAAACCAGCAGATTGTCCTTCACTGCAAGGTTCTCGGTTCCACTGGACAACTTCTGCATTAAAGTAAAATTAAATCAAAGTGAGTGAGCACAGTCATTCTTTCCGCTCACAATGTTAAAAGCTGACTTTTAAAACAAGTGTGTAACTTTTAAATGTGAACAAATGTCTTGTTATATTCAAACCAATTATTATAAGTTCACACAATGATGAAGTTTATCATCTCCACACAACTCTCTCTCTGCCATTATCAGTAAAGTAAAGTTGGAGAATTGAGTGAAAACACAAAGAAGTTCCTATGAAAAGTTTCAGAAGTGAATTCTACTACTCAAACAAACAGAAATCACCCAAAGTTACTCGCTGCAAGTTTAAGACATTTTTTTCATTAAAAACCAGTATACCTGTATATTTGAAAACCATTAATATGATTATGTACAGGATAGCTAAAGCCTACTTTGGGTTACAGGAAATTGAAATAACTCCTCACCTGATTGTAGTATTGGCCAAAGAAATGGTGTGGCAGAGCCATACCATCAAAAATTCCTCCTCTTGCCGATTCCCTGCTTTCAAACTCTGAGTAGAAGCCACTGCCAGTCGGCTGGTTCATTGTCCCCCATCCGTCTTCTCTGAGGTGTCGCATCACATCATCTTTATAGACAACACCGTTCATCCCATCCATTGAAGTGACCGATTTAGTAAAATCCATTCCTGCCATGGGTGGCACTGCTGAAGGTCTGTTTATGGCCATATCACCATCTATCTGTGTTGGCACAGTCAGTAGTGGTACCTCCTGAAACACACAAAGGATCCATGATTGATGAATATATTTAACAAATTTCCTGCTGTTCTCTTATCCAAACACAGCCAAAGTTGACTCTGCACACACTGGTACCCTTAGTAATTAACTAGAGGCCTGTCAAACAACCTGTTGGACCATTAACAGTCAGACATTCCTTGCATGTTTGAAATTTGTAGGTTAGAAAACTATGTATTGAGGCATTGCTCTATTGTCATCCAAAAAAATTGATTCCAACTTGTGGCCTTTTCTCTCCCATTTTACACATCTGCCATTGAAAATCAGACAAAATTGCCATAAAAAGGAAAAAAATACTTTGTTCTTACCGTGTTTTCTCCTACACCCTCAGTGCGATAATTAATGAGGTGTGATTTGGTGTCGAAAGGCATCTCAGTAAAGCCCCCTGGCACACCCGCAGCGCCCCCGCATTGACAGAAGAGCAGCAATAGAAGGAGGACTGTAAAAACGACAACAAAGTTTCCCGGGGTTAAACAGTTTTCTAAATGAAGAGACAACCTCAGCACACACACTGACATGTGCCATATGTATGGACAGAAGTGAACCGCAGAGAGAGATGATGTCTGTATACAGTAACTCTACACACACTTCAGCGGCCGACGCACAAGCCAGTTCTGCCTCTCCCAGATCACACAAACACCAAAATCTACTTTCATTTTGGATAAAGTGGAATAACACTGTTTCATTTGCAAGGGACAGACAGATAGTTCTGCTCAGGTTCAGGGTGACGTACTGCTTGAAACGATGAATAGTTCTCAGTATCGGTTAACCTGAGACATCCTCAGACCATTTGACCAACCTCAGACCAACATGTTTATTGCGCTCAAATAGATTTGATGATCTGGCAGACATCACTAAATGTTTTCGAAGGATCTCTGAGTTTAATTTTCTCTGTAATTCACTCATTTAATCGCTTTTGCTGTAATTTTTACACAGGTCTACCCTACTTCTATGAGATGTCCTCAGCATCACTGCTGCTATAGTTTGATCACCACCCTCTCTCCACTGTATAACTGTCCCATTGACTTTCACTCCTCGTCAGTACAAACAGGAGAATCACTGGATTCAAGATCACCAAAAAAAAACTCATATCACTACAGCAAACAGAATATGGACACCAGAAACTCTTGGCTTTGACCCAGCCTTTTATCAGAATGATCACGTCATGTCATACTTACGTGCTAACAGCAGCAGGCCCAAGAACAGCAGTCCGATGCCTGCGGGCCCCAACTCCAATTTCTTGCTTGGCTGACCCTTGGAGCCACTTTTCCCGCACATTATTCCATCCTCACATGTACATACACGGACCTTTAATTTCTGTGGTTCTGGACAGGCCAAACCCTGCTGGTCCTTCACCAAAACTTCCACTTCATACACATCAGGCCACAAGGACTCCTCGGCCCTGAGGATAGCTGCAGTATCTGCAAGTACCAAGAGAATAATGTAGATAAATGTAGGAATCTAATATTCTTTAAAGCAAAACTCACATTGCTAGACTTTCAGTGTCAAAGGATGGCTGTCCAAAACACATTAAATGATACAGTCTTGTGATACTGGGGCCAAGGAGCTGCTGTGTCATTAGTGAGCAGAGACAAAAGATCAGAACTTGTTAAACTACACAATATTTTACTGGGAGGAGCCAATGACTATTACATCACAACACAAAAAACACAAAAGCAAAGAATTGTGAGCATTCTTGAAGTCCACTGGTCCTCCCATCTTTGACCCATGGGTCTGACTCTTACTCATCTGTGCTGTCACACTGTTTAGTCCGTGTCAACCTTCTGTAGTTCAAATGATACCCTTGCCACAGGGTTCTCTTACCATTGTGATACTCCACCCTCCATTTTCCCACAGTGCCTTCAGGGACAATGCTGAATTCAAAAGGAGGTCCATTTGGGTTTACATCCTCATCTTTAGCAACCACAGTGACAGCAGACTTGGTGGTGCACATGGTCTGGACGTCACTGGTCAGGGTGGGGCAGTGGTCATTAAAGTCTTCCACCTGAATTGCTATGGTGCCAGTGGCTGTTTTAGTGGGCATGTCTGAAAAACACAGGAATACGAACGGAGCAGTCAGCACTTTCTTTCACATTAGGAATGAGATCAGAGGCAAAATGTGGAACGGTTTGGCACAATGCGGTACCTATTTTTATTTATTTATTTATTTATTTATTTGCATTTCAGTTAAGGATAGTACCAAAATAACCAGCCAAATCATTTCATTCGTTGGCACCCTTCCCTTGGGGTACCAGAGTAAAATGGCTCAACAGGCAGCTGACAGTGACCGGTGTTTCTCCAACGCAAAAGCTTGACATCTTATTGAGACAAATATGAGTAGTAGTACAAACTGAGTAGGAAAAAATATCGTTGTCTGTTGTGTCGTGTTCCATGTAGTTGCTACGTATCTCACTGACACTGCCATCGGACACAGCCCACTCCCCGTCTACCAAGTAAAGTCAAAGTTCTCAGTCAAAATTCAAGCCTAGACAGGGCTTTACCATTTCAAACTGTACCATACTGTACCAAACCTAACCCTACCATGATGGAACCACAGCTTAACATGTTTTATACACAAATGAAACAAAATCCATACACACACACATAATTTACAAGTAAAACATCAGGGACTACTGTATATTACCTTCAGTAATGCACAAGACTTTGGCAAGATATGTCCCATTGACCAGGAAAGGAGATTCTCGGTCAGGCAACTTATTCAGTTTGATATCAGCGGTCTTTGGGTCGATGGTGAACCAGTTGTCAGGGTCTAAGCCCTTGGCGTACCTAGTGAAGCATTGCGCTGTTTGGTTATCATTATTAAGCGCCAGAATGTGGTTTCTTAAGTTTAAATGTATTTTCAAGTGCTCATCTTTGTGTTTGCACTGACCTGACATTCTCAGCTGGTTTCCCTGTGTCTTCATCTATTGCAGGATAGTTGGCAATAATTTCTTGAATGTTGATGGTGTGACCCCCCTCTGATACTGGAATGGTTTTGACCTTGGGGTTGAAACTCGGCCCTTCATTCACATTCTTCACATTGATTTTGATAGGATACATTTTATACGTGGTGCTTGATGATCCAAACCAACCACCAGAACTCATTGAGCCCCCCGCTCCACCTCCTCCACCTCCTCCACCTCCTCCACCTCCTCCTCCTCCTCCACCTCCTCCACCTCCTCCTCCTCCAAAACTAATACTTCCCCCACCACCTCCTCCCGATGCACCAAACATTGGAGCCTTGTTTTTCACAATTAGTCCCAGTTGAAGGTCCTTCACGTCCTCATAATTTATAGCCTGTGAAATGACACAAAAGACACACATTACAAACATCAGAGATTTGTCAGCACTTTGCCACTAAACTAAGTAAAGTAAGGACTGGGCAATGATTAAAAATCAATACTGTATCAATATCTGTATAGGGACTTTAATACTGTTTCCTGAATGGTACTTCTTTATTTTTTAAACAAAAAATATGTAACATTTTTATCAAGTTTAACAAGTTTTATCTTAAATGTATTATAATGTCCTTATAGATGACCTCACATAGAGTATGTTCTGGGGAAGACAACCAAAGAGATGGAGACAAGGCTCAGTCTAAGTTGTTTCCAGCAACACAATGTAAAAGTCAAGTCACAGCATTTTCTGAAACATAAACCTCTGGTTTACTAAAACACATACTGTAAATTCCTACAAAATAAAACTGCAGTACCTTGTCAAGCATAAGGATGCCCTCATTGGTGCGTGGGTCTCTTTTAATGCTAAAATACCCAGCCTCGTTCCCTTTGACAATTTCATACACAGCCTCCCAGTTTTCTGTGTACTCCAAGTCCAGGTCCTGTGCTTTGATTCTCATCACCTCCACATTCTGTGTGTTCTCCTCAATACTGCCCGCATACTGTAAGTAGAGCATATGAGATGAAAATCAAGAGGTCAATTTCAACAACATGTGTCCACACATCCACTTCTTCTAAATTTGCACGTTCCATACATGTGATGACATAAAATTGTGTGAAAAGGGAAAAAAAACAACCTCCTCTTTTTCCAGAGTTGGATAGTTGTCATTCACATCACGGATAATAATGGTAGCAGTACTGGTTGCACTGTGTCCCCCCGGTTCACCATTTAGGTCTTGAGCTTTTACGGTCACAACGTAGTGATCCTCTTTCTGAAATTTGTATTTATACATAAGTTGCCCACCATCTTATCTGAGTCAGCTAAGCTTAAAGAGAATACAGAACCGAAGTTGGTACTTACCTCCCTGTCCAGGAAAGGTTGTTTGACAATGACGGTCCCATCATTGGCAATGGTAAACATGTCTCCGGGTGGACTCTGATCTATGATGCTATAGGCAATTTTAGAGTTATTAGTCCCAGGTTCATCGGCATCAGTTGCTGAGATTTTCATAACCGAAGTCCCTGTTAAAAAAAGAGACAGGACAATGACTGGAGGTACAACAAACTGTTTACAGTATGAATTAAGTGAATGCATCCATTTGAGGATTTTTGACAATGTATGACAATGTACATAGATGTTTTTGGGATGAAACACAAAAGATAAGCTAAAGTCAGCCAAACTGTGAAGTAAACGACCCCCGAGGTAAGAGCTGAAACAAAGATGGAATGAAACACACATAAAGTTAGCCAAACTATCATTTTTCAAGTGGAAATTTCTGACAATGCACAGCCCATGACCAAAGGGAAAGGGAACTGGGCTTGTGTCCGGTTGGTTCCTGGTTCAAATCCATGCCAGTTGAAAAAAGCTGGGGTACCTACTCTAACACCCATCACTCCCCGGGTGCTGCTTAGTGGCTACCCACTGCTCCTAATTCTAGGAAGGTTCCAATCAAAGGAGGGGTTAAGTGCAGAGAGGGATTTCCCTACAGGATTAATATAGTGTTTATAAAGTGTTTATAGTGTAATAAAGTGTTTGACATCTTTAAAGTCACACAATGTAGTATTTGAACCTTCAAAAGAACCTCCAAACCTTCAAAGAAAGAAATAGTGGAAGAGTGATAGGACAAGAGTGAGTATTGGTCCTGCTTTCACTCGCGGACGTCAGCTGAGAGACGCTGAGGGATGTCGGAGTGATAGTCACCTGACTGCACTGTTGCACTAGTAACTAGACATTGTTCACTTACAAACTAAACATAATGCATTGGAGTTGCTGTGTGTCAGGTGGTGTTATTGAAGTCACTCCCCGTTCATGTTTGGAATTATTCATGTAGTGGAGCGTTTTTTTTTTTTTTCTCCCTAGCTGCTAGTTATGGCTAACATGCTTGTAGAAGACATGGCTAGAGTTCTCCGGTATCATTGGTTTGTCAACAAATGCACATGTTGAATGTTTAATATTTAATGTTTAATGACAGTTGCGACAGACTACAGTACCGTCTTCCAACTTTAGATCCCGACAGCTACTACTACAGTCCCGACAGCTACTACATAACTACATTGTGTCGTTTTAAAAGTGGGTTCCCATTTAAAAGGTTTGACAAACACTGATTTAGTCAATTAAATATTTCCATGCAGCTTTAAATTTTAAAATTTCAGACACAGCCAGGAGGTATAGGCACAGCACATCAGAACCAAAATGGTTTTCAACAAGGGTTCGAATCAGAGCTTGTGCCATAAATATGGGTCAGCATTTTCCGTTCTGTCCAGCTCCACATAATTGCACAGCAAGTATTTTTGATGAGGGAGCGTCTCAGTTATTGACAGATTGATCGGAGAAGGGGGGTGGACTAACAACTGAGGAAGAAGTAATAAAACATTGAATATTTTAAATCTCTAGACGATGTAGTATTTATTTAACATCACATATTTTGGACAGAGATGTGAGAGAACTGTCCCCACAAGAAGAAAGACAAACCTGGAGGACTGTGCTCGGTCACCTCCCCATTCTGGACCTTTCCAAACACTGGAGGATTGTCGTTCTCATCTACAATCTTGATCCGTATGTTAATTTTTTTCTCTGCATGTTTGCCATCACTATATGTAGCAACACCTGACAGCTGAAACAGCAGAAGACAAACTATTTCACCATTTTTGTGATATGTAGCAAATGTTGCCAAATCATATTAAATATGAAAGTATTAAGTGCAGCAAATGGAAGAGAGAGAAAAGAAACCACTCACAATGTAAGTATCAATGAACTCCCTGTCAAGCTTTTGGGTCACACGAATGTATCCAGTTACTGGGTCGACGATGAAGACGTTGAAGGGATATTGGTTTGCACCAATTCCTTCCAGGGCGTACCGAATATTTGACTTGGCTTCAGCATCTGATCGAATCTGAAACACAAAGCAGAACACATGGTAATTTTCATTGCTCACATAAAGGACACCCTACATTTCCATCTTTGTCTTGTGCAGTGGCTTTCTCCAGTAGTTGGTGTTACGTATTATACGTATGGTCACCAAAGTAATTGTTTTTCTTTTAGTATCATCCATGCCAAATTACTATACTGTGCAAAATTGGAATAATGTGACTGAAAGTTGGTCTTTTACTGTATATTAGTAAGTAGTATAACTCATGCAACTTGTGTGTAATGCTCAAACATGTCTTAAATGAACCAGGCGTAATAGATATTTTTCACAGCAGATATTTCTTTTGACATAAAACACAGGTTCTACCAGTTCCACTCCAGGATTAAAGGAGAACTATGTCGGATTTTTACTGTAATTTAACAGATTCAGAGTCACTGTGATGGTTAAATGTGTTATTGTTGGGAAATCAGGACTGTCTGTCCAGCCAAGTTTCAGGTCTTGCAAGAAACACAATATTTGCTTCATAGCACTACACACACCCTAGCCATGCCAGCTTTAAGATCAGGAAGTGATAGCATTATTTTAGAAGTTCATCATGGCAGAACCAGCAAAAGAGGAGCAGAGAAAACTATTGTTGGAGGAAGTGAGGAAGAGGAAATGACCGTCTGTCAGAGTGAGGGGCCACACACACAAGTAAATATTGGACCGGCTTCTTTTATAATGGTGATAAATGAAAAACGCAGAAGCACGTAAACGGAGGCACATGGCCGTCAGCTGTGAGTGTTTACATCAGTGAGGATAACAGTGTGGACAAGAGATGGACGGATGTTCATAGTGGTGTGGTAAAAATATGTACTCCGACACTGTAGGGGGAGCTCCATAGGAAAAAAAGGCAGACTTGCAAAGTTTCACTTTAAGTGAGTCAAGGTCATGCTGTTGGTTAAGTTTAAGGGAAGGTCACACTAAACACATGACACTTTAACCTGCTTTTTTAAAATTAAACTGCATGTTTCCTGCATGTGTTCCAATAAAGTGTTTAATACACAATTAGGCTGTATGGTCATTTTAACTAAATTACTAAATTGGATTACTAAAACAACAAATCCAAAGGTGGCCTAATTGGACTCATCATTTTAGTGAGGCATGTGCTTTCAAAGGGGAAACCATCTCATTTTATTCTATTTAAAAAGAGTGGCATGATTATGGGCAAATGTTCAAGACACTCACTAGGCCGTCACTAGGGAGAAAAACAAGAGGCCATTTTGTAGTGGTGTTCCACCAGTTGGAACCTCACACTGGGACATACAGTAGCCCTGAGGGGGTGGAGACATATGAAAATCCAGCAGATGGCGGTAAATTTGGCCCAACATAATTGAAAGAAGACAGCAGTGGCTCCACTGTCTGGTCAGTGCCATGCAGTGCAGTCAGTGCCGGGACACTGTGTCATCTGTCCTCATCTGACAGCCGTGACTGTTTCGGAGTTAGTAGGTAGAATGAAATTGAAGTGCAGGTCAGTAACTCACCTTGGCTATTGACTCCTGAGATGTGTAGTCTTCATTTTCCTTCAGAGGTTTTGGAGGGACGACCCATTCTCTTTTTACTCTTATCAGTCTGTCTCCAGGACTGGCCCTCACCACGACAACAACCTGGACCTGAAAAACAACAGATAATGGGACTTTACCTGAAATTGTGTGTAATGGGAGACACCATATTTTCAATATTATGGAGTAACTATCAAAACTTACTTAGGACTTTTCTGTAGTTTTTTTTCACTTATCACTTATTTTAAATTAATTACACATTTACACAACTATTTCGATTTTTCTTTGCTCCTCCTTCAATATTAGTTTCACCTAACTTATCTTTTAATTCAGTGGTTCTCAAACTTTTTTATAGCAAGTTCCACCTGAGAAAATACTGAGCTCTCAAAGTCACACCATTATCACCAACGTTAAAATACATTTGTGTTAAAAAGGCCGAGCAAAGTCAGCTACAGTTTTTTCACAGGAGGCAAATTTATTCCCAATAAATAAATAAATAATCACATACTTTACACACTGGTATAATAAATTAAATTAAGAGATAAGGTGACTCTGATTATTGTTTTTTAATTCATTATTATTATTTTGTTATTTGTTTAATACCCTACGCAGTCTGGTCAAAATTCCTCAGCTCCGGTCTGATCACATACCCTGGTATAAACAGTAGAGCAGTATTTCTGATTTACCTCCAAGTACCACCAGAGGAGGCTCATGTACCACTTGTGGTACAGTTTGAGAACCAAGGGATTCGATTTATTTACTTTTATTGAAGTTGATCAAAAGTTCTTGGTGTCACAATTGTGAGTTTTTAAAGACGTTTTGAGGATTTGTGTCTCAGCTTATATCTGTTTCATAACAGTCGACCTTCACTGTATACCGACTGCTCGACCGTATTTATTTTGTACCTGCCATTTTAAACTAATCCCTCTGTCTTTTAGATTTTTCTTTGCTCCTCATACCAATATGATTTAAGAACGACTTCCATGTGCTGATGAAATTGAAAAGGAAGAGTGTGAGATACACAATGGTATAGCCATAAGCCTTATAACTTTTAAATACTACATAAAAAACAGCATGTTGTCTAATTCATTTAAGCTCCAGTGTGTAACCACCGTTGCCAAAACACTGCTGGTGTTGCTACCCCCCCCCCGTCTCACCCTGCACCTCAGACAAGCCTGCGGATCGTTCTAGGACGACTCGCGCTTCACATTCCGACTGTTCCCTTCCAAATTCCTTCCTGCCTTCATTGTCCACTGACAATCTTTCTTTTGTATCCGCCATTATAAATGAATTATTCTGTCTTTTACTAATGCTCTTTGCTTTTTATGCCAATATGATTCAAGAACGACTTCCATCTAGCTGATGAAAGTGAAAGGGAATAGTGAGAGATACAAAACGTTACAGTCATAATTCAATAATTTTTAACTACTAAATGAAAAAAAAAAAAAGCTTGTTGGTTAATTAAAGCTGACTTCTTCTACCAAAACACAGCTAATATTGCTAACCCCCAGGCTTAACCTCAGGTAAACATGTAGTGTTTCCTGGTCGGACGACTCTTTCAACATCTTTCCTACCTTCAGTGTAGACCGACACATTTTTAGCTCTACCATAATTCTTTTATATCTGCCATTATAAACACATTACAGGACGAAAGTAAAGGGACATGAGTTGCACTGAGCCTTATATACAGTAAGCATACAGACATGTAATAACCTCCGCATGGTTGTTAGGGCATGCTAAATGTCTCATTAAAACATGTTTCAACAGTTTTCAGTGCTTCCGGCTGATTGGTGAACTGTTGTCATAAATCTTTATGTATTTAACAGAAGGAAAGCTCTGACAAGAAAGGAGGAAAATGAAAGAAAAGACAGGCAGCAGTTGATGAGCTGTCAGTCAAACGTGGCCTAGTACGTGTCCTGAGAGGAGGTCGGACCTTTTCTACCTGGACTCGTAAGTAAAAAGTTGTTGTTGTGTTGCTTTCTCTTGGAATCTAGTTGAAATCTGATCTGCTGCTTTGACAGAAGGTGGCGTCGGTTGGTTTATTTTCCACAAAGTACTGACTGTAAGCTTGTCTGTTGTGAACGGTGTCACCAGCGTGAGTTTCACGAACGTCTACAGCTTCCAGCTTGACCAGTGAATATAACATTTTACGAGCTATGTGTCAAATACTGAGCTGGTTATTTGGTTGAGTTATTATGGTTGAGATAATATGTGATGCTGTTGCACATCATGATATAAAGCACTCAACTCGAATGATTATAGTGGATTTTCATTACTGGGATTTAAAAATAAATATTTCATGTAAGTATCTTGAAAATTATAATTTTTATTTTCTTATTTTTTTATGAGAATTAGAAGAAATAAATTAATATAATTATGGGTCAAGTTTTCACTCAGATCTTTTAAGTAAAAGCAAATAAGAATATAAATATTACATTTAATTTATTTGTGTTGAGAACACAATTAAATTGATGAAATTAAATGTTCACTCCATTCAGGTGTAACGTTATTAACTTAATCTGACATCTTTTCAGAACCTTCTGATTGACAATGAATCTATGGTTGTTGTTTTTTTTAACAATAAAATAAAAGTTAATGCCACAAAACAAAACAGAAAACTGTGACATTTATCCCAAACTAAATTCACTTTGCACACCCAAAAGAAGTGACTGAAACAAATGCTTTCTTTTTTATTCTATTTTTCTATCTAATGTTTTTTTAAATCACATTTTTTCCTTGTTTCATTTTGCAGTTTTATATACTATTATCACAACCCTTCAAGTCTTGTTAGTACGCAATTGCCCCTGAGTGTATGTCTGCATGTGTGCCCCTTAAAAAATTAAATAAATAAATAACATGTTTTTTAACATTGGAGCATTTTGTACCAATTTTGGATATACAAGTAATTTCTTTAATTGCTTTTGACTTTTTAACATGACAACATTTTTGAAAGATCCAAAAGTGTAGCAACGAAAAAAGGCAAGAAATTCAACTAAGTCCAGTTGCCTTTTTTTTGTTGCTACACTTTTGGATACCATGACCTGGATGACTGAGAATCTTCACAGACATTTTGAAAGATGTTTTGGTGTCGAGTATTTTGTTTAACATTAGCGACAACTTTTTGTATTATTACATTATTTAGCAATATTTATGGTACGTAATATTTTGTAACCTTAGTAATATGTTTATGTAACATCAAATTGTAGCATGTTTTGGTCCCATAAGCAATTTTTTGTTGTTGTTGTTTTTGTAACATCACAACATTTTGCAACACTTTCTGGTGACACATTCATGTTTTTGTTTATTTTTGCATTTTTTGACATTTTTGTTACTTCATCTTTTTCCTCTATATTCAAGTTTATGGACACAAACCAAATTAAATGAAGGGACAGAAGGCTATGCCCTTTTCCAATTCACAGTCCGTATACTCTACTATAATACTACTAATAGTGGAAAAATGAAGAAAAGAAAGGAATCAAAATGGAAGAACAATGAACATTTATGACTTGTTCAGTCATTATTACATCATTCACCAACTGTCACCATTTGTCCTGTGGTCAAACAGACAAACATCCATACAGTGAGTAAATGCACAACACTTTGACCTTTGACCTAAACGACTGACTGACTGACTGACTGACTGACGTGAAAGGTCTGTGTCTTTTCTTCATGAAAAACATGTTTAGCACGAATTTCAGCAATTTGCCCATTAGAGTCATTGGTGAAATTCTGTTGCTGCTCGGTTTACACACCCTACCACACCCTGGACATGAATCTGTATCTGTGGGCATGTCAGAAAAACAGAGGAGCGATTAAAAGAAGGGAGTGGCCAGGTTTCACCGAAGGAAAAGAGAGCCAAGTGTGACTCATCAGCACATGTTTGGTAAAGTGCTGAACACAAACTGATTCAACAATAATGAGCAGGTCTGTCAAAAAAGAGTGCCGTTAATTCCCTCGCCGCAGTTATTATCCACACCCATATGATGCATTTCTTTAATTAATTCTGTACCTGACAATCAGCTATATATGCAGCAACAAAGTGAATAAACAGAATAAAACCACTTGGTTACATAACATAATAAAATAGGATTAGTCTGTAATGATATTAGATTTTCTTAACAGTTGAAAAAACTATTTCATAGATAAACTCAACTGTAGCATAGTGTGATAATGTGTCAGTGCACTGGTATTTTTATAGTCTGTTGCAATAAATCATTTAAGATTCACGAGACAGTGAGAAAATAATATGAAGCAGATACGATGCCTGCACGATTCCACCCATAAAACATACATCGCAGTTAAGAAATGATGTTGCAAAACAACATCTGCTTGACATTACATAACATAAGGCCAATCACTGATAGTGGCATACAGTACATTTACTTATTTAAATAAAACTCAATAAACCTGTGATAAAACGTGGAAAAAAGTGCATAAACTCACATTAAACAGTTAATATATTGTGGGATTCCTTGCTTGTCAGACAGCAAAGTCAACATGCGTGCTGTCATGGCAACCAATACGGTTGAGATAACATGAAGAATGTAATTTACCCAAGGTGAGAGTACCTTCATTCGTTTTAGACAGTTTTTTAAAAAAAACATTATTGCGGCAAAAATTATGATTAGTGAGATAGAAAAATTAGATTTATATAACTTATATAATAAGAAATAAGAAAAGAAAAGAAAACAGCAATGATCTTTTCACTTAAAATAACTGAAACAGCCTCCAGGTAGGTAGTATTTGAGTTGTAAAACACAAAGAGAGCTCACATTCAAAGCTTCCACAGAAACCTGTGGGACAAACATTCACTTAACTGAGTGTAAAGTCACAGTTCAAACTGCAACAATGTTAAAACAAAGGGAGGGAAACTCACCATAAACAGGAGCAGGAGCAAAAACCCGGGCCGAGAAACCCGATTCATGAGTGGAGCAGGAGACGTGTCCGATTAACCGTGTCGGGTCAACACAACAGAGTCCAGGTGAGAGCAGCTCCTGTGGGGCTGTGAGCAGAGGAGGAGGAGAGGTGCAGGTTTATGAAAGAAGTGGAAAGAGAGAGAGGGACGCACCCACACCCACACCCACACCCATGCACGCACACACACACACACACACACACACACACACACACACTGGTTTCCATGACTTCAGAGGACATCAGCCTAACATGTCTTAAAACATAGTATTTACATTATGAGGACTTTATTTTTGTAATGTCACACAAAAAATAATGTGACTGTGTAAACAAATTTAGGTCCCCACAACAAGTGGAATACCAGCTAGACACACACATTGGCACTGCTATTAAAGTGAGGACCGTCGTAGACATAACACATTCCCTAGCCCCTAACCCTAACCTACACCCAATTCTAGCCGTAACCCTAAAACCAGGCCTTAACTCTGAAAAAGCACTTTTAAGACAGAAAGTGAGGACCAGCCAAAATGTCCCCACCTTGTCAAAATGTCCTCACTCTGTAGGTGTTTTTTTTTGGTCCTCACTCGTACAAGAACACACACACACACACACACACAAATGTTTACGCTTCTATCAAAGTGAGGACCCTCATAGACATAACACATTCCCTAGCCCCTTAACCTGACCTTAACCATCACAACTATATGCCTAACCCTAACCCTTACCCTAACCCTAACCTAAACCTAAACCCAATTCTAACCCTAACCCTAAAACCAGGTCTTAAACCTGATGAAAAAAATGAGGACCAGGTAAAATGTCCTCACTTCGTCAGAATGTCCTCACTCTTTAGGTGTTTATACAATTTTTGGTCCTCACTCTGCAGCAAGTACAAGAACACACACACACACACACACACACACACACACACACACCAGTCTGTACTTGATCAAATAGTTTTGTATATTAGCACAACTGAACAAACCAAACTTAACATCTACTTTTTGGCCTTTATTCATTTGTCTATTTATGTAAATTTTATTAATTTATGACATTTTATTTATTGATTGATTTTTACCACATTGTAATCTACTTCTAATTTCATTTTATTTATTTATTAATAATAATATTTGGTAGTACTTTACATTTCCACAGTGAAACAATATGGTCAAACTATTATTTGTAACACAAGGTTTTTTAGCTTGCTAATAACAATGTAATAGTAATGTAATAGTGTAAAGACATAATATCACAGTAATACCACGTTATAACTGACACTCATCGGTATTTAATATTTGTTCTCACTTTGCTAGTTTTCAAAAATAAATAATAAATCGTAATTTATAGTTTCCCTATCTTAGCTTTAAAAAATATCTGAATGCAAACAGGAAGACAAACTATTATCTCTAGTGTTTTTGAATATATAATGTTGAGAAATTTTAACACGAAAAATCCTGATTAACATGATTTAACATTCATGACTCAACAATCCAGTGATTAGTGGATTCCAGATATCCAACTTTGTTGATTATTCCGATTGCTTTTTTCTGAAGTTTGATTACAGGATCTAAGTTTGTTTGTATAGTATAGTATTTCCCAAATTTCAGCACATTCTATCCATAAATATGTTGTATGTCTGTATGTGGGGCTGCACAAACTCCACACACAAGAAGAAGAAGATGATGTTTCAGGACTTCAAACAACGTTGGTTCTGTGTGGCTAAAAGATCGATTCGATATCAAACTTCAACTCGTTTTGACCGAAAAAGTCCCAGCAGGTCCAAGACACCAAGGGATCTAAAGCATGAACTTTTGTCTTTAAAGGTCGTCTATTATTTGATTTGGCAGATTTCAACAATTCACACACTTGCATCGCTGCAAGACTGAGTGAAAGTTGCTCCCATCGCTGTGAAAAACAAGATTAATAAATGACTGTCATAATTGTGCTCTTTGATGGTGTTACACCCAGAGAAGACTATTAACTCCTATTCAGACCTTACAGCAATGCTATGTTTGTGTCACTCCCTCTCCAGCACGACTGACTCTGGTGCTGTCGTGCATCAGCAGCAGCAGCAGCAGCAGCAGCAGCAGCAGCAGCAGCAGCAGCAGCTCCTGCTCTCTGTTTCACCTGCAGCTTCACAGGTGAAACTCATCTGTCTCTGTCCGACTGGACCAAACTGATGATTCAGTATTAGGTGTCACGGTATAAACATGACCCTCTGTTACATTATTCTAAAATGAATAATGTTGTAATGAATTGTTTGCTAATATTGTCCCCAAGGTAACGTATAAAATACACAGAATTTATTGGTCTCTAAATGAGCTGGAGATTGGACACCTGGTAAGAGGAAGACGACTTAATCAGCCATTTTCAAGTGATCAGCTGATTATAATTGAATGGAAACTTGAAAACTTTTTCATTCACACTGTGGGTGGTTGGACTTTTTTTGACAACCTTTTTAATGTTTTTAGTTTATAGTTTGTTTTCATTTTAAATTTACAAGAGCAGACACAAAAGAAAGATCGGAGAGATTTGGAAAAGACAGACCTTCATGAAGATCTGCATGACTGGAAAGACCTCAGTCGAGGACAAAATCCGTCTACCTGTTCTTGAAACTTTATTGTACATGTAACAATTTTTAATACTTGTCTGTGAATCCAATGTTGCCACTTGACATCTTATTGCAGCTTTTTTTCTCACAGGAAAACAAAGTCTGTGTCTTTTACTAAACCACTCACTTCCTGCACCAAACTCCATTGAGGAAATCACTGATTTATCCATCACAGCACACAAGAGTTGCTGATCCACTGCTGCCTCCAACATTGAGTTCAAATGTGATATTTTGTGACTTCAGTGTACGAAATCCTTTGTTCAGATTGACCTTAGTGGTCCAAACTTAGAAAATGAGGAAGCAGGAGACCAGCAGTGCCTGTGTCTCTGCAAGCGTAATACTGAGATTTTCTCCATGGACTTTGGTGCAGGAGAGTGAGCAGTTTACAAACTGATTATGTGTCAAGGCCCACACTGATTATGCGTTAATACCTCATACAAGCACACTAAATAAAACCCAAACTATCACTTTGACCTGCAGTGTGTCATTTGTTATGTAACATGTAACATTAAGCCTTTGAACAATAAAAAACATTTCAATTTATGAGTAAAGTGGGAGTTAAATGCTCCTTTTTTTTCTGTAACCATAGTAACCAGGTGTGCACTGGGTTGTGCCACCTGTAGCACACCACAAGCACTCAGCTTAGAACAGACGGGCAGGGTGTGGTGTCTTCTACCTGCAGGTGTGTCTGCCTGAGTCATGTCTCACTGGGGATGAGCTGGTGTTGGGAAAATAGAAATGTCTGGCCCAGGTTAACGATTGTCAGTTGATGCCTTTAGCAAATCTGTCACTTGCGCTTGCAAACAGATTTGGCTGAATAACAAAGAGCACGACACCTGCAGAGATAAAACCACAATGAACTTCTGTCCCAGCTCCGCTTCGCAGCAAAGCATGAAATAAACTACTCTGCTAAATCTGAGGCCATGTCGTCATTATCTCATTTGTTTATTTAATACTTTATTTATCTCTCTTATCTTTACTTGTTTTCATTTTCAGGATTTTCGCCCCCTGTATCTGAAAATTGCTTCTTAATTTTGGATGTAAATAGTTTTTGGATTGAAGACTTTATTTTGATTCTTGTCTTGATGTGATATGTTGTTTTAAATCTCGGTTTTCATCTTTGAAACTAAAATCGTTGTATTGACAAAGTGCGTGACAAAACATTTTGATTTTGATCACATTTACAAGAAGTGACTTGATGACTCATTACTCTGAAGGCACGGACATTTTATATTAATGAACACTGAATAGACTAAGAAGCATGAGGAAATGCCCCAACCAGCTTGTTCTTAATAATTATTTGTTGTGTGGTGCTGTTTGTACTAATGGTTTCAAGAAATGCACTGACAATGGATTAAGGAAATGTACTAAAGCAACTGAGTCCCTGTATTGGCTACTAGTTGAATTCAAAACAGAGTTTTAAATCCCCACTCTTAAACACAGAGGACACTCTTCATGATCTGCAGGCCTCTACTTATCTGCTGATCTCCTTATATCCACACATCAGCTCTGAGCTAATCAGCCAAATTTACTATATATGCCAAGTACTTTACTAAAAACACATGCACTCTTCCTTTACATTCTTCTAATACCATTGTCATGACCTGGCTCAAAGGTAAGACAAACGTTGGAGACCACACATGACTGTTTGTGACTAATTTATTTGAACAGACTCAAAAGACAAGGAAATAATATTTATCAATTTATCCATAGTGAGTACAATGTTGGATGTTAATAAGGTGCCTGCAAGTAAACCAAGACCAAAACCAAACTCACACCAACTCAGATCCAGCTGGAAACAAAAAGGGAGAGCGACTGGTAGTCCAGGCACCTATATATAGATAAGCTGCCACCAGGTGAGCCAGGTGTCAGACAATCATCCTGAGAGGCCACTCCCAGGTCCCCGCATACCAAAAAACCTGAAGTGGATCTGAGGCCTGGGAGTGTCACACCTCCCTCCTTAAGAACAGATTCCCCTTTCTGAAAGACAAAAATTTTGGGTTCAAAAATCAATCCAATGCTCAATACAGTTTAATCAGTATTTCACAAGAATGAAATCTCAAGGACATGGTGCCCTTGACAGTGCATCTGCAACCCGCTCAAATAAACAAAAAAAAGTTTCAACCTCATTTTCACTGAATTTTGGCAACAATCTCAAATTACCGACAACATCAAAAGTCATAACAGGTCCCTCATTGAAAGCAGTTGTGGACATTTTGCTTTCCCTCATCACAGCTAATTTTTGTAACTCCAAATCTACTCTCAATTGCTCCTGTTTGAATTTTATTTTTTCCAGCTCTTTCTCATGTTCTAATTTTATGAGTAATAACTCTTTTTGTTGCTCAAAGGTCAAAGCAGGCATTGAAGCACATATACCACTCTCACCTCCCCGCTCTTCCAACACCCCACCGTCTTGCAGAGTCGCTTTAATGATGTTCTTCAGGCTCTCTTTAGATCGTTTGGACTCAACCTCAATTAAAAAAAAAAAACCAAAGTATTGGTTGATAAAAAAACAAAAAAAAAAAAAAACACCCAAATTTAATAAATGCTCCCCACAAAACAGTCAAGTTTGATACTCCAAACTGGCAAACGAGCCCCTATTTTGTCATGACCTGGCTCAAAGGTAAGACAAACGTTGGAGACCACACATGACTGTTTGTGACTAATTTATTTGAACAGACTCAAAAGACAAGGAGATAATAATATTTATCAATTTATCCATAGTGAGTACAATGTTGGATGTTAATAAGGTGCCTGCAAGTAAACCAAGACCAAAACCAAACTCACACCAACTCAGATCCAGCTGGAAACAAAAAGGGAGAGCGACTGGTAGTCCAGGCACCTATATATAGATAAGCTGCCACCAGGTGAGCCAGGTGTCAGACAATCATCCTGAGAGGCCACTCCCAGGTCCCCGCATACCAAAAACCCTGAAGTGGATCTGAGGCCTGGGAGTGTCACACCATGGTACCTTTTAAAAAGACAGCTTAAGTCACACAGTATTTTTAAAAAAAGGCATTTGAGTCTTATGTTTGCACTTGTTGTGCACTTTTATTTTATTTCAGGTCACTTATTTAATTTCACACATGCTTGTTTTTTTAAATCTCATTCATATTCTACTTTTAAGGTTTAAAGTTGTTGTTAATACGTGAATATTCCGTGGACATATGTTTGTTTTTAATTCCTCTTTCTTTACAATAGAATAGAATAGAAACTTTTATTGTCATTGTATGCTACCAAATACAAGTGCTTCAAATCACATTCACATATTTAAATCCTAACATGTGTGGACATGTTAGGCTTCCCCAAATCCCCCCCCCCCCCCCTTTTTTTTTTAAGATGTCAAACTATTATGACCAAAATCACAACAAAAACTGTGACAAGAGCAAATTTGTGCATAATTTAGGAACTAATTTACAGCCATACCTGTGAAACCTAATATCTATGGTAAGTGAATCATTTCCAAGAGATGTTTAGTAAATGAATGACAACATAAATTAATAACATATACACATAAAAAAAACCTTTACTTAAATGTTGGCAAAAATCTCCCATGATCCATCAGTGTGTCCTGACCCAGTCTGTGGGAATCACTGTACCTGCAAGTACCTGCAGTCGTTGTATGAACACATAATCAGTCATTAAAACCTGTAGCTAAATCTCAGTAAATCTTCACACAAAACATCTCCTTCTCATTTAGCAGCAACACAAGTTCCATCTTGTTTTTATCTATTTAAGATAAATAGCCTGAACTATAAAAATGTGGTTCAGGGTTAGCAGGGGTCCTGTAGAGACCTCCAAAAATAAGGTGATGCAGTTGGGATTTTCCTTTTTGTCACAATATAATGATGATTATTCATGTCCTGTCATGAAGGAAAGGCATGCCATTCTTTTGTTAATAACCCAAGCTGCGGTTGAATGTTGGATACACCTGAACTGCAACTCTACTGCTCATAAGTGTGAGGTAATTTGGCTAAAATCGTACTTCATCTTCCTTTTTTGAAACAGTGAATGATGTTTTATTTTGGTTCATGTTCAACATGCCAATTCAAATATGAACACAAAAAAATGATCCTGTAAAATAAATACATAAATAATAAATAAAAAAAATAAATAAACGCCTGCATCAACATATTAAGGTTGATTTTTGGGTTTTGGGTCTATTTGGGTCTGCTCACTTCAGATCTACATTCACCAGAACAGAACAAGCAGTGACTGTATTCAGCCACAGGGCTTTTTTTTGTCTTTTATTAATATAGTTTACACTTTAAGTGTTAGTTCTTCTTAGCAGAAACTAAATTTTGGGGACAAGTTTAGTGCTAAGATTTGAATTGTGGTCATGGTTATGGTTAGTAATATCATGTTCTCTGTGGAATGTGTGTGCTGTCTCTTCATATCCTCGAGCAACAAACTAAAAAACTAGCAGTGCTAGTATTTTAACAGTTCAAACAATGCTGCATTTAAATTTGGCACCCAGTCCAATTTGTTATCACCGACAACTAGATACCATCTTATCCCAAAGACAAAAAAAAACAAAAAAACATGCACGATAGATAGATTCCGACATCCTGCCCCACCCGAGTTTTCACAACAGATGAATTATGCAACATGGCACATATGGTTTTGAATGAATACACAGCTATTTTCCATGTTTATGCCTGTAGATTTATGACGTGTCACATGAAGATTACTCAGCAATGCCCCAAAACACATTCCTGATCAACAGATAAAATCAAAAATAAAACAGCTGTGTTCAGAGAGAGAGAGAGAGAGAGGGAGGGTTGTCTTTCAGTTTCTCAGTGTTGCTGAAGTAACTCCAGTCAGTGTTTTCACAGTGAGAACCGGTTCTACAGGTACTGGCCCTCTCAAACAATCACACACACTGTGTCTGGTTTCCATGACTTTATATTAACTTACACTCATTACTGCTAGCCTAACCCTAACCCTAACCTTTCCTAATCATACAGCATGTCTTCACCCTTAAATGTAATCATTTACACTACGAGGACTTGTTTTTTTGTCCCCATATGGAAGACAAATTCCAATAATGTGACTGTGTAAGCAGATTCAGGTCCCCACAACATGATTAATACCTGGAACACACACAAACACACACACAGAGAGAAAGAGAGAGCGGTTGAAGCATGTCCACCCTGAATAATACAATGATGTTCTCAGTCGTGTGGTTTCTCACAAATGCCATTTGGACTCAACTGTTATAATAACCCTGTGTGTTTGTGTCAGGACGAGCAGTCCTCATGGAGACCAAAACCTGGTCCTAATGGTTAAGATGTGAATTGTGGTTAGGGTTAATTGTAGGGGAGAGCAGTTAGTTTAGGCTGTCCGAATGAATGTAGGTCACTTACATCTTTGTGAGGACCGAAAAAATATAAATAAATCATAAAAGTAAGGATGTTTTGTGAAAGTGAGGACAATTTGGTAATAGTTAGTAGTAGTTAGTCTCTAGTAAAAACAATGTAAGTCAATGCAATGTCCTCTGAAGTCATGGAAACCAGTGTGGTTGTGTGTGTGTGTGTGTGCACGGAACACAGGTCACTGTGGCCTTCATCTTTTACCAGGCAGTTCCGTCCACTAGTATCTTCCTCCCCGCTTACTTCTGGCTTTCCCTGCACTGTAATGAGAGCCTTTAGTAAGGGGAGACCTGTGTCAGTGTAACATGAGAGTTCAGGTCAGGTGCTCAAACAAAGACCACTCTGTGCACAGAACACTCAGGAGCTCTGAACGCTCTTAAATGCTGAAAAAGTTCAAATAATGCCCACTTTTAAATGTTCTCTCTGATGATATTTACAGAAAAAAAGTCATGACTGAGGAGACACCTTTGTCCAAAGATGCATCTCTGTGTATAAGAGGAGGTAAAGCTACTTTTGGCTTTAACTGAACTGAGAAATGTCTTCACATATTTATTGATTCAAGTCACACACACAGATGCAGTATTAACAAAACTAATATTTCAACTGTCATTATTCTGTATAACAGGTAAAAAATTTCAAAGAGAGACAGAGAAACTAAAAATAAAATTGGAATAGTATTTATTCCACACACTGCCCTTGTTGGATTTAATGTTCAAGAGGATAAAAACATGTTTCTGTGAGGCCAAAGTGACCAGTCATGACCAATCCTGACACTTGGACTCGTTTATTTTCTCCACCACGATTTCAATGTCTGTATATCAAATATGTCTCAAATTTACTGTAAATATTTGGAACGCTTTCTTTACCTGTTTCAAAGTAAAAGCACTCTTAATGTCAAATCTATTGACTGAATATATCCATCAGGCTTTTATTGTGAAATCTTAAGGAATTAGCCATCGGCAACTGGACTCACTTGAGTTAAATTAAAGAGGACTGACCTCTCAACCTCTCACCCTAGAAGATTCAGTTCACATTAACTCAACTCCAGTTGCCCACGGCTAACTGTAGAAGATTTCACAATAAGAGTCTTAATGATTGAACCCAGCCAACAGAAACATATAGACTAGTTTTACT
The DNA here is from genome assembly GCA_016785285.1 of Brachirus orientalis. NCBI lineage: Eukaryota > Metazoa > Chordata > Actinopteri > Pleuronectiformes > Soleidae > Brachirus > Brachirus orientalis. Next base: position 380,362 of record JAFBJR010001097.1, on the reverse strand, counting down.
TTGAAATAGGTACAGAATATTTATAATACCTATGTAAACCTTCACAGACTTTATTCTGAAATGTTTGCAGGACCGACAAATGCGGGGTTTTCACATGTATGGAGTCCTGGCATACATGTTATGAATACAAAATCATGTTATTTATTGTAATTTTTAAAAGGAAAACACTTTGTAAAACCTAGCAGCTTCACTGCACCAGACCAAGATCTAATCAGATCATTCATGAACATTTGTGCCAAATTTTAAATAATACCCTGAGGATGCTCACAAGAATGAAAGAGACTGATATGGGAAAACTTAGGGCCTCTGGCCATGGCTGTTGCTGAGGCAACCCTGAATACTAATCATACATGCTCGGATACAACGAGATAAAAAAAAAATTCACACAGTAATGGTTATAGAAACTGTACAATCTTTATATAAATAAGCACCATTTTAGAAAAAAAAAATCAAATAAGGCCACAAACAGTGACATGTGCAATAAATGGCCTGAGCTTTTGTTGAATTTGGCAAGAATTAATATAAAAGTGCATTTGTTTCAAAAGTCTGCGGGGGCAAAATGAAAATGTGTCACAACATTTACAGTTTTTAAAGTATAAGTTATTTGATGATTGTCATTTTCATGGTATGATCTGAAGAAAATGGAGATAGGAGAATGTAATTATTGTATAACGATGTGATGATCTGTATTTAAGTGGGCTGTGTAGTACATATACAGTAAGTCTGGGTGAGTTAGAGAAGTGTTTCCTAGACGGGTGTTATAAGCTCAACCTCAGCCAAGTCAATTTGTTTCATTGTTGCATTTTTATTTATTTATTTTCTTTTGTTGAATGTGAATATGGTATGATAAACATCAAACCATACCATCATCATCATCATCATAATCAGCTATTTAGTGTACGCCTAAGTGCCTTAACTTATCTGACTGTTACTCACAAAGCCATTGTGAAATCAAAGGCAAACATGTTCAACAGGTTTCAGTTTTTGTCTGACTGTATCTTCTCCACACATGGGAAAGTTCTGTCTCTGTCCCGTCACCGGGCTTTGACTTTCTATCCCGTAAGTGTGTGACACAAACTTCAAAGCCACAATATTTCACCGTCCAAACAATTGTGCTGATCTCTTTATGATTATTTTGTACCTTTTCGATCACTAACCCCTGGCCACTCGGGTATCACTCGGGCACATCTCGGTTTTTGAAATTCCTCACAGCTTTTGGCATATTTGTCTCTTTCTGCAAAACTCACCAAGCTCAAAAATAGAACTCAAATGTGAAATAGAGTAAAAAAAAAAAATTACTTTTCATTTTTGATTAAGGTGGAATTCATCAGTTTCAAGCCGAGTGGTGTGACGCTCTCACCACTGGACTGGTCTCAGTGCAAACATGTTTTGTGGTGTCATAAATCACACCCCAGTATCTGGTAAAATCTGGGTGTTGTTTTCCTTGAGTTGCCCTTGGCCGTTTTCTTCCACTGATGGGAAACTTAATGCTTCAGATTACAAAGGGATGTTATGATCAGACATCTGTAGGAACAGTTTGGAGAAGAAGACCCTTTTTTTTCCCAGCATGATTCTGCTTTCCATTTTTTTTACTTCATGAGTTCATGCACTACATGGAATTTTGGACAACACAATGGGTGAAAATAAAACAGTACTATGTGTAGGACAGATTTACTGAGAAACAAATACCACAGAAGTGCTGTTCATAGTAAAAGTAGCAGGGTTTGTATGGTGGCAGCCATGGTGATGTAACCCACTACTTTTATTCATACAGTGAAAAAGCCTCCCATTATATAATTGCTTTGTGCTTCTCACAGTCACCCAGAAGATGGTGCTATTGTCATGCCCTGTTGATATTTGGCATCACTCATATCAGAACCAACCTCACTCTGCATGAAGCAGTCAGGGACTCTTGCCTCGCTTTCACTACATTGTGTCAGTCCTAATACACCATCAGTACATGAGATGAGTTCCATTTTAAATTAAACTTTATTTAGACAATGAAATTAACAATGTAAAGGAGACTTTGAGTGATTCGGGACCTTTATTTGTTTCAAATATTATGATGTCTTTCGAGGGGCTGAGGTTCACTTTCAACCTTGATGAAGAACATTTCTCTAAATACCTTCTGCTCAGGGAATTTGCAAGCGCAAATCAGAATAACAGACTTACAAGACGGTTGCAGCATTCTGAATTAACTGTAGTGTTTTAACGAACTAGTTTTTTAGCATCCATTAATGACAAAATGTTTCTAATTTTCATAATTTTCCGCAGGTGGAAGAATGCTGTTCTGGAAATTTATTTGATATGTGGATCAAATGACATATCTTGGTCAAAAATAACTCTAAGTTTCCTTACAGTGGAACTGGACGCAATGGTGGTCATCTAAACTGATAATATGGTTTTTGGGGCTGAGTACCATAACCTCAGTTTTGTCTGTATTAAATAGAAAGTTACAGGTCATCCAGGACTTAATGTCTTTGAGACGTTCCTGGAGTTCAACGACCTGATTTATTTCTTCCCGCCTCATTGATAAATAAAGCTGTGTGTCATCTGCATAAAAATAAAAGTGTATGTTGTGCTTTCTAATAATGTTCCCTAAAGGAACCATATAACAGGTAAAAAAGTATAGGCACGAGCACTGAGCCCTGTGGAACTCCATGATTAACTTTTGTTTGCAAAGAGTCATTATCATTAACATGAACAAACTTGAATCTATCAGATAAGTACAGTATGTACAGTATTCAAACCAGCAGAGGGCAGTACCTAAAACCCCTAAAGTCTTCAGTCTACTTAATACTTAGGTGTGAGAGAGTGAGCTGATTCATAAATGTCTTTTTCATTTTGAAAAAGGATGTTGAACGGTGAGAAAAAGTGGCAAACATATTCTACAAATGTTGTAGACTCAAAGCTGTAGTCTGTAACTTTTGGGTATTTTGTTTTTGATGATCTTGTTCAGCCTCTTTGTGTTTTGTCCATCTGAAAACAGAATCTGTCAAACAAAACTATCAGACCTGGATGAGGGAGCATTTACAGCAGCAAAGCAGGGGCAACAGGTACAGAATGGTCTTTCAAAGATGTACCTAAAAAAAGCAGTGAGTTGATGGATTATCTAAGAGAACATTGAACATCTTATGGGCAAAATTATCAAAGAAATTTAGCTTTTGACTTTAGGGCCTCTTCTACCAACTTAAAAAGACCACAGTTAGTTAATTTTGCAATATCTTGACAACCATTTAATGAACTGTCAGGAACTGTTTTATCTCTTTTCCCAAAGGGTATATGTTAATTACATATATCCACCCAGGAGGTTGTGTTTTGTTTGTATAGCAGCATTTCTCAAAAAATAAAAGACATTAGTAAAAAAACTGAATTATTGTGTTTATGTCGCTAAAACAGGGCTTATGAAATACATGTAAACGTGTTAGTCTGACTGAAAACTCTACAAAATCTAATTTCTTACATCGCGATAATGTGATTGGGAGTTTAATTGCTACTGCATACTGTACATACTTTCGGTCAGGCCAGAGTGTGACACAAGAAAAAGACGGTTCACACAAGAATAAGACAGTGAAAGCGAGAAAAACATGGTGAAATCAGAACAGAACAGAACATTTTTTGGACAGACAAGGAGACTGATATTATGCTCTATCGTCTTAAGATTGCGAGTGTGATATTGTGGATTAACTAGTAATCTGACAATTAAGGGAAAACACCTGTGTGCCAGCGCGGACATCCAGAGACAATTAAACATGCTTTTCATATGGACAAGTCAAAAGAGGACATCAATAGTTGCCTTTTGAACTTTCATGTTTTTCCTTAAGATCAATTTTCGGTATTGAGAATCTTCACTTTGCCATTAAGGCAGTGTAGGCATTCCTTTATACAACTGACCTATATTGTATGTTTGAAAATTTTTAGAAGAAGAAGAACTTTGATCTGCGATGGGAAGCTTTGAACTTCTGTGCTGAAGAACCAACAAGAGCAGTGATCCAGAAGGATAAAGGAACGGGGAAAGAAAGAATAAGGATGAGAATGAAGGGCAACATCGATCCGTGTTAAAGAACTTCAAAGTGTGATTTGGACAAATTGTGATTGGGAACTTTTAGCTGTGGAGAGCAGCATTTGTGCCCTAGTGAGCCATTTTGAAGAAGAAGAAGAAAAAGAAGAGTCGGAATGGCACTTGACATACTAACAACAAAGAAGCTGAATATCAAGAACAATGACAACAATGACAGTAGTCCGATTAAGTCGATACCCATAGTTTGACTTGGAAAAGTACCGAGTGAGTCTTTCCTCCTTGATGCTCAAACTAGGCCCACAATCTTTACCTACAGTAGATGCTCTGAAGATTCTCCGGCTGTTGCTTCTCTCCCAGACAGTAGCTACGTTTACATGTGCAAAACTTCTTCATTCCAAAAACATCCATTCAGACTGGATTTTACAAAGCCTTCGTTTACATGGACACAAAAATAATGATCAGATCGTGGTGTGTGTACACATGCACCAAGGGTTTAGTCAGAATGGACTATCTCTTGACATGTGCAGTGTCAAGCTTCGCTTCCACTGTAGTAAACAGACTTTTGCACCTGCTCATTATCCTTTTCCAGCAGCAACAAACCGGAAACACGTCGCATTTAAGTGGATTAGACACGTGATAGCACCAGACCAGGAATTCTTGATCGGTTCAGCTGTTCACATGAACACAGAACGATGATCAGCATATACCAGCCCTTTCATTCTCGGTGATCTTTGTTTCCATTGGATCAGAGATGTTTATATGACATATTTTTATTCAAATCAGGCTTTTATTCTGCTCACTTGTGTCTATGTCACCATAGCTGCTGTCCCACTGCATTTATCATATGCATATCAAACTCTCCATATCCAAGCCAAATTTTTCAAACTGAAAAATCAATAAAGCTTTATTGTTTACTCACTTATCCCCTCCTTCCTCTCAGGCAGAGCATGACAGATTCACTGTGAATCAGGACATTTATATTAGCATCTCATTGATGTGGTGGAGTATGTCAGTGTGTTTTACTCATCATTGCTCTCATCACTTCCTGCAGACTCTGTTATAGGGATGGATGAGATGTAAACACGGTGTCGGTGTCATTTCAGGTTACATTGTTGTTTCCAGGCAAATCAAAAGTGGAAAAAAAAAAATTTTTTTAAACAGTCAATCTATTGACATTTATGTCTTTGTGAAAATATCCATAAACACCATTGAGCAGAAGTACTGTTTCACATTGTTCAAACAAAAACTAAACCTCAGTCGTCCACATTTGATTGAGAGTACGATGATAGTCCACTGGTGGTAATTAAGGCGTGTGTGTATTTATTAGTGGCTTTTGTCAACATCTAAACACTTTATTCCATGCATGATAATCAACTCTATTATCCCGGCCTTGTTACGAAATCAGTTTTCGCTCCCGCCGTCCCCGACCAGCAGCTCGGGGGCCGCACACAGCAGCAGGATAAACTGTTTTGTGCAGCACCACTACCTCATTAGGCGATAAGACTGCGCCGATTAAAGAGATTACTTCAGCTTGACATGACAATAAATCATTTTTATGCTCTGTGTTGCCACTGCAGGGAAGCATAGAGATTCTTTAAATGATAATGTTGTTTTGTTGGTTCCTAATGCAATTTTTTTTCTGTAGCAGGGAACTACCAATATGGAGCCTCTCTACTCCACTGTCACTATCCTTTTTTTCACTCATTTTCATGTGGCGGGAATGTTATTGTTGTTCTTGGCAGTTTGGAGTGGTGTTTCTCAGTGTAGCTGTGTTAAGATGTCATGCTGCCCTGCAACATTCCCACGCTCCACACAAGAAGTGATTTGTTTTAAGGGTGCAATGACTAAACAATTCAGTGATTTGAGTGTTTTTAATAAATAAAAGAAGTTGTCAATTTTTCGGTTTCTTAAATGTGAATATTTCCTGGTTTCTGTGCCAAGTGTTACAAAGAAATCGATAAAACTGGATAAATTTGGTTTGTGGACAAAAACCAATCAACATTTTCTGGACAAAATTGATAGATTAACTGAGAAAATAACTGACAGATTAATTGATTATGAAAATTCTGTTTCTCTTACATGATGAGAAACAATTATGGATGTGTGGCAGCCACAGCTGGCCCAAGGCATGAGCAAACTCAGTGGCTTCCCATGACAGCATGTGGAGAATTAATATATTTTTAAAGAAATGTAGATATCATTACATGGAGTATATTTAGCTCTAAACAGTGTTTATCTTACGATATCTGGTTTTATTTTGTAATTGAAAATTGCACATATGCACATCTGTTCTGTTTTTCAAAAAGCCAAAGCCATTAAAGTGGTTTACTTGTTTCATTCAAGTTCAGTATCACCTCACTAAGTGTTTCACTTTGAATACAAAATTAATACTAGAACACTTTTGTGTGATTTTACTGCCCTCTAGGGTTAAAAAAGAGTGATTTGGTTTGGAGTAAATCACAAAACTATAATTAATGCAATTTATAGTGTTACATTTGTATCAATAATATTAACAAATTAGCACAGGCTACTCCCCCAAATCTAATTTTGCCCCATAAAGGCTGGGGCCGGGAGAACGTGAAGTAATGCATGTGATTCTTCACGATGGCCAGTCTGACCCTGCACACAGATAATGTTACATTGTTCCTGTTCACAGCAGAATAATACAACCCATCAATAAAAGCTATGCACTACAGCTTTAACAACTGGAGATGAGTGAGTGCAAGGAACTGGGCTACACATGCATGCAGGTGCCAGTTTCAATCACTTATGACTAATTTTCTCTTTTCAGGATTCCATGCTTTACACATCATCATACAGTAACACTATTAATATATAATAACACTGTCATTTTTATTAATTTTTCCACTAGCAAGCATCCAGTCAGGCATCTCACCGGCCTGATAACAATCACAGATGAATTCCTTTGAAGCTGCCTGGCACTAACCAGCAATAATTTATGTATTGCATCACTGCTACGGCTTCGGCACTTGTTCTGAGCTCTATGACATTATTGTTTAATTTGTCATGGAAATGCCTTATACCAGTGAGTTTGGGTTTGGGCCTACAGATGGGGATTTATTTGAGGCTCCAAACAAATTAGCAGAATTTTTTTCCCCGTCCTTTTAGCGTAGATTTATGTCAATATAGTTGCAATCACATGCATCAAATGAGGTCATACTTCATTGAACAACATGATATTAGTTGTTACAGATATGGCTCTAAATTAGTCACTACATTATGCACATTTGCTCTTGTCTCGATTAATATTGGGGTCAAGATTGCCATTTTTAAAAAGTGGGTCTCCATTTAGAATGATTGGGAAACAGTCCTGGATACTAAAGTAAAATGTGGAATTTTTTCAAACAAAGATACACGTTATATAAAACCTACCGTTTACCATTTATATTGTTTGTAATAGGTAACTTTGAGGCTCCGAGTACCATCTACATTTGTCAATGGCTGTCTGACCTAAGATGTCATTGATAAGGCATAATGATAAAATTAATTTAATATCTCTTTTAAATACACCTTGTTTATGTTTGTTCCTTTTGTTCTCTTGTTTTAATATAAATAAAGCACAAAAGAAACACAAGTCAGTCAGAATTATCGATATGATCCAAACCTCATAGTTGACATATGGATGTATTTGGTATTATAACTATGATAGCATATGAAAGTAATGTGATTATGCTGTATTTGACTAATTGAATTTCTTGTGAGTGATCACATTATAAAGCAGGTGATTAATAAGATGCTTTGTAGCAGAGCAGCATCGAGTCTGACTGCGGCGCCACACTGACGCCCGTTTGAAGATAAGATTGATTTAAATAGCCATCAAATAACATTGAAACATTACTACTGCATCTCAGCATGACTCTGTAAAATGAAGTAAAATAAAATTAGGCTATTTCTGTCTGAGAGTGGGGCTGAAGACAAATTGATATGGAAATGATTGAGGGGAATTGTTGAATCATTCATGGCCATGAGATGGGCCCAAAGCAGAAGTCAGAGTCACACCTCCATCCTCGAAGCCTCGCCCTGTGCCCTAAACAAGGCCAGTCTCCGACGCTAATTGTGTGATTTCCCTGTAAATTCGTGTCGCACACTCACATCTCACCTCCACATCCACTCATTTTTTTCCTCCTTTATTTCCCTTCTTGTTGTCGCTCTATCATCATCTGTGGTTTTACAACACTTTTTTCCCCCCTCTCCTATCTTAGGAACAGTTAGGAAACAGATTCTATAAATTGACAATGGCATTTAATTTAAAAATAACAGCATTTCAGAGACCTACAGTTTGTAAGTGTGTAATGTCTTTGGTGCTTCAGCCAAATCCTTTCAACTGACAAGTATTTTTGCCTCATAGCATGAAGGTCACCAGTTCAGATTCTGCATGACTGGACCATGTGTGGAGTTTTCGTGTGTTCCTACAGTCCAAAAACAGAAGGGAAGAGAGAGATGCTTTCCTCCTCACAGGAGGACCAGAGGGAAAAGAGAATAAGGAGGGAGGGAAACGTGGAAACGTGGGGTCACATGTGTCAAACTGACCACTGCAGTGGGTTTTACACCAATGTGTGAAATATAAGGGAGTTTTGTGGGCCACCATTGCCCTTTCATTGTCTTTCAGCAAAGGGCCATGTGGCCTCCGTCCAGGACACAGGTTGACTCCATCTTGAATGAGCTGATGCTCAACACTACCAAGACGAAAAGACAAGGTGAAACCAGGAGACATGTCAAACTACAACAAGACAAAACCTCTCCGTCCTCCCTGGTCTCTTTGTTTGTTTGTTTGTTCAGTTTGGTTTCCTGTTCCTGCTCCTCGTCTTCATGGGTGTTTTGTTTTTTCTGTCTGCTTGTTTTCCATTTCTTTTAGTTTTAATTAAGTATACAGTATATATGTTATACTTCAAACCTACAGAGACTGGAAGTCATGACAGTTTAATGTAGTCATGTTTTGTTATCTTATATATTTATTTCCTGTTATATTTTGTTTACTCATGTTTTTTCTAGTTTTACCAGTGATATTATTTGCTTCTCCCCAGTTATTTCAGCTCTGTTCGGGTAACTGTCCTCTGTATTTAGCCTTTTACTTTCTGCTAGTTAATCATCTGTGAATCTGTGAAGCTTTTCCCACATTTTGCTGTATTTTGCTTGTATCACCTCCTGGGGTCTGTAGCATTTTATAAATTATAGACAGTTTTCCATAAAGCTTACCTACCCCAAATGGGTGATCTAGATGGGTGAACTTGAAGTTTGGGACAAAGTTATGCATCATAATATTTGGCAAGAACACAGAGAGGGGATGGACTATTATTTAAATGCAAGAAAGTTTCATAAAATAAATTTTCCATCCACTTCCCACAAAAAAAGTGTGATCTATGACAACAAATCTGACAAAAAAAAAAACAGCAAATTCCCTACTGAGCATGATCAAGTACAATTATGGTTTCCTGTCACCTTGAAATATAATTTGTCAGTGTGATAATAAACCTGGCAGCTCTTGTGCAATGATTGCACTCCATGTCCTCGTTGAAAGCTCTAATCTTTATTCAGGTCAAAGTCACCGTAACAAATCTGAAAATAATAAATTGCGTTTCACAGTTCATTTTCAAACTGTACCCTTGGGTTGAGAATACCACTGATGTTCATGATCACAATGGCAGAGTGTGGAACAAACAGTCTGATTCATGCAAACATACAAATAAAGAGGTGAGTCTCTGCTTGAGAACAATGAGAAGCAGAGAATTAAGAGGGAACAGGTGTTCAGGGACCGTGTGGACTTGCTGGCCCATGATGATGACTGACCAATAAGCCAATTTAGATTCCCCGGAGCAATGATCCTGGATCTGTGCTGAACCGGGTCCATCTTTGAACAGAACAACATGGTGGAACTGTGCCATCTCAGCCTTCAATTGTAGCCTCGCTGGGTTTCTGATGTTGTTATATCATTGTTGTGGACTGTAGGCTTTATCAAGCACTTGTCAGAAATCGCTTCAATGTTTGGGGAGACCAGTTTATTGTTATTGTGGTTAGAGTGGCTACACAGCAGGCTTACCAGTGTCAGTCTTATGACTGGGAATCTTGGACTCTGGGAAAAATCATATAGCTCTCCAACTGATTTGTCAGTTTGGTAACTTATTGTCTGTCAGTTGTCTGTTTTATTGTCCTTGTCGTGTCTTCTTTTTCTGTTTTAGGCATAATTTCACAAATTTGTCAAATGTGCACTTATACTTGGCAATTCAGCTGATTCTGATTTCAACTGACTGACAAATGTGATGCATGATGGCATGACTTTATTCATGGCATATATTTTACCAGTGTTGTAAGCCGTATTTCCATCGAGTGGAACAGGTCAGTTCTGTGATTCCATTAGGAATAGTATCAAAATAACCAGCTGCAACTAATCAATTTTTTGGGGTACCAGAGCAAAATGCTACGGCACCGTCAGGGTGGAGCTCGACTGTCAGCTGATTGGGCGACATGAGAAACACCTCCTTTGTTACTGGTGTTTCTTCAACGTCCACAGTCTATTCTCATAGAAAACTTGACAGAACCAAACAGGAAAAAGAGCTGATGGATGTCTTCCACTGTTGTCTGTTGTGTCGCGTTTGATGTCGTCATTCGTTGTCGTCGCCCACACCCCATCTGCCAAGTTAAGGTACAGTTTTCAGTCAAAACCCAGGGCTTTACCATTCCAAACCAAACCGTACCATGATGGGAACACAGCGGTAGAGAACAGATTGTAGGCAGGTGCTGTGAATGATGGCTGATTTAGGTACTAAAAGTAAAATTTCAAAATCACCGAAGCCTGATGAATCGTTACTTCCCCTTATAACCTGCAGGTGATAGTAGCTAACCCTCGAAGGCACTGGTTCCTTGCATTAGTGCACATAGTGCAGAAAGGGACTCTCAAAGTCTCATCGGCCTCCTCACAAGCCTCAGACGGCAGACATTCATTCAATCCCAAAAAGGTGTGCATGGTCTTAAGGCTGTGGGGTGTGTCACAGAGCATTAGCCTTCCACTCTCTCCTGTCATCCCTCCAGCATGATGACCCCGACCCAAAGCCCCTCCTTAGCAGGAAAATATCAGCTTGAAACAAAGATTTGTGTGGATGTAATGCAGCATTTAAGGCGCAAATTACACCAAAACAAAAGGCTCATTGCTTAACAACCTATTTTAATGTGGTGGGAATAATACACAATGCAGTAAGCATTTGCCTCAGTTCCTCTGCAGTAGTGTTTTGGTGGTAACTGCTTCGCCCTGTGTCTTAAAGACAGCATCTGTCAGGACGTGTCCACTTTCAGAGGCCACATGTGCATGTGACGCTTCAGTGATGGTGATTGTTGGACGCTCCACAGTGGCTGTCCCCTCACTGGGAACACTTGGATATCTAATGATGTCTATTATGTTTTAGTACATTAATCCACTGCATTACCAACAATGCAATTAAATTTAAAACTCTTTCTGGGGTTTATCTGTGGGTCAGTGCAGCGTCTATGTCTCCTTCCTACTCAGTCACACTTTCATGTACGTTTGTTTCCCTGATACAGATGATGCTGCCGTACAGCGTCAATAAATCAAGTGTAATGTGTGCTTCTTTTTATAATTCCACCTTCAGATTGAACTGTTTCTCTTCACATTTCTTTTTTTTTGTTGATGAGCCAAGTAATGTGGCCACCAAACCGAATGGCTTCTTCTCCTCCACATCACCCACAAACCCATAGTTTTCTGTGTTTAGTAAAGTTTCTTTGTTTTGTTTCCTTACTGTGGAATTAGAGGGAGCAGTTCAAGTGGCAGCTGGTCATGAAGTCATCAATAAGAATCTAAAATTGTGAAGACCTTGAGAATCTTCTTCTTCTTCTAAAAAATAATAATTTCAGGCAGGCCGTACACTAAGAGGTACAATGCTGCCCTCCACAGTTCAAAGTTATTAATCACAGTTCCTCTCATCCCCATCAATTTGATCATTCGTGTTTTTCTTCAGGTTTCAGCTACTGCTTTGAGCCACCATCATCCTGTCCTGGTCTCTGGTTGGTTTTGATGACTTGAGCTATCACAGATTCAGATCACCTTTCAAGCAAGTCTCCGTGGGCCTTATCTTTGCATATTTCACATTAAGTGACTGTCAATCACAAGCCAGTTAAAGACAATTAGTGCAAAGACATTACCTGCAAACCCATGAACAAGCAGATCATCATGCAGAAAATCTGACAATGTAGACTCTGTTGGACTCGGGCCGACACCCTGGTTTGAAAAAGACATAACTTTTTTGTTATCTGTCACCTTGTCTGACAAAATACTTTTGATTAAAATCTGCTCGACAACTTTAATTGTGTCAGCCTCGGAGCTAAAACCGAAATAACCTCAATTTCTGCAATTTACAAGCCCCTGGTTAATCTGCCTGAGGCTTGTTCTATGTAACAAGTTCAACTTAGCAAGGATGTGCTACATTTTCATTATCTTGCTGATCTGAATCACATATTGACCACTAGGTTAATGTATATGCCAAAGCTCATTATCGGCTGCCTCAGTTAACCACTATTTTCAATCAGATTCTAGGCACAACCTCGCCCAACTTCTTATCACGATGGCATCAGGTTTGGATCTAATCACAAAAACAAGACTCATTTATAATCACAATCAATTTCCTCTCATTGTGCATGTAATTAAAGGTTAATTCAGATGCTAGTGGATCTCTCCTGACTGAAATGGCAGTGAAAGCATTGGTATGCTTCATACTAGCTGCAGTGTGACGACACAGATGTTGTGGGGTGTGGGGTACGTTTCTATCCTGAAGCAGTGAAAAGTGGTTTCACAGTTTCCGTGACCTTAAGTTGATGAGGTGTTGTGGTTAGCTCTGTTGCCTCGCAGCCAAAAGACCCGGGTTTGAGATCTGGTCGGAAAAAGGCCTTTCAGTATGAACGTTGCATGTTTTCCCCGTATGTGCACGGGTTTTCTCTGGGTTCTTGCAACCTGTCCAGGCTGATCACCGCCTTTCACCTTACGTCATCTGGGATTGGCACCAGCAGCCCCCAACACTTGTGTGGGGGATATAGCAGTAGATAATAGATGGCTGAATGGATGGAAGTAGTTGATGACTGGGGGTTAACTTTATTCTGAAAGGCAGATAACTGAAAAAGCAAATAGACTTACCATCAGCACAGTTCCCGAAGAGGAGAAATCAGAACTGCTACTGTTCTCGCACTTTTCTGTATTGAGTGATCAGATTTGTGAATGCTGGATTTAACGTTGTGTGCAGGAGTGTGTGGGATTTGTAGGGATTGAACCCGATTTTGTGATTATGGACTGATAAGAAAGCTGGGACTTTATCCAGAAATCTCGCTTAGAATGGCTTTACATTGTGTTGTAAAAATGTGTGTGTGTGTGTTTGCACTGAAGCTGGCACCAGTCAGTGTGTGTGTGTGTGTGATGTGAGGTGTGTAGCCAGCAGGCTACATACTGTACGTAAGTTGAGCACTTTAAGCCTACATTAAGTGGGATGGCAGCCCGGCACTGATCACAGCACTCCTCCATTCTCCACACATCTCTCCTGCTTTCTCTACAGCTGTTTCATGCTATTTATCTGTCCATCTCTCCTTGTTTTGTCTTCATCTCAAACAGCCTCTCACAGCTCCTGTCCTTTCCATTTATGCGGCCGTCTTTCCCCCTTAAGTCTTTTCCCGCTCTATCTGTCCAATTAGCCACAGGCGTCTTTTTCCTCTGTCTTAGTTTGTCTATTTTCTTTCCTCCATTCTGCTCCAGTTTTTCTTTTGTCTGCACTCATGTCACTCATTCTCACCGTGTTTGCTTCTGCAAACACACTGTTTATTCTGTGCTGCTTCCATGAAATGGGAAAGAATTAAATCTACAGTATTTAATGGATCCCATTTGTAGACTGTAGGTAGAAAGTGGATGCAATCTCTGGATTTGCAAAGTGAAGCCAATGCAGAAGTGTCCAAAACCTGTATTCTATTGGATGACCATTAGGGGGCGAGTCGACTGGTTTTTATGCCAGTAAGCTGCGACTCATTAAAAGTTCTAGTGCAGATTTTCGATGACTCCCTGAAGACCTTTGAGTAATTAATCAATTAGAAAACCAAAAGTTGTTTTATTCCTCAAAATTAGGATCTCAATAAGTACAAACAAACAAAAAAATGACAGCAAGGTTGAGTTAAGGCTAAGGCGAAAAGTGGGAAAACAAAAGGCGCAGCTCAAACGATGAAGGAAGGGAACAGGCTGAACGGAGACGACTGGCAAGGTGAGCGGGTGGTCCTAGGAAAAAAACAAAAGGGAAAAAAAAGACATTGAGGTTGCGACTGAAGCCGAGTGTTACCTGCTGAGGCGATAAACAATGTGGAGAAGACTGGTCAGATGATTCAAGCTTTTAAGCAGACAGAAATGGATGGTGGTAATCAAGTGAATCAGCAGCAGGAGAGTTGGAGGTGTTGTGGTAGGAAAACAGAAAAGAACTCTCGGCTCAGCCTGCAGAAGAAAAGCCAACAGAGACTCCCACAACTACTACTACTTTGAGCAGGAGAATCCACGTTTGACACTTTGTCCAATTGTATGCAGCCATTGCACTTTACTAGCACTTATAAATGTGTTTCCATTGAGTGAAACAGTTCAGCTTTGTACAGCATGGTACTTATTCTTTGTGTGTTTCCATTAGGAATAGTACCAAAATAACCGGCCCAAACCATTCCCTTCTTTCTTACCCATCCCTACTACCCCATGGCAGTCAGCTGATTGGGCAACAGAAAAATGTCCCTCCCTTGACGTCCATAAACGTCACGCTACATATGCCGCTGATGTGGCCATGGGGCACAGCCCACACCCCGCCTACCAAGCTTGAATCAGGGCTTTACCATTCTGTACTGGAGCAAACTGAACCGTGCCATGATGGTAACACACCATAGGTAGCTGTCGCGCTTTCACCTTGCCTCCATCAGCCATGATATAAAATGCGTCACTCTTTGTTCATGTGTTACTTGCCTAAACGGTTGTGATTGTTCTCTTTAATGTATCCATCCAAAAATGTAAACTTTTCCCACTAAGCAAGAATCAGTGTCTTGCAAAGGTAAGTCTGACTTCCTGTTTACCTGGGACATCTCTACATACAGTATTAAAGAAAAAAATACAAATCAAAAAGTGACCCTTTTGTTTTGCGTTCCTGTTCATGTTTCCTTCAGGGTGCTGTAGAAGTTTCAATTTGTGGATTTAGTGCCTTTTATTGATTTTTGTGGTGTGGTTTTACTTTCCCTTGAGGTTGTTGCACGTCGGACAAAGCTGGGGTCATTTATTGCCCAATGCCCATGTGTGAGCTAGAGCTCTATACACAGTTTTGGTTTCAAATACTGGTGTACTTGTGTCCTGGACTCGCAGGGTTTGATACATTGTCAGCGGTCGAAGCATGTCTGAAGAATCCTCACAACATTTCCCATCTGTGCTATCACGATGGCCAACTGAGGCTGACTTTGCATCGTCTCTGTAGTCTGACTGACCGGCACACTGAGTTTCCTCATGCACAGACTCCATAACCTCTACATCACTCTGACGGGAAGCCATCACGGCATTGACTTTTCTCTTTACAGCTCGCGTTCCAACATTCCGTCTGGCCGGTGTCAGAGCGTTGAGTGATGTTTTATTACTATTGTCCATAAAGTACAAAACAAGGTAATGAAGTCCCAGGAGTGAAAAAAGTGGGTCACATATTTTTTCATATGATATGTGTATTTTCAAGTGTGAAGTAATGAAAGTATAGAAAAACAATAGATAGATAGATAGATAGATAGATAGATAGATAGATAGATAGATAGATAGATAGATAGATAGATAGATAGATAGATAGATAGATAGATATTATAGTCAAATGTCGTTTGTCATCACAGCTCATTGTCACACACAGCACAAGGAATAAAGGCTACAAAATACAGTTAACAACACTACAATCACAGACAACAACAGAGGTGTTAAAAGGCGACTAAATGCACGGTCACCTCCTGGTTTTCAATAAACCAGCCCGACAATTTCCTGTGCACTGTAAGCCAATGATGCAGAGATGTTCAGCAGTCGGTGTCTCCAGAAGTTACCGAGACTATTTAGTGACAAAGTATAGTATTTAGCAGAGGCTGTGCACAGAGGGATGCAGTAGTGCTCCACTTTTGTCCCCGCATGACGCTGAAATTTAAACACATTTTTCATTTTTGGCCACGTTGAAACCCTCAAAGACATCGGTTTACATGTGCAAAGTGTGTTCATTCCTAAAAGATTTGTTCCGATTGGAATTTACAAGCCCATATTGATGCAAAATAAAATGATCCGTCGAAGTCGGAATGGACTGTTTCAAACTGTGTGGTGTAGAAGCGGGAGAAGAACAAGCTTCGCTTCTGCTTCTGAGGTGGATCAGACACATGATAGCACCAAACCAGGAAGTCATGATCAGATCCACTGTTTATGAATACCGGCCTGAATGACAATCGAGCTATACCAGCCCTCGTGTTCAGAATGAAATTTGTTTCCGAATCACTTGTTTCGGATCACTTGTGTCCATTTAAAGATAGCTAACAATTTAAATCAATATTGAATGTTTTAATCGCCAATGTCACCGTAAAAAATTTCAAGTTTCCTATTAGAGACAACTGACCATAAGTGGACGAGATTGTAAGAGATGCTCTTCACATATAGTCATTTCAGGAACCGCGAGTTTCATCCATCTACCTCGTCCCACTTTCTTCGGTGCTCTTCAAAAAATCAGACTGGACGATACTGCCACACACACACACACAAATACAAACACAAACTTGTTTTTATATTTTAGTGAGGACACATCAATAACCCTTATCCTAGATCGAACCTAGACCCAATTGTAACCCTAACCCTAAACCAGATCTCCCTGAAAAAGCCCAGACAAACTGTTTCCACAAAGATAGTGGACACACACACACGACTCCATGACTTCAGAGGACATTGCATTGATTTACGTTCATTTCCTCGAGACCTACTCTAACATTAACCATAATTACTGATGCACTAACCCTAACCCTAACCCTAACCCTAACCATAACCTGAACCTAACCCGAGGGGTGTCAAATGTGCAGCCTGTGGGCCAGAACCAGAGGGTCCACTCTGGCCCACGTAATGAATTTGTGAAAGTTTCACATACTGATTAGATACATGTATATTTTTCAGTTCCTGACACCTGAGACAAAGTGTTTAGTGCCTTTGTAGATCCACAGTAAGTTGTAATGCACATGCGTAAATGGTAAAAGGTATAGTATTACACTTATTTTTCTCAAGAAATTTCAGGTTGTTCATAATATGTTTTGTAAAAAAAGATACTTCATTAAATGTAAAACAAATGGAAACATTTGAAATTCTTGTTGTTTATAGATTATTATGCTATTATTTCACTGGTCCAGCCCACTTGAGATGAGTTTGACATCCCTGACCTAACCCTAACTTTAAAACATGTCTTCACCTTAAAATGTAGTAATCCATGCTATGGGGACTTACAGACCTTTTTTTTTTTTTTTTAATAATAATAATACATTTTATTTATAGGTGCCTTTTAAAATGCTCAAAGACAATTTACAGAAACAAAACAAAACAACAAAAATAAAACAACTTGTTTGCCCCAATAAGGAAGACAAGTCTCCATAATGTGATTGTGTGGACAGATTTGGGTCCCCACAACATCAGGAATACCAAGCACACACACACACACACACACACGCACACGCACACACACACACACACACACACACACAGAGCACATTTACCAGGTCATGTCTAACCCTGATACACCTGGCCCAGCTTTACCCAGGCCTTTGCTGCAGCATGACAGTAGCAGAGCCGCTGTTGTCCACCAGAGGGCAGCACTGAGACGTGGAGAGGCCGTTCTCGAGTGTGTGTGTGGGAGCAGGAGAGAACAGAACAGAGGAGGCTCTCTCTCTCTCACACACACACACGCAGTCAGAAAAGCTGGTGGAGGGAAGAGAGAGCAGCCTCATGCCGCCGTGGTTTAACGGGAATTAAAAACCTCCGTCGGTTTCCTGCGTAGAAGAGTTGAAACACAAGCAACAATGCATCTGTCGTGGATGTGGATGTGGATGTGGATGCTGATGGCGGCTCTGCAGGTGAGCGTTCCTGTTTCTGTGTGATGCGTTTGTTTTCCACGCGGAGTCAGCTGCGATGGTCGGAGGCTGCAGCAGCAGCGGCGGCGGCGGCGGCGGCACGAGGAGGATGGAGCCTCCATCAACACACTGATGTCTGTTAGAGGAGAGACACAGAGAGAGAGGAGAGAGGAGAGGAAGATGAAAAAAAGAGAAACTCATTTACTTATTTATTATTAAGACATTTTAGATAAAAGTAAGGAGGGAGCAGAGCAGCCTGTTTATTCAAAGATCTGCTGCTGCTTGTGTCCCATTTATCCACAGATCTGTACATCACCTTACAAGAGAAATGCATTGACAAACCAATATGAAGCAAGAGAGCTTTACATCTCTGTGTGTGTGTGTGTGTGTGTGTTTGTGTGTTAGTAAATATCCATCCATCCTCGGCTATGACAGACAGAACTGCTGGTGCTCTGAGCTCAAACAGCTGCCTGTGTTTGAGCTGTGATTACACTTTCAAATTAAGAATATTTCCATTGACAAGAAAAAATGTACTTGTTTTCATGTTCTTCCATATGTGTTCACGTTTATTAACCTTTACTCTGCGTCCAGTCCCTGTGACAGTGCAAATGAAGCTGCATTCATTCTGGCGTTGATACACATAAGGTGCCTGGTTTTGTGCTCTTGGTGATGACTGATTCACTCCCCTTCACTTTGTTAAATAGGTCCATGTTGGGGCTGCAACGATTATTCAAACAACCAATTGCTAAATTAATCATCAGCTATTTTAATAATTAATAACAAAGGAATCTTTGAAACAGACTAATTTTGGCTTGCCGAAAAAAACAAGACACTTGAGAACATTTTCTGACATTTTATGGACCAAACAAGGTCATGAAAATAACCGTTTGTTGCAGCCCTAGATCCATATCCATGTTGAAATGAATGAAATAAAATGGGTAATTATAACGTTATTATAACAACAGGGGAGAAAAGAAAAGAACCCTCTAGGAGTCCACAGTAATTACAGCGTTTGGGTCATTTTGTGAAGACTCAGTTCAGGCAATTATGGTTACATTCTTGTAATCTGTTTATTGATCCATACAGTTGTACATAATATTTCTGAATGCAACAGGAAAAACCGGTCAAACACTTGCGACCTGCCCTTAAGTGACACCTCAAGCCTTTTAATTTATTTATTTTTTGACAACATGAACCTGTATTTTCTAGGTTTTTAGGGCTGAATGATTTGTGGAAAATATCGAATTGCACTTTTTCTGCGATTTGATTTATGATGATGTTTTTGGGCATTCACAGTTCCATAGATTTCAGACATGAGGAAGAAATACCCTGAGAATTATTGTGTTTTTTAACTGAGAGATATCATATTATTCCATACAGGGATGTACGATATTGGACTTTCTTTGCCGATATCTGATATATCGGGAGTTTTTGGGCCGATAACTGATACCAATAAACTGTATACGTCATTCCTTTTGCCCTGCTGCAGAGGGCATTTATTCTATTCTTTTGTGAAATTAAAATTATATTTTTCATACACATGTCACAGTAAATGTGGAAATAAAATATCTTCATTGTGCAAAATACATAAGCATCAAAAAATATAGCTGTAGGGGGCGCTAGCATTGAAGTCAAGGAGGTTTCAGTACTGTTTCAGTCATGTTATATCAGCGCGGCTTGGTGTGTTTGCCAATATCTGATAATACATTTTAAAGCCATTATCTGCCTATACCGAATATCGCACATCCCTAATTTCACCTATTTGTTCAGCAGTACTTGTTTTCACTAAAATACATCACATATTCTAAAAAAACTTTTCAAGAATTCCAGAATTTCTTAAAAGAAAATTCATATCCGTTGCTGTTGAGGAAATATTGGGTGTTAGTTCACAGATGTGAGCAGTAGGTGGCGCTAAACTGTCTGGATCATTGTAAATAAAGAGTCTGAGTTACTGCTGATACATGGTTATTGTTGTAAGATTTGTTTGTTAGCTCCGTCATCATGGAGGTGATGTTTAAATCTGAATCCAAATCCAAATTTTTGGTTAATTCCAGTAAGTTTTTAAAAAGACAGATTAATTATCTAATTTTCTGTGACGCCATCAGTGGGTAGATTCTTACCGAACTTAATGAGAACATACTTGGGGGGGATCATTTACCCAAACTCATTGTATTTGAAGGAAATTTGGTATTTGGACTATCAAACTACGTCCAAATCTGATCCAGATTATGGATTTTGCAGCATTTTTTTTTTAATTTTACTTGGTTCGGTCTCATTTAACACATTCAGATGTGTATATAGCAGTGATATTTCAACAGCAACAACAATTTTGTTTATGTAAGATTGTAATATTTATACAATAAGCAGGTGAAGGTCTATGCAGATCCAGGAAGTGTTCTGGATCCAGTGGATCAAAATGTAAAAAAAATCAGATTCTGGTATTTGAAACGCAGATGACAGAGTGTCAAGACGAAGGTCTGTGTCCTCTGAGCGATATTGTTTTGACATCCTCATCAGTCCACACACATTCCTTTATTTGACGTCCGTGCCATTTTTCCAGTGCAGTGAATGAAATGAGGAAGCAGGAGCGACATTTGAGTCACGTGATTTTTCTAAATGTCATCTTTTTGTTCACTGAATCTATTCCCACTGTTCTTATTTTATTTTATCAGTATGTCAGCTTTTACACCTACCTCATTCATATTTTATTTAATTATTTCAACATTATTTTTTTTTTAATTCCAGTGTTTCCATTCAGGTTTGTTGCTCTTTCTCTTTCTGTACTTAAATAGCAACACAACACCCAGTGCAGACTTTGCAAAAACACTGCCAAAATAAATTAGTTGAAGATTAATTTACATTTTTGACCCGGATGTCATGTGTTCTGGAAGTAAATGCCGATCTTATCTGTTCTCGTTGCAGACTAAAGACAGATGTTGTTAGTGGATTTACTGAACAGAGAAAAAGGAGGGTTCAGAAAACTCTCGGTGTTTTTTTAAACCGGTCATCATGATGTGTTATTCTCTTGGCTCCTGCGACGCAGTTTTCACTAGGAAAATGATGACTTGACTTCCGGGACAAAGGAACTGTGTTATCCTGTAACCAAAACAATGAAGGCAGTCGTAGTCACCCCTCAAATTAGTGCAAACACATGGTGTTCACGGCTTCCTGTGATCAGCTGCCAGGTCTGCATCAGCCCTGAGCCGACTGCTTTCTCCCGGTGTTTATCCACACGCAGCAACATATTCATTTACTGTGAGAGCCGAAGAATAGAGCAAAACCTGCTGAGATGGCACTGACATGCAAGGAGGTTTAAAACTGTTCATCTTCATTATTTGGATAAGAAATTCCTCCTGTCAGTGAACGGTCCACGGGTCTACAGCCTGAACTCACTTGTTGATGAGTCTTACTGAGGAGAAGTCAGGTGAAGAAAGGAGCCTTTGACTGTCTTGACTGCAGACTCTGTCGGTGCCACCGGCAGGATTTCATTGAATTTCTAACTGGACAGAACAGAAATGATGGATCTGGAGCTGCAACTAACAATTACTTTCAGAACCGATTAATCTGTCACTGATTTTCTCCATTAATCAAGTACTTGTTTGGTCTGTCAGAAAAATGTTGATTGGTGTTTACCCACCCTAGAAACAATGATGTTCTCAAATGTTCTCTGGTGTTGTCCATGAACCTCTCATGGAGTAAAGAAACCAGAAATTATTCACATTTAAGAAGGAGAAAAAGGAGAAAGCTTGTTTTAATTAGTGAAACAGAAACAGATTAATCGATTTTCAAAATAGTTTACGATTTATTTAATAATCGACAATAATAATCATTGAATGGAATACTGGTCTGTAAAATGTCCGAAAATATTGATCTGTGTTTCCCAAACCTGGAAATGAGGACGTTCTCAAAAGTCATCATTTGTCCACAAACCAAAATGATGCAGTTTTGATGATTTTTAATGAAGTAGCAAAGGAACCAAAAAATAATTACATTTAAGAAGCTGCACATTTAGTGAATTTGTTTGAATTGTTGAAAAAAAATACTCAAGCCAATTAATTGATTATCAAAAGAGCTGACGATTAATTTAGTAATAGATTAATAATTGATTCATTGAATAATCATGGATCATGGATTAGACCAAAACAAAATGTCCAATTGTTCAAATAATTTATAATGATGACTCCTATCGTCATTTGTAAGTTAATTTTTGCTCCAATCTGTTTTAAATCTAAAACAAAACAACGAAAATTACTTATCGTAAGCCACAATATCTCAATATAATCACACTTTCATATTTTCTCCACACGTCATTTAAACTTTAAACTTGAACTTTTTGAAATTATCCCTACAATGACCCCAGTTTAACTGCATTAACTAAGTATTAGTGTGTGACAGTCAACACGCCTGCGTTGGTCAGTCAAGTATGACCATAGATACATAGCATTTAGAAACCACTGGCATGTCTGTATAATAAATCCTTGTAAATAATGAATGTGGTGGTAGCAGCTGCGTTGCTTACACGTGCACAGCTCCTCTCTCTCTTCTGCTGTTGTGAGGTGACTGCGTGCATTTATTCAACTCATCCAGGCCACGAAGATGACGTCTCAGGAAAACTCTAGATTAACTTGGCAAGAGAAGACAGATTTGCTGGTCCTCAGGGGATGATGCCATATGTACTCTGTCAGCATATGTTTGCACGGCGCATGTATGCAAGAACCGTTCAGTATCTATCACAGTATGTAGTGTTTTTCAAAGGCACAGTAAAGAATAAACTAAATACAAAAATGAACAGAAACAAAAACTACCCTCACATTATGATTAAGTTAATT
The DNA here is from genome assembly GCA_016785285.1 of Brachirus orientalis. Classification (NCBI taxonomy): domain Eukaryota; kingdom Metazoa; phylum Chordata; class Actinopteri; order Pleuronectiformes; family Soleidae; genus Brachirus; species Brachirus orientalis. The sequence goes on along the minus strand of JAFBJR010001097.1, from coordinate 357,376 downwards.
AGTAAGACCAAGAGTAGGACCTAATGAGATGCATTCAAAGACCCTGGTAAATTTCTTTACTTCTGTGCGATCCAAAGTGTGTTGAGCTTAGAGGAGCAGCTTCAAGATGCATTCAAGGAACCTCGTAAATTTCATCACTCCTGCAAACACAAGTATTTGCTGCCACCTTGAGGAAAATAAGTGCACCATAATTTAGGTCCTCAGTGGAATAGAAAGCTTTTTTTTTTAATCAATGCAACTGATATATGTTTGCAGCTTTTGAAATGACAAAGAAAAGGATTATTTACGGTTCATTCCATTCCCGTGTGGATGCGTCCTCAGTGTGATTATGACGTGATCGTGATGTGTAAGAGGATGAACTCTTACTTCAGGGTTTCGTTTGACTTCTTTCTTTTTGTTTGTGCCCTTTTTATTTATTTTTTATCTATTATTTGTGTACTGACCTGAATGAGGAGGGATCAGGTCTCGCGTGCCGTTGACTCACCGCCACTTCCGCGCACATGGAGATGATGCTCAGTCAAAGCCTGCGCTGCCTCTGATAAAGAGGGCAGACTGAGGCTGTGGTGCTCGTCATTCTGAGTGTTAGAGGATCTCAGCTGATTTAAGAGTCACTTCACATCCACTGAAGGGTGATGAAGAAAGAGGCAAGCACATTTTCTGCCTTTAAGGAAATTCGCTTTTCAGTTACACGTCCACTGATGGTGTCATATTGGCAGAACTGTTCTTGAAACATACAGTGAAAGATCAGCGTCTACCCGATCGCACTCGTGCCACTATAATCCCTGCATTTAAAATAGGTTTTTTCACCCGAGGTAATAAATTGGTATTTGGGTTTTAATTATTCCAAGTTATTACAGAATTCATAGGGCTGGGTGTTGTTTGGGTTTAATTCTGATACCAGTGTTAAACTGAAATATGAACTCCACTTTGAAACCACAAGATTCGCGACATGATCAAGTTTTGGAACCCAGTTGTTTTGAACCACAGACATCACCAGACTCCTGATGGATGATGGCAGCTGTCAGTCACACTATCGTCCACTCATGTGCCGTGTTTTATTGTCTATTTTCCTTTAAATTGGAACATAATTTGCAAATTTGGCATTATGTTAATTTTTTTTATCATGTAAAAAGTGGCTCCTTTCACATAGGCTTCCATTCAAATGGAGTAGTTATTGCAACTCTTGGGGTCGCCCCCTGTTGGCTATTTAATATATTTTTACTTCCTGATAAGCTCTACCTGCAAACAAAAGACTACTTCCACTTTTTACAAGCAGTATGTGGATTGAAATTGTACTGTTTTTAAAGTACAACCTAAATGTCAGGAATATTTAAGAATGGCTTTTTATTTCCAAGGCAAATGTGAATTTTAAGTTGAAAAATAGCCAAAAGTAACACCTTAAATATTAAACAAATGTTTGAATGAAAACCTGAATAAATTATAAATTGGAAGATATAAGAGGCTGAAACATCAGCAAACAGGAAAAACTTGTTTTTTTGTTTTTTTCCCACTAAGCCTTAGTATTCAATATTATACAAATATGGCACATTTAAGAGATGTGTTGGTTAAAGAAGTAATCTAAATTTACCACAGACCATTAGAACATTACTAATGTTACTATTTTTTTTTTTACATTTTTGTTAAGAAAAACAATCAATTAAAAAAATTATTAAAACATTTAGATTTTTGAATTTATTTACCCATTTATTTGCCCAAATATTACTGCTGGCGGTCCAGTTTTGGACCCCAGGTTGCCAGTTGATGACCACTGCTTTAAATGGGCCTTGTGGTGCGATGAATTTTACAACTCAGTCAGCTCTTAATCCATAATCTAATCCAAAACAGTACCATACATCACAAGTTGGAAAATAGCCCATAACAACACAATTATACATAACTTTTGTACAAAACAAAGGATTTCGTAAAGGACTAGGGATGAGCCAATAGGATACTCAGCATTGGTATCAGTCTGATATTGGGTCAAAATGACTGGAATCCGATATTGGAAAGATAAAAATGTAAAATCTGATACGATTCACAAATCCAGCATATTCGCTTTGCACAGACGATCAAAATGTAACTGACAATTGTCTGAGTCATGTTGTGGGCAGGTTATTTCCTCGTTATTGGGAGAAATTTGCTGGAGAGTCATAATTTAGGAATTCATCAGCAGTAATTTGTTGTTCACAGCTCTGTAGTTTAAATGATGTCAAAAAAAAGAAGACTATATTGGACTGATATTGGTATGGGACACATAAAAGTGATACCGAGCCATCCGTACATTTTACCATTGAAAGTGGACTTTGACACTTAATACTTTGTTGTCATGTCCATATTTGGATTAGACAGAATGGACCCATGACTCCTGGGTTCCCTTCTCTTCCAAATTCTTTCCCCACTTAAGATTTCTGTCTCCAACGTTCCACTTAAGCACAGCATCATTCCTTATTTATAAAAAAAACAGACGCTATGAAAGCACTCCTCCTCCTCATCATCATCATCGTCATCCTCCTCAGACACATCAGATGGGCAAGTCAAGATGTGAGGGTTTAGAGTTTCTGGGTTAATTGGAAGCACATCAGAGTGCAACTTTTTGTTGGTGTCATGTAGACAAAAGTCTAGACGCTAATTATTGTGAAAACTAATTGAACCAGTTTTCTGCTGCTTGTCATGGCGATGAGGGCTGCAGATAGCCCGACTGTCTATTCTTCTCAGGAAGGTTCCCTAACGGAGTGAAATGACCCAGAAAAATCTAAGTGGCAGCCATGATGAGAGCCGTTCACATCCTTTAAATGACAAAGAAAAGAGCTTTAATACTTCCTCCATGTTCTACAGCACAGGAAACACCAGAGCATCCTTTGTAAAAGGAAAGGGGCTAATGCGGTCCTGCAGGTTTAAAACTATGCCGTTAAACTGAGACATTAAACTAACAGCAGCTGTTAATTGTGTCACGATCTAAAACTTTTAGAAACCCTCACTTTTCCTTTGTCCTCACACTATTGCTGAGGCTCTTTTGTTCATAAATGTAGATTTAAACACCTTTTTTTTAACCTTTTATATAAATTAACTAACTAGTTTTATTTTGATTTGACTATTTGCATTTTTATCATCTTATTTCATTTGATTTCATTTTTATTTTCCATTAGATTTCATTTATTGCAATTTCCTGCTCGTAAATTATGGTTACACCTCAATCCATTGCCCCTTTTCACTTATTCCTCCCCCTCCATTTTGTTTGTTCACATTTATGCATAGGGGAAAGGGATGCGATTTATTGCATTCCAGAGTCTCACCATTAGATTTCACTTATTCTCACTAATTCTTACACAATATAAGGGTATGATTGATTATTGCGAGAACAATGTTCATGGTTTTTCATTGAAAAACTAACCTTGCATGTTAAAAGAACAGACAAGACAAAAAAGGGGAAGATGGTAAGTGTTTTTTAATCTTATGAATATTCCCCCTATCACTTCATTTTGTCCATTTGTTTGTCCGATTGTTGAATTATAGGGTTAGTTAAGAGCTAACTAGCTCTTCAAATGGAGACTTTTTCTGATCAGCACCAAGGAAATGATGTCACCGTCGTAAAGCTGACGTTGGTTAGCAGGTTTTGTAGCTATTCAAACTAAAACAAAACTGCGAAAAAAGTGCGAAATCTATTTTCCCAGGCCTTTTTCCCGGACATTTTCTGACATGTCTCTACTTAAGCTTAATAATCCCGATATTTTTTTTGTTTTTATTCTTCTAAAGACAGCATGTTTAATCTCTGGCAAAAAAAACACTTTAATTGCAGCAATTCAGTAGAACATTTCTCGTATATTTTATGCTGTTTAAAAAATAATCTTTACATCTCTGTTGGTCGTTGATGTCTTCCCTTGACCTCATGGTGTTTTCCATCAAGGTCAAGGAATATTGATTAGGAAAGGAGATGTTTTGAATTCCTGTTAAGAATAGGTGGCTATATGAAACCTAAGCATGATGCATTACAGAGCCTGGTAAATTGCATCACTTCTGCAGGACCTATTTGTTTCCAGGCCTCGTGTTTTTCAGACATTTGCTTAATAATTGCACGTTTTTATGTTTTTCAATTGTATTTTTAAAGACAGCCTGTTTAATCTCTGACAAGAAACTGTGCGTGGCTGCTTATGTGATGACCACTACTCCTCGTAAATCAATTCAAGTTGACAAAATACAAGAGGTCAGGGTAAAATTCAGGAATGGGATTGGACATACATTCTTCCGCTGTATAAATATAATATATTCAACTTTAAACTTTACTGGAGTATTACATTTCTCGCTATTTCATTTATGTTGTTAAAAGATTCTAGTGTATGTGTAGCTGATGTTCTTTTCTGAGCACCTTATGGTTTCTTGTTGATGCCTTCCCTTGACCTCATGTAGTCTACCGTCAGGGTGACAAAGAATTGATTAGAAAATATTTTTTTGAATTCCTGTTAAGCATACAGTATGTGGCATCATGAAGCTGGCAAGTCAGCCAGTGTTTTCATATTGCTTCAATAAGAGAACAAAGCTTAATATTTGCTGAGTTCATCGTTGAGTTTCGAATGAGGCAGTTGAAACATTCTCAAGGTCTCACGAGAGAAACACTCAGCTCTCCTGTGGAAGGGGGGGGGAAAAAAAATGAGCAAATTCAAAAGCCTCGTGAAGGCAGATGTGACCCGAGCTGCATGCAAATATCTGAATATTCTCTTTTGCTTAAATTTCATTTCATTTCTGCTCCCCAGTGTGTTCTCGGTGCAGAGGCTGAGCAGTCATTGTCAAGCAAGCCGGAGTCGCCGTCGTGCACAAGAGGGTTTACGCAGGAGGAGTATATCATCGAAATGGACCAAGAGCTGGAAAAGGGACAGGCTGTCTTCAACGGTCAGTACACACACACACACACACACACACACGTGCACGCACACACACTCACACACAGACTTGGGGCGGGAACAGCTCCAGTAATAATCTCCTGCTGTTGGGTGGGGGATGTTTCAGAGTCCTGCTGGTGTCTGAGCGAGTAGGATTACACTGATACACTGTTGGGATTCAGTTGCTCCACCGTCTCTTGTTCTGATTGCTAATATTGAAATGAAACGTGTCAGTGATTTGTGTTAGAGCTTCGTCTCACAGTCTTTGGATTGTCTCTCTTTGCAGTTTCAGGGGTTTCAGAGGAAATAGCACTTTTTGCGCTACATGAAAAGGTTCATTTAAACGTTTGTCTTGGCTTTTTTATTAGTGCTCTTGACATGAGAATAGGTCTACAACAATTGTTTGATAAGTTTAATAATAAAATAATGGTTTTGAGTGTGGTTTTTGTAACAATTAAAGAAGACATTCAGTGGAAAGTCAAATTTCTGATGTCTTTTGCTGTGTCCCCGTGTCTTCCCATATCTAAACATCACTAAAGTGTCACAATAAACACTTCAGCCACTTCTGAGAAAGAAGGGCTTCTCTGTTTACCTGCGCTCAAGCAAGTGGTTTTGAAAAGTCTAGTTTAGTTACATAACTAGCACATTTGCCGTGCAACGAACCCTCCCCCAACAGCTACTCCTGGTCGTGGGCGTGAACATTCAACCTGAAGAAGAAGAAGAAGAAGAAGCACCGCGGAGCAGTCAGTCAGTTGGTAGCTGGCCAATCACAAGAGACTCAGTGTTCTGGGGGGCGGGCATTAGCTCAGAAACAGAGTGCCTGTTCAGAGGCTGGCAGAGAGCAGCAATAATCTGTCTTAATCTGAAGAGACTATGAGTTTTTTGACCATAATTATTATTTCATTTATCTAAGTAGACATCAGTAATTTTGATTTTTGGTTCAAAAAGACCATTCTATGTGACCTTTAAAACACTCTCTCTGATTTTGCCGCTCCTTAAATGTGAATACTTTCTAATTTCTTTGCTCTGTATGACAAAGAGACCATTAAAACTCAATTATTTTGAGACATTTGAAAACATGAAATGCCAACATCAACATTTTTCAACATTTTATAGACCAAACAACTTATCTATTATGAAAATAGTCTTAAAAATCACAGGTCTACATGGGGATAAGAAAAGTAAAATAAAATAGCTGTGTAGTAGTGACAATGAGTTCATTCCTTGCAGTGAAAGACGTCCATCTGTGGAGCCTTTAAGCTGATAAATTAGCTTATTTAACTCCAAGTACAGCAAATTCTACTGCAGGAATGCACAATGTAATCTGCATGATATCAGTATATGCAGATATTGGCTTTGAGCATGAGTATGGTAAATACAGAAGAGACAAAATTACAGCTGCTGTTGGGTACAAATAAATGATATATATGCATATCGGTTATTGGCCCAAACACCCTTGTTATATGGGCATATTGGATATTGGCCAGAAGTCGATTGTGCATGCCTAATCAACAGTCTACTTCTGTTTTGTTTTGATTTTGTTGGTGGTGTTTTACAGCTGCTATTGTCTGTAATTTAACATTACAGTCTTAGCTTTTTGGTCAGATGTTAGAACAGTTCTCAGGCATGAGAGACTTTTAACCAAGCACAAAGTTCAAGCGTGTGTTATATGAAAAGTTAAGGTGATCGGACAGACTCTTAAACAAACAGTGACACAGAAAAAATGCTTCAGGATAAAGCGACGTACGCGGCTCAAGCATTGACATGACCGGACGAGCAGTCTGTTCTAAACATACTCGGTTACTTTTACATGTTTCTGCAAAACATTAGCAAACCTCACAATGATAAGTAACATACGAGACCCATTAGCAGTGTAAAAGCAAACCATGTGTGCTGAACTGAGCCTGGGTGTGTTTTTAATGTGTCTCATGACGTTGTTAATGTGTCTCCAAGGCATTATTACATAATTTCGTTTTCTTTTTTTCAGAGTCAGACCAAAATATCAGCATCCTTTTTAAAAAGGCCCTCAAAGTCTGGACTGCAGCGTGTGATGATAGCTTCAGTCTATGAACGTGATATTCCTTTGTGCTGCGAATGTGTGTCAGAAGGAATCACCATTATTGGTGTCGGCATGGTGCTGATCAATAAGCCGACTGGATGAGGCAAGACTGCTGAGTAAGGACTGAGAAGATGTCAAACAAAGGTCCTTCTCATAATGGTCATCATGATGGAGTAGATAGAATTAAGTGAGTGTTGTGTATCATAATGCTTTGTTTGTAAAGCTGTTGTCCACTCGGGGGATGGACGGGTCTGCTGGTGGCACCTGTGGCACCGTCAGTGTCAGATCAGCTGGTGAAGCTGTCAGATGTTTCTCTGCACTGGATTTATGTTCATTATTACACTAAAATTGTCTTTATTGAAGAACAGACGACTTTGTTTCCGACCTGTTCTACAGTATCTACGTAGCTGAAGCAGCTCATCACAGACACATGACAAAAATAATGTGGCTCCTCTTAAAATGATCACTTTTGGGCCAGGGTTCTCTTCTCTTCTCTTCTTATTTTATATTGACGTACTAACAGTCATTTACACAGCACATTTGTAATCAGCGAAGGCGAGCGGTGAGCATGCAACAGCACCCCAGGGAAACTCAGGGGAACGAGTTCAGAGAATCTGAAACAGTTTAGTATTTTATCGGCTTTTTATTCAGCATTTTTGGAGCTTGGTAATGTATTTTTTGGAAAAAACATTTGGCAAATGGATGATGTCATAGCCCCTCCTCTCTCTCTTGCTCTTGCATTTGCTTTCACCATTTCCGTTGTTGTCCTTCTCTTGTGTTCTTGGTGTATTTCTGTTTTTGGTGTATATTTTTTGGTGTATTACAGCGCCACACACAGGCCTGGCATATACAGTATACTACAGCATTTAGATTTCTTGAAAGGATGCCGTGTTTACAGAAATATTTTTGCAATTCAGTGTTATTTGTTTAGCGCCAAATCACATACATTATCTCAAGGCGCTAGTACATAGTAAGGGCAAAACCTTTACAATATGACAGAGAGGAAAGAATCCTAACAGTTCGCACAATGAGCAAACACCAGGCATCAGTGGAGAGAAAAACACTCCCTTTTAACAGGAAGAAACCTCTGACATTTTTATAAATAAACAAGTAAAAAGATCATGGTAACAGCATGGTGGTTATCACAGCCATATCAAACATCACCACCGCAATAAACGCATGAGAATTCACTGTATGTGGTCATGTGACCTGTATCCTCAGGCCTCTCGCCCACCGGCTCCAACCCCCCCACAGCTGTTGAAGGATAAGGAGGAGATAATGAATGGACGGGTTTCATGTAGTGTGAATCAAACCTCTTACACTGATTTTTAAGGGAGAAACAAACGTGCTGAGAAAGCTCCGGGTATAGTTTCAATCACGCCGCACAGCAAGTAATCAATAACCACACTCGCTCCCCACGGCCATGTTTCTCACATGTATCTGTAGCGGTTGAGACGTGTATTCCTAGTCAATACTTCCACATCTTCACTCCGTGCAGGAAGTGTTGAAATGCTTTCGTGATTTTGAATCGTTCTGTTTGAATACGATGTTTTTCAGCGCTGCATGTTTGAGGTTAGCGGGGGTCACTCGTGTCAGTACAGCACAGACACATTCTTTTCTGATGGGGTTTGTCTGTGATGGCTTTTTCACTGGACGGTTGCCAGTAGCCAGCCCTTGGATTGTTGATTGTGAAGTGTCACTTCACAGTCGTCGCCTGTGGAACAAGGCAAGTCCCAGTGTGAACATATTGAACTGTGTGAATATAAAGCAGGGGTTTGCCATTTTCTTTGCCTTGGAGAATTACAGATCAGAAAAGTGACTGCACTCCTGCGTTACTAAAATCCATTTTCCCTTTTTGTCATTTTACTCTAAAGGAATTGCTTTAAAAAAAAAACACTCTGTGACCATCCAGATATTCTTTGTGGAAGGAAGCCAAAGTACCACCCAAAGCCCCAACAGTGAAGTCTTATTTATAATCTGCTGTGTGACACTTTTAAATGCATCAAGGGACAGGATTGGGCAGAAAAATGTTCCGCTCGACACTTTCCTCAAAAGTGTGTGTCTGGTTTGACCTGCAGGATCTCTGAAGGCTGAGCACATTGAGTTTTTAGCATCTCCTGACATATGTGATGCATTTCCCCAGAGGGAAGGTCTGTTAACCGGCCAAAAACTATGTCTGCCACAGATGACAAGTGTGAAAAATGTGGAATTATTAAAGAAAATAATTATACTTTCTCTTTTTAGTATTGCAGTTTTGTTTCACTCTTGCTTGTGCTAATCGCGGAGTTATGGCTGCAATTTTTTTTTTTAAAGATGTAACAGGAAATGTAAAGATTAATAAGATGTTATGGGGTCAAAGGGTCATTTTATGTACTAGTGCATACATTGAATCTGGCAAATTCAGTGAAGCTCCACAATTTGACCAGAATATCTCTGTCATATTTTTATCCAAACATCATCAAAGTTGGCACTGCACACACTGGGGCTCTTTGTAAATCAAATGGCAAGTTTGAAGCCTGTCAGTGAATCCTTTGACAGATAGGGGAGATGAATGGAATATGGGGCTGTGTGTGTGAGAGAGAGAGAGTCGTCACATTTCTACTGATTTCTTATCCAAAACCTGCCAGAGTCAGCACTGCACACACTGGTGCCCTGATGAGTAAGTCACCTGCCGAACCTGGACAGTTATGTGCGTTCGTGATTAACACACAGTCAGATGTTCCTTGCATTTACAGATGGATTAACTTGAAATAGTACTGTACCGGTATTTTTTCAGAATTCAGTCAGGAGTAGCCTGTAGCTTTAACTGAAGTAACACAAAAATAGGATTTGCTCTACGGGTCCCCCTACAGTGGGTAAATGCTATGTCGCGGTAAGCCACCGATACAGGTGAACTCTGAAACTGGACTTCTAATGTACAAACAACCATGTCTTCAGACCAGGTACAGTAGCCCATGTTATTACATTTTATTCAAATACGATGAAATTATTTTGTCTTTTAAGATATTAGAAAATAAACAAATTGCCCTGAAAATAATGCCGGAAGAAATAAAGTTGTAGCTTTTACAACCTATTGCTCATTGTTTGCATCACTTGCGATTTTTAACGAGATGGATGAGATGACGGTCTGACGCACAGCAAGTCCAAGTGCATGAGATACAGATGACAAGCAAACAACTTTATACACTTTGTGGTCCAAGAATAACAGAACCAGGTCGTCCTCGGTCAAGTGTCCCTCTGCTTCTTATACTGCCTCTCTGCCTCTCCCTCATCCAGCCTCTTATTCTGTCGCTCTCCCGCTTTCTTTTCTTTGTCTCCTCGGACTAAACCACAACCCCTCTTCAGTTTTTTATGCCCCAAAGTAGAATTTTGTAATTATATGTGGTATTGACCTGCTCAGGCTTTAAAAGGGTACCATCATAATAATCATAGAGACATTATTTGAAGTTTGAAATCCCCCATATTGTTGCTTTAACGTTAAAATGGTGTTTCTTGTTTGGGTTGTATTGGTTGTTTGTAGTACACAGACTCTGCTCGTGTCTCTCTCTCTGGTGGATGTGTAGAACGGGTCTTGATACTCGTGAACACTTTTCAGAGCTGAGAGCAGAAGGAGGACCGAGCGTGTGCCTCACAGTGAGTGAACATCTAATTAGAGATAACAACGGACAGTGTGTACACAAGCTTCCTGTCTGAGGCACTATTTATTTTTATCTTTTTATTTTTTTTGCTTTAATCCCTGCCGCTGTCGCGCTGATGCATACGAGTGGGAATGTGTGTAAGTGTGGGGTCACATGTTTGTGTGCTTCAGTGGACTCGGGTTCCGTGAAGTGAAACGAGGCAACAACAGTGACTAAACCTCAGCGAGGAGCAGGAGAATAGAGATGAGTGTTTCACAGTGTGGTTGACTGTGGAGCTGAGGCTCACCGTGTGCGTGTGCTGTGTTGTTTACACTGTGACATACTTATGGGTAGATCAAGTGAAAAATGAAAGATGAAGGCGAAAATCCATAATAGTAGCTGGAAAACAGTGAACAAGGCACACACACAAAAAAAAGAAGACAAGTCAGTGTGTTTTGCGATGACCTCTTAAGCGTATCAACATGTTCACCTACTGTATGGCTCATTTCACACTGATACACGGATAATTTGAGATATTTTAACTGCTTTGTGATTTGTTTGGTTCTTACTGAAGGAATAGTTCATTAGCCTTCGAACAGTGGTTCTTAAAGTATAACAAAAACCTCTTTTTTTCAGGTGTAAATAGTGTATAATAGGTGTCTTGTAATGTAATATTTGTTGATCCAAGTGAAAATTCTACATGTTGTCACAAAAATCGGCATCATCTACTGCCTCTCTGTGGTCAAACACAACATATTTTGCCGCTGTCTTTTTTTAGTCCACGTGTCACTGGTACAAGCTTTCATTATATTCTTGTCCAGCCAGCACAGACCTTGGTGTCCCAGACTGATCCTCCTTTTATAAACGCCAGAGCTGTCGCTTCCTCGCCTTTCTCTTCAGCACTTGAAGAGCCTGAGAGGCTCGAGGCTGCTCTCCCTCTTCCCATCCCTCCCTCCCTCCCTCCCTCCCTCCCTCCCTCAGCTCTCAGCCCACCTCTCTGCAATTTTCAAAATCAGTCATTGGGCGGAGTTTGACCTTGTAAGTCTTCGACAATTTGGTATCGCAATTAGAGCTGCAGCTAACAATTATTTTCATAATCAATTCATCTGTTGATTATTTTCTCGACTAATCAAGCCCTTTTGGTCCACAAAAAATGTCAGAAAATGCTGAAAAAATGTTGATCTACGGTTCCCAAACTTGAAAATGATGATGTTCTCAAAATTAATTAAATCAGTTTTAATGATTTCTTTGTTAAATGGAGCAAAGAAACTAGAAAATATGCACATTTGAGAAGCAGAAAAATCAGTCATACAGTGCAATTTTGTGCATTCTCTGGAAAAAAAAAGGCACAAACATAGCTTTTAGTCATAAATCTGTTGTTTTGTTAGACGTGAGTTAAACTCCATAGTCACATTGGACTTTTTCAGGCAAAATTTAAGGGGCTCTCTGGCTTTGGAGATACGAATTTGGGGTGCAGTGCATAATGTCTTATAGCTGGGTTATGATTTGATGGCTCTGGGTGCTGTTAATTATTTAATTGGAGCAGGGAGGGAGTGAATTATTTATGAGAGGAGAGAGGATGGCAGGAAAAGTCGTCACTCCAAACAGATGGTGTCTGGAGGATGAGTTTGGGAAGAGAGGAGGGAAGAGGTGAAGAGCAAAACGTAAGAGAAAATAACATTCTAGTGTCGTAAGCACCAATGCAGAAAAGATTAAAAACTTAAAATCTCCAAGTGTTGCTGACTGATGCAAGGTGAACATGAAATTTCAACACTTATCACCAGTGGAAATTCAGATTAGCCAACACTTACGGGAAAGTGGCCGAGTCAGATTGTGTTGTTGTGAAAAGGAAATAAAATGAAATGGGGGGTAGAATGGAAAGTTGATTCAGCTGCTGCCAGACAAGTGATTTCAGGGAACACTCTGTGTGTGTGTGTGTGTGGGTGTGTTTGTGTTTTCAATGACTATCTGTCTGTGTAGAAATAGATGTAGTGGTTTTGGTTTGCTTTTATTGGCCTGGTGGACATGCTTGTGTGTGTCTCCTCTTCCTGTTTTTTTCATGTTATGGTTGTATATACACTATGTTTTTTTGTTTTCGCTTGCATGTGTGTGTGTGTGAGAATTAGGTCAGTGGTTCTTCTGTATTTCCTCTGAAGCTCGGCTCGGGTCAGGCTCACCGCTCTGACCTTTCCATTTTCCCATCCATCCTTCCTATTAAGGCACTGAGTGTTAGTCAGCAGTGAGGCCACTGCTGCGGCACTGCCACACACACACACACACACACACAACCACACACAGAGCAGTGGAAACCCCCATCACACAAGCCAGTAGACACTAAACACATTCCTCCCTCTCAATCCCCCTCTCTTTCTCCTCTCTGTCCTTTTCCCTCCTGTCCTTTCTCTTCCCTTGTCATGCAGTGGGATTGCCCCACTTTATTCACTCCTCATATATCACATCTCATCAGCTGTATCTGGGCAGGGCAGTCAAGATACAGAACGAGGGCTCTCTCTCTCTCTCTCTCTCTCTCTCTCGTTCTCTTGTTGAAAGTTTTAGCAAAGGAATATTCATGTCTTCAGTCATTTTCTTACATTCTGCTGGAGGAAGCACTGACATTGTACCACCTACTGCCAGGTGGAAATGACTAATTTTATTCTGAGGAACATTATCCTGGCAACTACCAATTAGGTGGTGGGCAGTCTGCATATTTTTTATGATGATAGAAAGTCTATATGTGTGATACAGTAAATGCCGGTGGCGACGACAAATAAATCGGCCACCTGAAATATCAGGGTGCTTTATCACTGTAGATCCAGTGCCATAGAGCAATACATCTCATTGATCTGTGGCGACGACAGTGCAGGCTGTAAACCAGAATCACAATCAGGTTCATTGCCGGGTAAAGCTTACGCAACATATGAGCACTTTGCTTAGGTCGTTGGGGCAAAAATAAGAGCAAAAACAAATGAATATTAGAAGAAAATGACGATAAAGTGGAAAATAAGGAAAGATAAAAGTTGGTGTAAAAAGAAGAATTGGGAATGCAAAACCACTGTGGGGTTGCGTACCTTATTTTTAGCAGCTAATCTGGTGTAGAATAGTGTCCGATGGCCAAAATTGTTGCAAAAAAAAAAAAAAAAAAAAAAATTAACAATAAGAAGAATTAAGACAGCAGAGCAAACCAACACTTTGAGGTGTCGTGACATCGTGTTGCATCAAACATAATAGAAAAAAAGTAACCTCACTGGGAACACATATCAATCTTTATTGTTTAACATCTCTACCAAGTCAAATCACATTAATTAGCATTAAAATATGACCTGTTTTAAGGAATGGTCATAGGAATTTCCTTTAATTTTAAGTTTTAAGCAAAATATACAGATTGGTTTTGCTTAATTATCTGACTTTTCACCTCACATTAACTCAGAACTGACAATATTACAAATCAACTGCAACAACAATGATAAGCCTTGGACATACAGTACATACGCACCTAATAACACACAGCTGTGATTTGTGCAAAAACTGTCGGAGTTGCTGAAGAAGAAGATGAAGCTGGGAATAAAAGAGCAGAAATTAGCGGAAAGTGGAGCTGAGGGCGGCAACAGAAAGAAAATCAACAGTTAACTCAATAAGCTGGTCTGCAAAATATTTCGGCCGCAAACCTTTTCTTTCTACCACCTTAAAATGCGGCCACACACAGCCTGCAAATTTGGTCCTAACTAGTAATTCATCTGTTGGTAGCAACAACAACCTGTAATAATAATAATAATAATAATAATAATAATAATAATAATAATAATACATTTAATTCATAGGAGCCTTTCAAGACAGCCAAAGTTGCCTCACAAGACAGCACACAATAATCAGTTCATTAAAAACAATATAAAATGATGTGAATTCACAATAAGAAAATAGATGATAAATTTGCATTTGTAATTAAAGCAACACTAATGTTAGCGCTACTGTAGCCACACTAACTCAACCACTGCTAACAGCACAATCCATTTTTAAAAAACAACAACACCGCTGCAGTTTAAGTCAAATTTCTGCATCAAATTGGTTCTTTTAGTGATATATCCGTTGCATTTCTGTTGATATGTCTTGCAGTTGTTATCCAAAGTCGGCACCGAACACACTGGTGCCCTTCGTACGTCACCTGCCGAGTCTGAAGTCTGTCAAGTGACCGGTTTGACAGATATTCCTCGCATTTACAGACAGATATAAACATGGGAAAGAGTGGTTCTCCATCAATAATGCAGGCAGCAGAGAGACTAACACACTTCAGAAAGGTGAGGTAGCTTGAACACGGGTGAAGCACATCAGGGACGAGCTGACACTCGCAGGGAGGGAAACGGACAAAAACAGAGAGTAAAACAAATGTGTATACACAAGAAAATAACCCATGAAATAAAACAAAACACCAACACACAAGGGAATGAAAACAAAAATCGAGGCAGAACGTCAAATCTCAGAAAATAGTCCGACAACAGCTGCAGCCCATGAAATATTCAGTACGTCCTACATTCTAATGTATATGTCGTATGTCTTACTAGTCATAAGCTATTTTTCTGTCTCATTCTCATTCACTCACTCTTGCAAAAGTAGTAGTTTTACATACTCACCCACTGTTAACACGACCAAGTTTTGTCAAGCAACTGGTGAACTTCAGTTGCTTGACAAAATAATTTAACAACAAGCAAATTAAAAACAGAATTCTTTTCATGTCCTTCATTACCCAAAGCTAAACAAATTCATTTTAAATTGTAAGTAATGCTATGTTCTTTCTCCAATTCAGAAATAGAAACCACGGGGCATATTATTGGATGTTCTTCACTGGTAACCACAACCCAAAGATTCTGGAACCAGCTGAAAAGATTGGGCGAAACAAAAACAACAAAAGAGAATGTATCTGTTGAATTTAAGTCGCATGCAGATGTAATGTCAGCAGTAAAGTTGGATAAGACAGAGGAAACTGTCGAATAACACTGTCCAAATTTTTTGAAGTCCCCACCCATCTTTGTTTCTTTTTCTAATGAATTCAGTAAAATGACTGTATACTTTTCTAATAGAAGACATTTTTGCTAGATCCTTTTTTTTTATTTTGTCTTAATTTACATTTATTTATTCTATTGTTTTGATTGATTTCCTTTAAATCAGTTGAAAATGTTACGACTCACTTACTTTGTCCTGTTGCACAACAATTTCAATGTGCCTTGTTGTTTGGACATTTACAAACCTGTGCAGAAGAGTACATGTCATGAAAGTGCATTGTTTTTTGCTTAACAAACTTAAATTTTATTTATTTTTTGCCCTATAACCAATCTTTGATCTTTGCAAAACTTATTTTTTTAAAAACTAGCTGTAGTGCTGTACAGAAGCTGCAGTATAGACAGGACTCTTCATGACTGATGATGTGTGTCTGTGTTGCCAAATCTGTAATTATTATTTATAGATGCACTAATTAATTGTCTAAATTAAAAAGGGTTGGGGGGGGGAAAAAACGTACAAATTAAAAGAGATCAGAGAATGATAACTGGCTCTCAGCTGTTTCTAGGTTTTCCAGATGGCACAGCTCTGATAAAGCCAAAAGCCAAAGTCAGTGCCGACTTACTGGAGAAAATGGAACAAATATTGCAGAGCCAGATAGTTTTGTCAGGAGTTTGTCGAGACTCAGCACGGCTAAATATACACATGTACGAGCACGGGTCCTGCATGTGTGATTATTTTTTGCACCTCATATTTTACACACAATCCTTTTCTTTTTTTTTTACATGACACTAAATCATTCACGACAAATGTCAGGCACCGGTGGATTTCCTCTCGTCTTTTCGTCCTCGTCTCATTTTCTGTTGTTGCTGGAACACAGATCATCCCTTTCATTCGGCGTTTCTAATTGTATCCATCTCACTTCGCATCAATTATCCAGACATTACCAGAAACATTTCTCAACCACAGACTCTTCTCTCAGTGCAGAAAGAAAGAAAGAAATTAAGAAAGGCCTTTTTTTTTTACCACAACTGCTTTGTGCACGTTCATGTGTTTGGAGGAAGATTTCCGCTCTGTTTTTCATATGTTGGAGTGACAAACCCCAGGCAGTGCCGCTGTCAGCTCCACAGATATGGATGGAATGTTTACACTGGTTTTTTGTTACCACTTTAAGACCTTTTCTGATATGAACACCAACCTTGTGAGGACCAGTAATCCTAATGGAGACTAAAGCCTGATGTTAATGATGCTGAACCCAATGTCTAAGGCTCTGGTTAAGGTTTGACTTTGTCATTATTGTTAATTTAAGGCACACACACCACCTCAATTGTTGGCTGCTGGGCTGTCAAGAAATAATGCTGCTGCAACAACATGATGTTGGCCTGAATCTATTATTCCCACTTGTAAATAAGTCGGCGTATACAATATTACTGTAACAGCTTGGTCTTATGTAGGGCTGCAATCATTTTCATATTAACAAACACTGACACAGTACCGTAATACACATAAGGTTAGGGCTGCAGAAAATCTTGAATAATCCACTATTCTTTGATTACTAAATTAATCGTCAACAATTTGATAATTTAATATATCAAAGAAATCATTAAAACTGAATAATTTTTGTTTTGTGGACAAAACAAGGCATTAGACAACATCATCATTCCAGTCTGTGAAGATTCTCAGTCATCCAGGTCATGGTATCCAAAAGTGTAGTAAAAAAAAGGCAACTAGACTACAACCAGAGGTCTCAAACTCGTGGCCTGCGGGCCACATGCGGCCCCTCCACTCAATTTAGTGTGGCCCACCACTTCATATAATGGGAACTTGCACATGACCGTATAATGACAGAATATAATACTAAATATGTTGGCTATTGTCATAAACGCTGAGCAATATTTCATTAATAATAATAATTTTACATAAGTTTATATACATATCAAACTTTTACATTTATACTGTATGGAACGTAAAATTCCATATACAGTACATGAGCTTGTTTCATGTTTCCGTGACAGTTGTCTATATATTTACTTTATTTTGCATCGAAAATGTTTTGTTTATTGTCAGCTGTGTTGTTCCATACGATAACAAACACTTTTACTTTGAAATTCTGTGAAATATCATCAAGAATATCATTGATTTTTAAGCTAATATCCCAGATAGTTGAACTTTTTTTTTTTCCACATGAGCAGACCGGACCCCTGATTCCCCCCCCCCCACCCCCGTTACTAATCTAACTAGCTAAGCACCATCAATAGGTGGGGTTGATGGTTGTGCTGATGATAATGTATTCATTACAGTAGACCACACTACGCCACTGAAGAGAGCATCTAAAAACGAAAACCAAGGTCCAAAAAAAATACACACTAAATCTCAAAAGTCCAATTTAGAAAATAGAAAAGATGCATCTATGAGGAACACACGACCTCGATGGTTAACCATCTGTAGCCTTCATTGGGGGCAGGATGTGTAGCACCATTAGCCCTTGTGAGCTTCAAAAGGATCCCTGCCACTGGCTTTTAACAGATTTAAAGTGCTTGAACTGGCATTGTTGTCCTTCAGTGACAGACTCCTGCAGATGAGGAGCGTCCTTTGTGCCAACCAATCGCAAGATGAGAAGCAACATGGAAATGAGAAGGCAAGCAAATGGCTACGGCGAGACTGCACACGCACCCACACGCGTGTGAACCTTCTTCCATACCTTCCATTTTAATTTGGACAGCTTCCAAGAAAATGTCAAAGTGGAAGTCACTGTGCTATCGTGAGTGTGTCCCGTCTATGTGATGACTGAGCGACTAGTGCTACAGTTTATATGCAACATCACTAAAGAGGTCGGCTGATTTCTCTGTTTCTTTGAAAAATACTTTTCTAACCGCCAGCTGCTGCTCTAAGCATTTTACTTAGAGTTTGCCTTTGAAATAAACATACTTTTAAATATGGCGGCATGGCTCAGTGGTTAGAGCCGCCATCCAGTGACTGCAGGGCCGCTTGTTTGAAAAAATTACCCATTCTAAAACATGGTTCCTAAACTGTGGTCTCCGTACCGCCAGTGGTCCGCGAGCTTCCTCTGGTGGTACTTGGAGGAAAATCAGAAATAGTTCTACTGTATTAACCAGGGTATGTGATCTGAGGAATTTGGACCAGAGAGCGTGGAAAATGAAACAAATAACAAAATAATAAGAACAGGAATAAGTAGAGTCACCTCATCTCTTCAAGCTCAGCTCAATCTTAATCTAATCTCACTATACCGGTGTCTGAAGTACATGTGCGGAAGAGGAGGATGATGAGAGAGCAGATTGGGAATAAATCTAGCTCCTGTGAAAAAACCTTTGTAGCTGACTTTGCTCGGCATATTTACACCACTGTATTTTAACATTGGCGATAATGGTGTCACATCAAGAGCTCAATATTTTCCTCAGGTGGTGCTTGGTATAAAAAGTTGAAGAACCACTGCTGTAACTGTTCATCTGTGCTCAGCTAAATACGCAGACACAGCATGCGTCGAAGCTGGTATTTAAAACGCTTGCTGCGTTTGTGACATGTTACCAATGTTGATGGTGAAACTGTGAAGAAAGTTAATTTTCACTTGCTATTTTTCGTTGCGAGACACACGCAGCTCACGTGAAAAATAGGCGAGAGGTCTATTCCCTAAAAAAGAGGCGCTCGTCTCACGCGGCCTGTGTGAGCGATCTCATTAAAAACATGTGTGCCTTAATGAAAAAAAAAAAAAAAAAAAAAAAACGTGTCGCACACATGCATCCAGTGTGAAACAGGCATTAGAGGAGGTTTTGACTTGCCTGTTAAAATAAATGGTGTCCCAGCAAGGAAAACTGTGAAACTGAACACAGGGAGAATGGGTTCATTAACACAAGTGGATCTCTCTCTCTGTGTGTTTATACTTGTTTTTTGGACCCTATAGGACACTGACTTTGTTAGGACCAGTAGTCTTCATTGGGAACTAAACCTGGTCTTGATGAGGCAGAACCCCATTTCTGAGAAACCTTGATTTTGATGTGAATTTGCTGAGGTTAGGGTTATTTGTTTTGGCTGTCCGAATAACAATGCAGTGTCCCAACAAGAATAGCTGTGTAAATCTGCGTGCGTGTGTGTGTGTTTGTTCATGTTAAGAGAAAGTGGTGCAGCCCATGGCTGTGTTTTCTCGGTCTGTTGAGTGAAACTTAAGGAAACCAGCTGTTTCAAATTTATGAGAGAAAATAACGAGCACTTGTCAAACGGAGTAACATTTTAACAACATTCAAAACGATTATATCTCAGAGTGTGTCTGCATAAACAATATATCAGCGTGTCTTTTGATATAATTGCTGTTAAGGAAATGTATATGTAGCAATAAATATTGTTTTATCACTCAACTTCAAACTGTTAGTCAAGGCTCAGGGTGAGGATCACACACGAATCCATGAAACCAAAACCACTTGAAAGCTTGAATAGTTTTGCTTTTCTTGCAAAGAATCACTTCTGCTCTGTTAGGCATGTTCTGCATGTTTGCTCCAACCTGAGATTGGGCAACATCGTTGTTATGCTTTGGCAAATCCACTGGCATAAATCAGCCGACAGTAGAGCAAACACACAGCTTTGATTTAACTCACACAAATGTTTATTTTTTTGGTGAAGTTTTAGCAGCAAAATGTATCCAAATACCCAAATATTTTGTCCCAGTGTCCAGAGCAGCGGGTGTGGTCCCGTCTCCAGGGGAAGGCCTGGCTCAGGGAGGATTATGGGATTGTGTATGAGGAGGAGGAGGAGGAGGGCAAGAGGGTTGGGAGGTTGTTGATTTGAAGTTAATGCAATTTCAAAGCCAACATTCATTACATCCATAATCCAACTGTGTGGAATATGACTGAGAGCAGCCCTCACTCATTTATGTGTGTGTGTGTGTGTGGATGGATGAGATCAATCAGCACGGGGCGACAGCTGTCCTCTGAGGATTAGCTGTGTGTCTGTAGCACATATGTTCTCCCTGCTCCTCATATACAGACAAACAGCAACTGGCTGACTTTCTAATCCTGCCCTCCAGATTTTATTTATAATGACTTACATACATTCAAATGTTAACCCTAAACCTTCAGTTGGAAGTGACGCTATTAAGTATGACTCATACTTCAGAATGTCACGGTGTGGGAATTTTTCCGCTGGGTAATAAATGTGGGAGCATTGGAGTTTTATCAATTACAATGGACATTTCACCAGACAAATGTAATATGACACATTATTGGAACCCCCACCTGCACGTCTGCCCGCCCAATGCACACAAAGGCGAAAACATTATTTATTAACAGATAACAGGCCGGTATGTAAATGTCTTCATTACTGTGCCACCTATGGTGTAGAATCCAGATGCTCTGGAGTCATGATTGTCTACTCAGGAGGAGCGGTTTAAAACATAACATCCCTCAGTGCCTGAGGCTTGGTTCACGCCGGACGCATGTTTTAATTTAGGTGCCCGTGTTCACAGATTAGAGTGTTGACACCTCTCAGACATTTCTATTTGTGAGTATATTTTTCACACTTTGACGTGGCACAGTTCCCTGTGACAACTTTCAGCTGAATGTGAACTCGTGAAAAAACATAAATGTTACATTTTTATTATTAACTATTTCTTTGTCCATCTGAGTAAATAAATTTACATGACATTTTATAGCAGAGATAAATCAGAAAATCATAAAGATCACGGATGAGCCAGTATGATACTTGGGACTGTTACTGATCCGATACTTCAATATATCTATCTTAATATCTTCTTTATTGTAGCAGAATATATGTATTATTCAGCACTTAAAAGGTATAAAATGACCGTATTGGACTCATATCAGTATTGGGAGATACTTGAGGTTGTGATATTGGTATTGGACATGAAAAAGTGATATTAATAAGCATATCTGTTGTGTGGTAGACGCCACAGTTATGCCATGCAGTATTGATGCGCGCACACACTACACATCTAAGTTTGAAGTGGGCCTTATATTTCTCATGAGCCTTGAGGGCTTCCTTAGTGGAACCAAGGCCAAGCTGTCCTCAGTGCTCTTCTGCTGGTAATCAGAAAAATCTTTAGATGGTCTGTTATGCTTCTAGGCTGGATGTTTTGATCTCGAATGGGCTCTTAAGGTTACTCCATGTGTTCAAACGGATAGTGACGGCTAACAGGTTTTTTTGTGTTGAGTAGAGATGCTGCCACCGGTGAGAAATGTGTAGATTTTCGCATTAATATTTGATTGAATTTTGGTTTCAGACATTTTCAGACGAGAACGTTTGCATGTGGACATTATCCAGACTTTGCTCTTCACATATATGAAGAATGCAGCGGGACACTGCCCTGGTTGTCTGTGCTCGATCACAGCAGCGAGAGGAGAATCTCCAGACGTGTGTGCCTGTGTAACATCAATAACACACACTAGCGCTGCAAGCCTACTCATAACCTCATTAAAGTACATGCACAGCTCTATACTGAGGCGTCTTTCGTTGCATATTGACATCGTTGCATTCCCTCTGGATTTTCTGGCTTTTTCAACTAAGTAGAAACGTGTATTGTTTCAGTTTCAACTAAGTAGAAACGTGTATTGTTCAGTGAAAAAAAAAAAAAACACAGTGCAGATATCATATGAAGATGCATTGTACCTATTAATAATTAATGAAGATAAAAAAAAAAAAATAAATAATAATAATAAATAATAAGAAGAATGTAGTCTTTCTAATAAAGGACACAGCAAATGATTGTTGCATTTTGCACATTATGATTTAAACACTGTAATTTTCATTTGTCTTATTTATTGGGTGTTACAAGGACAGAATTATAAAGTATTAGAACTAAAGACAATGTTTCACAGTAACTTATATTTAGAGATAAGTCTTAGCTGAATATTCACTTTGGCGTAAGCCTTGCAGCTGGACTTAAACACAGTTGTCATCAGATCTACTGAAATATCTGCGAAATAAATGAAGCGGAGAAAGCCTGCTGTAATGTTTTACAATGTTAATATCTAAGGTTTCCTATAGATTAGGGGCTCAGTGGAATTTGCTGTTTAATGATTGATGTACTAATGTAATCTCTTATTTGCCAAAAAAAAAACTTGCTTCAATGAAGCAAAGATTTGTAATGGATTATTCCTGTGAAAAAATTCATAAAAACAAGTAACTTGAAAAAAACCAAAACACAAGTAGAGATTTAGAGTTTATTCTAAATGTTTGTCTGGTGATTAAAGAAGAAAACAAGCAATTGCAGATGGAGCTTAGATGATACACAAGTCAGCTCAACTGGTAATGATGATGGATTTGCTCAAGATATAAGAAATAACAAGTAGTAAACAAAGAAGCATAAAGAAAATCCTCACTGCTGTGATGAAAGTTGACCACACTGACCTTGTCGGGACCAGTAGTAGTCCTCATGGAGACCCAAACCTGGTCCTAATGAGGCAGAACCTCCTGTGTGAGGAATGCTGTCAAGTTTTAAGGTTAGGGATAAGAGATAAACAATGTATCCTGTTCACAAAAGGATTCTGTAACAAAAAATGGGTGCCAGTGTTTTACATGTTAGTTTTTAAGGCTAAAGAAAAATTTCCACCGTCCACACTGTCTCTCTGGTCTGTGACCTTTGACCTACAGATACACACTGGCCCTGAACTGTATCCAGAAATAAAGACACAAAACCTCTCCTAGCTCATGTGAGGGAGTGACTGAAGAATGGATTAGTCCATCTCCATTTAAGGACTTAAAGTAACGATTTTGGACTTTGGTTAGAGAGGTTTTCTTTCTATTGTACATTTTACAAACCAATCAATCAATCAATCAGCTAATAACAAAAGCAATTAGCAGAGTAATCGATAATGAAAATAGTCATTAGCTGTAGCTGAATAAAAGACAGTAGTAAAGAGCTCCGCTTCTATCAAACAGTACTATCAGACCCGACTGAGGGAGCGTTTGTTTGTATGCAGCAGCAGTGCAGGGGAGGGTGGTGACAAGGGTCTATTCACCAACCTGACTTCACTTTTCTTCTGTGTGCTTTCAGTGTTTTTGCAGAAAATGCCACTGTTGCCTCCATCTGTCTTAACATGAACAAAAAAAAAATCACTTCCTGTGTGCAGCATGGCATTGTTGGTTTCTAAATTTAATTGTGAAATTCATACAGTGTGGCTTTATGTAAAGATTTTGAATATTTCCTTCATCACTGGTGCTAACATGCAGATTAACGAGCATAAGTTGTAGCATATAAGCATAAATGTAACCTTTGTAAAATGGAGAGTTAATATTATTGTTTTTTTTTTTTGTTTTTTTTTACCAAAACTTTCACAAAAACTTTTATTGTTAGTTTGTTTGTTAGTTTATTTGTTAAATATGTGCGATGAAGAAGCCCTGAGTGTCCTTAGAGGGGTCGTTAGGACTAGAAAAGATATAAATCACATTTTGTATTAACACAGAGAAGATGGATTCATTAACACCTTGCAGCCTTGACGAAAAGAAGAGGATGGGAACAAAGCTGCTAGTGCAAGTGTGTGTTTGTGCGGATGTTGGCAGGTGCATGAGGTGATAATTGGTAAGAGTCTCATGTTTGCTCAGGCGCAGATCTAAAAGTGGATCTCTTCACAGTCACAGTACCTTTGAGATCTCAGGCCTCCACAGTCCCAATTTTTCCACTGTATTTATTTAATCAAATACCTGACAATCCTAAAAGCAGGTGTTGAGAGCTCGGTTTTTGAATTGTTTTAATTTATTCATTTTTTGGGTTTCAGCTGCATATACTGTATATTTACCAGTATATACAATTTGTTGCTTAGGGAGGGATGCTTATCATAAATTATTAAATCATTGAAGATGTAGTCTCTGCATATTAACAAACAGCCCAGTCTGTCTGGATCTGTTGAGTAACTCAAATGTCCAGAGTTTCAGTGCACTAAAAACCACAGTTATACAACCAGAATTTTTGCCTCAAAGCTAGAACACAAAGTAAAAGTAGTTGGGGGGGGGATGTGTTTTCCGTGTTCTTGCTGTCTCCTGTGACTCCACACTTGAGTTTCAGATGAGGTTTGGTGGGTGGATTAGCCTCAACATGGCTGCAGTATACTCTTCTGGGCCATTTAGCTAATCTGTCAATCTGTTTGCAGGGTTTGTGTGTGTGTGTGTGCGCGTGTTTGTGCATTTTGATTTCAGACCGATCAATACAGGGTTTGATTAAAGCCTCAGCAAACCCAACATTAAGAATTAATAATGAGGATGTGGACATTGCTGTTGTAGGTTATTTGCTCAATCGGCTCAGACTGAATGTTTACTGATAGTGGGATGGAAGCAGGTTCTGAGCCCTTTGACTAAATAACAGCTGTCTTTAATGTTGTTGAAAAAAATAAAAGTACTTTGGGTAAAAAAAGATGACTGAACAGGTGTGACCCTCACACTCAAGTGACCTTGGGGCCCACTGAGCACCTATTCTGGCCAGTAGGGGGCCATAGTCAAGTGGAAAACATTTTGGGCAACTATTCAGCAGGGGTGAATGACTTGAGTTTAAAATTATATCACAATATGCCATCATGATATTGCAATGATAGATATTTAGTAGAA
The DNA here is from genome assembly GCA_016785285.1 of Brachirus orientalis. Classification (NCBI taxonomy): domain Eukaryota; kingdom Metazoa; phylum Chordata; class Actinopteri; order Pleuronectiformes; family Soleidae; genus Brachirus; species Brachirus orientalis. The sequence goes on along the minus strand of JAFBJR010001097.1, from coordinate 332,273 downwards.
TTTCATTATAAAAGTGTCCATGTTGACATGGAACCACATTTAGATATGATCGCAATGTATTTGTGATACAAAATGAATCGATTACTAAAAGAAAATATTAAGTGTGGCACAAGTTTGAGACCTCTGCTTTAAGCGCTAACAGCTAACATCGCCGTTACTGGCTGATGCTAACATGTGGCGGTAATATATTGTCACTTCCTCTTCATCAGTGTTGTTCCGTGTCGCTACAGGTCAGCTAATTTTGTGATTTCTTTTATTTGCTGTGGCTAACAGTTCACATGGCATACAGTAGCTCTCCCCTTCTGTTAGCCACAGTCAAGCTAACTCACTATCTTTACACACGAACTCATATTTGGTAGCTATGTTAGCTTAGCAGTAAGCGTTTCTCACCCAGTGGGCCAGAAGTTACAGTAAGGTGCATTAAGTGGCAGTTTTTCTGTGATCTTTCCTTTGTTGTAAGACACCTTTTTGGAGACAAAGACGTCATAGCATGCTAGCACATCAATAGTAAATTTGGAACTGTTCACAAAACATTTACAGTGTTTGTGTTGTGTCATGAACTGTGTTTGTACAGTCCATAAAAATTATATATTATATATAAAAAATTATATATCGACATATGGTTACTGAGGACATTATTGCGATATGTGTTTTTGGATCAGCCCTTATTTTAAGTTACTGTACTTAATATACTGTTGGCTATGTGAACCTGTCAATTTAAGGTGTCAGCCTTACCATGTAAAGTGACTTGAGATGTGTGGGTGCAATGTATATGCTAAACATCCACCGCGTTCACACTGTGCCATTAAGCCTGTCTAAATCGCTGCAGGGGAAATTCCTACACTGCGACAGCCTGAGCCAATGAAAACAATCCAGCAATAATAATATACAATTCACAAGAATTGCTGATAAAAGAAAAAATTGGACTGTTCTCAATCCAAATGAACTACTATGAAAAATGTAGTGTGAAGAAGGCACCATTCCAAACTGCAGTTAGCAGTTTGCTCAGGAAGAGTGGGCCAAACTACCTGTTGGCAGATGCATGAGTGTCATTGGGTTTTACAGAGGTGGCTTGCTGGCAGTAATTGCTGATAACAGTTGTGCAATAAAATATTGAGTTAAGGGTACCACCATTTTTAGTCAATGCCATTTCCATTGGTTCTCTTATTACCTCCACTAAGGAGGTTATGTGAGTTTATCCCTCTGTCTCCAACTTCCTGTCTGCAGTTTTTGATATTAATGTGATAATTAATGTGATTTGTGTTGTGATGGGTAAATGTTTACCCAAGTATGATTTAATTAAGTTTTTTGTGTTGTGATGGGTAAATGTTTACCCAAGTATGATTTAAGTTTTTGTTAGAATATACCCAGTGATGATTACAGACTACAGATTAGGCAGCATTTTTTTTTTTATTGAACATGGTTCAGTCCCATTTATCAAGTTCAGGTGTGCATATCTCAGCAGTATAACAGATCAGGCATAATTTTGTCACGTATATGTAAATTGGTAAAAGCTATAAAGGTTCTATACAGATCCAGAGTGTCTTCTAGAGCCAGTGGATCAATTTTGAAATATTGTGTGTCCTAAATGTGGTCACATTCACCTCTGTTGTTCTCACAGTGAGCATGTCTGCTGCATGTCTTTTTACTGTCTATTTTGCTTTAAACTGTGCAGAAAATAGGCGGGAGTTCCCCGACACTGATCTTAGAACATAGTCGAATGAAAAGCGAGATGTTCCATGATGCAGACGTGGCCCTGGTCTTGGTGCAAGTTTGAGGCCCATACCTGTATTACAAATACGGAACTTTCCATGTTCCATATTTTGCTCATGCATTCAACTTGTACCACACATTTGTACCTAATCTGACCGAACGTTGTGTTGCACATGTGTTACAGCTTGGTTAGCACGTACCATTGTAGACATGGGTGGGGGAGTACGTTTATGTCACACAAGATGAGTTAGCATCTGGTGATGTCTTTACAGCGAAGAATTATAACCGTCACAGATGTTGAGCTCAAAATGACTGAAGTGAGCAAAATGCTTTCTGCCAGAAAAAATAATGATGTGGGACAAATGACGGCAAGAAAGGAATTTAATTGACAGCTGACTGGTGTCCACAGTGACCAGTCCGCACAATGATTTTGAAAAGTGGCCAAATACGGCGAGATCGTCAGATAGTAATGAGGCGGAGAGAAAACTGCAGTAAAACCCCAGTCATTAAAAGGCTTGTTTTTACCAGTGTTAGTTTGCAAGGTGCACACAGCCATCGCACATTAAAGTGTGTGTGTGGTGTGTGTGTGGGGTTACTTCAGGACAGCACTCACTCCATCAGTGAGCATTTGTCTCTTCTTTCTTCTTCTCACTTGATGTGAGTGTAATGTGTTGTGTCCTAATAATGTGAAAATACACATTCACACACACACACACACACACACACACACACACACACACACACACACACCAACAGCCCCAGAGACCCAGATAAAACCCAAGGTATATTACACACATTATTCACCGTCTGTTGTGCTCTTATCAGTAGACAGTTTCTGGAAATATTTTATTAAAAATGGATTGGAAACGTACATTTTGACCACAGACGTAGTGGCCACTCTAATCTCCCCTGAGGCTATTTTGTGGTTGTATACTGGCGCTTCTACAATTTCAGCGAGCAGTATAATGAAGTAAATCTCATTTAGCTGTGAGAATTCACCCGGACAATCAGCAGTTGTCACAGATATGTGCGGCACATATCGATCGTCCGTCCAACATTGTAGGAATAACAGATGGAGCTCTCGTCGAGATGAGGCATTCCCTTAAAACCACTTGACTGTGTAGTCGGACTTTAAGCCTGCCATCTCTTCATCTCACTCTGCGCGTGCCTGTGTGTGTCGGTTAAATGGAAAATCTACCATAAAGCTGATTTATATCACATTCATAAAGCAGGTTTATGTCTCCGAGCAAGTCAGCAATTCACCGTGTTAATTTATGCTGATGCACCACAACACGATGCGGGCCCATTAAAATCTCTAGCCTTGTAAAGGCAATGCTGGCTGGAAGCTTCTGGCAAGTGACCATCACCACCACCCACCACATTTGCTGGCGATAAAACTCACATATAACACTTGAAAACATAAAATAGATGGAACATAATGCATGTGGCCAGGTGAATTCTTTTAAGGGATCCTGTTGATCTTATTCACCCCCACTTCACCCTGCATGTTTCAATCAAGCTCAATGCACAGAGGAGACTACACTCCGCAGCGAAGACCGACAACTGGATGCAATGAGTGGAAATGGTCTCTTCAACAAACCTCCTCATTAATGTTGATATTATGAAACTGTTTCTAAATCATTACATTATGCACATTCCTGAGTGCAGTTAATGGTGCAATCTGCAACATTATGCATCGCAAGATATCAGGAAAGTAGCAAAATGACACAAAGAGGCACACTGTCTTTTTTTTGGTCAATACTCAAAACTGTCCTGGACATTTAAGATTGACACAGTGAAAATCAGCTGCTTTAATCTGAGTAACCTGTTCACTGTGTCCTTTTTTTTTTTTAAAAGTATGCACTGTCTCTTCAGTTTGTCGTAAAAAAAAAAAAAATATATATATATATATAAAAATTACCTTCCTCCATATTTTTTCTTTGATAAAGTGTTTTCTTTCTTTTTGATGTATTCAAAAAAATCTTGAATTTTGAACCAAAAGAGAGTATTTTTAATTTTACATACATATTTAGGCAAGCAAGTTTAATTGTTCTGATTTCATTGGTGATAGCTCACACTAGTGATGCACAATATTGACACGCAGGGAAAAATGTGTATATATATATACGTATATATATACGTATATATATATACACATTTTTCCCTGCGTCCAACTGTAGAGGTCATTTAGTCTTTTAGTCTAGTGAAATTAACATAATTATTTGCCAGCTGATATCACAGAAGACATTAATTTTCTTCATTCAGCAAAATAAATAAAACATAAAAAAGCAATAGTTTTTGACAGCACAGTCAAAGGGAGGGAGGGAGCAGCCTATTCATCCTACTGTTGTCTCATTAGTCATATTGGTGGATCGTGCTGATATTTAATTATACATTTCAAAGCCAATATCTGCTAATGCCAATAGTAACGTGCATCCCTCATTTGCACAATAACAGCCATACCCTACTTGAGATGGCTTTAAATTTAAATAAAAATAATCTTTGCCTGATGAAGGTTTCAGACCAAAATGTTGCATTATACAATAAACTCTCAGACAGGGTGCGAGGGTCTCTTTCTACGGTTTTCCACTTGACCTAAGTGGATGTGCAAAATGTGTTCCGGTAAAGATATCAGGAAAAAAAGAATTCTGTTACATCCGAGCTCTTAAGGGGAAAGAAAAGCAACAAAAAAGTACAAGATGGCAATTTGTTGAATTAAAATTTATTCAGCAAAGAGGTGAATTACAAAATGAATTGTGGTTTAAAAGGAAAAAAGTCTGTGAAAAAGAAAGAGTGAGACATTAAAGAGAACTCAATGAAACAAAATCACCATGCCTCCAATAACCCTATTCAACTTAAAGGAAAATGAAAATACATAACGGAACAGCAGGACTCACAAAAAAAGAATCTCGCGTGGTGCATATACAGAATCAGTTTTTGAACCTGGGACCAATTTCGTTGGCCCAAATATGCAAAATCAAGTGCCACTCGACACAAATCTAAGTGACAGAGATTTACAACTCTGAGAGGCATCCAGTCTAAATTAAGAGTTTTCTCCTTCAGTGGGTTGAATCGGGGGGGGGGGGGCAGTCATGGTCCTGTCCAAACAAAGGTTCCGCCCACTGGGTCCAACGGCAGGCGAAAAACCACGGCGCCTATTTTGCATCTGTGAAAGAAAGGGTTGCTGGTTCACATCCCAAGGTCAAGGTCTGGCGTGCCTTCTGAGCAAAGTACCCAATCCCCGTTGCACCAAGGACACATCTACCTATAGAAACAGAATGAAAATTAAATACATATAGCTGCTCTGTGTTTTATATAAAGGCAGCCAGTTTTTCTGTGAAGCAGCCTGCACTTTGTGCCTGTGTTATTGTGTTTCAGGAGAGATGTTTTTCCTACAGCACATATCTGTGCACATTAAGGCTGCCAGCTGTTGAGCTGGGAGGGCCCGGTGGCTTAGTAAATGGATGGAGCTGTAAACAGCAGGTGATGAAAGTGGTTGAGCACAGCAGCTGAGTTCTTATTGCCTGTGATTCATCTATCAGGCCACTACTGTCTTCACATGGTAATACTCTGACAGAGTGTGTAATGCTGGTGGCAGACTGCAGGTCTCCGACTCCTTTTGTCTGACGACCCACTCTGCCTGTGTGTTTATTAGCAACATATTGGCCTTTCAGGGCTGTGGCACATTGATTTTGCACACTTCCTGGTGCTCTGTCTCTCAGGAGGGGTGAGGGGCATGATGGCGCCCCACCCTCTGAGACCAGAGAAAAACAGGACACAGGCCCATTCTGTTTTTCTCTGCCTCGAAGCAGGAACGGTTGCCATGGACAACTGGAGTGGAGGAAATGTAATGTGTATTCCACTTAAGGCTGCAAGTAACAATTACTTTCCTATTAATCAGTTAATATTTTTATCCAGAAAATGCAGAAAAGAGTGTGAAATTCTTGTGAACCTCAAAACAATGTCCCCAAATGTTTTTTTTTTTTTTTCAATGTCCCCAAATTTTTTTTTTTTTTTTTTTTTTTTTTTTTTTTTTTTGGACACATACACATGTGTGTGCTACTTCCTGTTAGGCAAAACTATAACATTTTTAATTAGTTTTAAATCAGTTCAATCACCTAAATCATTGTAGGATTTGGGGGGGGGGTTTGTGTTATAGTTCAGAAATCTATTAAATGGATATTTTTAGTTTGAATTGCATATGTTTAATATCTGAAACTGGAATCTAAAGGTTAATTTACAGTGAAAAATGCTATATACCAATTGGTAGCGTTGTTGCCCTGTGGAGCAAAGGGCCCATCACAGCGACCCGGGTTTAATTCCAACTGTGGTCCTTTGCTGGGTGTTTTCCCCTTCTCTTTCATGCAAATTTATCCTAGTCTAATGAAGGCAAAAAGCACAAAAATATATATCTTTAAGAAATGCTATATACAACTTTATTGTCTGAAGCTATCTTAAAGACATTCCTCAGATATTTCGGTGAGAACATGTGAGCGTGACTTTACAGTGCTTTGCTTTGATGCTGTATCGGTGGAAAGAAACCAACTTTCAACCCTTGCCTCGTCTCACCTGCAGCCGAAGGGACACAGGCCGAGGGAAGCTGGATGCTCTGGATGACTTGTTAATGTGCTGATGGTGACGAGCTGCCGTTGGTCCTTGACTGCTTTGTTCTGCGGTGATTTCTGGTGACGTGCATTCACACTGCTGTGCACGTCGCACGCCATTACAAGAAAACATTTCTTCTCTTATGATGGACTACTAGATTTTGCAAACAAATAGAGAGCAGAAAATTGCAGACAGGGACTGATCCTGCTGCGCCTGCTGAATGCTGCTCCAGCATCTGCCAGTTTATGGTTTACTTCAGCAAATCCCGTCCTCAGCTCTGGGATTTAGAGGCAGCCCAAACTCTCACCGGCCCGGACCATCGATCTTCCTCATCTAAAAGCAAGTCAGGTTTTACTTGACTTTTTCTTCCCTCCATTTCTGCAGCATCGGCTTTTTTTTCCCCCTCTCTTTCGACCGACTTTTAAAACCATACATTTCTCCTTAAGTTGTAAATTAAACTCTTTTTTCCCCAACACGTTTTCACAACTTCAAAACAACTTTTCTCAGTCTGCATGTTTCATGGAGGGTAAATAATTTAAACCTTGTATGTTCTCAAGGCTCGGACGAAAATATTCTCCCACATCATTTAGCACTATTAGGAATAGAGAGAGGGAGAGATGATCAGCTGTGCCTCCTTCAGCACATGTTGACAGAAAAATCATTTCTATCCTGGTCTGCTTTTTACATCTAAAGAGAATTATTGAGGAGAAAGGAATTACTGACTAAATACCGTGACTATCCCCTATGATACCTTGTGTGAGTCATGGACAAAACTTCTCCCGCTTTCTGGCGCTTTCCGTGTTTATTGGACGCTAGTCACCGAGTGAGGTTGTGAACATGTGAGAACATCACTCAAAATGGATGCTACACCTCAAAATGGATGACGTGATCAATCATGTACCTCTGCCCTCCTCAACACAGTAAATTTTGCAGTGTTAAAGTCAAATGAAAGGTGTAGATTGTTCAGGAAAAGATAAAATTGGGATTTTTTTTAAATGGAATTAATTTTGTGTTAACATAAAGAGTTAAATTTACTCTTTTAGTGTTTCTTTAAACACTGTGAGATTCATGTTGAGTGTATGAATATCACATCAGATCAAAGCGAAGCAACAGTGTCTGTATTTTCCAAATTATAATAAATGTAAAACATTTAGGGGGGGGTTAGCACTCTTGCTTTTGCAACATGGAGTTTGCATGTTCTTCCCATGTGTACATGGGTCCAAAAACCTGCAGATTTGGAGATTAGACCAATTGAACACTCTGAATTGCCCGTAGGTGTGAATGCGAGAGTGAATGGTTGTCTGTCTCTATGAGGAATGGACTGGCATTCTCGCTAGGCACCAGTGCCCCCTGCACCCCCCCATATGGAGGATAAAGCAGTAGAAAATGAGTCATTGAGTCAAGTGTTTAGATTTTAACCCCATCACTACAGATGACGGAGCTATGAACAATCAGAAAAGGTCTGACTTGTACCATTATTTACACAGCGATATCAGGTCAGTCACATTTTGTTAAAAGGAGGTTGGGACAAAATCTTATTTATTGCAAAAAGGCAGACAAAGAGCCAAGTCTGGCTGTGAGTTTCAAGATCAGGTGAAACTCAAACTGCAGGACGCTCAGACGGTTCAGGAAAAGCTCAATGCTGCAGCGACAAAGCTGCCACCGTATTTTGCCCATTTTGTCATACAAACCAAAAATCCTGTATATCTCATGATTCACACAAAAGGTGTAAAATGACTGTGTCAGGATCTATTCATTCTAACACATCCCAATCCTAATTCTAGGGGCTGTGATATAAAAATTGAAAATGTGACAGAGCCATACCTAGCTTTTTTCCCCACCCTCACATTCATGGTGTGAAACACAGATGATGGTGAGCTTTTGTGTCTGTCAACAGGCCATATTTTTGCACCACAGTCTTGAAAAATGTTTGGTTTGGTATAGGAGAACAAGCGTGGCCTTCACAGAGCACTAAACGTCAGACTGTAGCATGCCATTTTAAAAAATAAACAAATGACTATTACGTTCAAACTTATGTGTAAACTCAAATGAGTCTGGCATCATACACCTACACTGCACACAGAAAGTCAAACAACTGCAAACGGGTTGGAGTTTGACTGGAAACAATGAAGAAGCGTCCAAAACAAAAGCAAATTTGGCTGCTCATTCAGCAGTTTGATGAGATAAACACTTCTCTCCCCGGCACTGCTGTCATATACACACACAAACATTCTCTCAGTAAAGTCTGATAGTTTTGTTTGACAGAGTTCATGTGAAGATGAAGGAGGCGGCATACAAATAACGTTCTCTTCATGAAGGCCAAACAAAGGCAGAATAATAATAATAATAATAAAACGCTGTACTGTATTTTAGCCTGATGTTCTGCTGTAAAATCTAATTTGTCATCAATCGCAGCAGCATCTTAAAAAAATATGAAAGTATGATACTGTGTGAAAGCATGAAGTTCGCGGTGAGTCCAGCAGGGATGGAAAATGTAAACACGGGTCACTGCTGGGCGTATAGACGTCTAACCTTATCACAATGCAGCACACTGCACTCACTCACTCGCTCACCCACACAGCATGTCACACAGGTGATTGATGTTTCCTTTCGCTCACTCTGACACGTGTCTCCATATTTCTCTCTTCTACAGTCAGCTTTATGGACTGCAGCGTTGGAAAAGTGAGGTTCACGGTCGGAGACTCATCCAACTTTAGGGTGAGTGAAGATGGTGTGGTCTATGCCAAGCGGTGCCTTAGCCTGAAGGGAAAGAAAACGGTCTTGGCGGTGGTCTACGCTCGAGACCTGCAGACGAATCGGGTGTGGAAGACCCACGTGAACTTCCATGTCCGTCCACATGGCGACAGCACAAGACCCGAACAGGTAAGACTAATCACACTGTGATTTTCACTGTGAAATAGCTGAAATAATCTTTAGTTTTAGTTTTTCTCTCGCTATTGGGGAAACAGAGAAACAGTAGAAAGATGGGAGACTAGGAGTTTAGGAGTTTATTTGTTTAAGAAACAGGGACAATGCACAAAAGAACATTAATCTGGTAAATCGTAAAATGTGAAAAGATGTACTGAGCCAGGTTATAGCAATTTTGCTAATTTCCGCCTGTAATCTCTGGACAGATAAGAACAAAACAAATGAACAAAACACACACACACAAAAAAAAAAATATCAAAATCGTTGAAATATGACTAGAGGACGAGAAAGAGGATATGTGGAATGTGTGGAGGAAAGAATATACAGACCAGAAACAGACGTACACCTGTTGCATTTAATTACCGTCACATGGCTTCACTCTTCATATATGTTAACATCGATCAATCACAAAGCAGTGAAATGTTTAGGCTTTGTGAGTGCCATTTGTAACAGAATAACTGTGTATTTTGTTTTGTTAAGAATAGGCGACGCCACAGTTTCTTTGCACCATGCTTATTTAGGATTGCCAATTACTGCGGTTAGCTGGCCTCCGATTGGCTGTACAGTTAACAGGCTTTCCTGAGCTTGTTAGATTTTAGTTGAATCTGTGCAGCCTTGAAAGCACAATAGTTTTGGACCGTGCTTTGAACCACCTTTTATTTTTATTGTTATTGAGCTTATGATGCACTTTTGCATGACTGAAGAAAGTTTCAGTAAAGAGTAAAAACATGGAAGAACATGGTCTACGGAGTTATTATTGAAGCACGTGTCAACTACATGCTTGGACTCTATGGCTTAAGTGGGCATCTTTAAAAGAAAAGACGGAGCCACACTAACCGACTTCTTTTTGCGGCAGATTCCCCAAATGCCAGGGAGGCTTTCGCCATCATGCCATTACGGCTGATTATGTAGCAAGAGTTGCTAATGTTGCTAAAGTGATATTGTCATGTCTGCCATCGCTGGGTGCACTATGTAAAACAAAGAACACCTCAGAAATGTGGAGAACAACCTTGTCCAAGAGCTCTCTTTGGGCCGTGTAATGTTGCCATCGATTGTTAGCATCTGTTGGTATATTTGCGTAACCTAATTTAATTGCCCAACGCTCACGCTGCTGCTTGGAAAGTTGAACGTTTCTCAACTTCCGATGCACGCAACACAAGCAAAGCGAATCAACACATCCATAAGGCAGTTTGGCAACGTTTAGCTGTAGCCGACGAGAATTCGAAGCATTTCAGTTGACGCCTCCGCCGCCTACATGCACGCCGGCTGTTGGGGAATTTATAATTCCATATGCCAGGCACCAAAATGAAAATGCTGCAGAGCTCCTTAACCCTGAAGAAGAGGTGAGGATTGTTAAGAACAACTTCAAAGCTAGAATGTCTAAGGGTAACAGCACAAACCCTCTCATATTAAGTATAAATGCAACTCAGTTGCTCCTGAGAGTTTTTTTTTCTGTTGTTCCTTCATGCTACTGTTTTAAAGAAGGTTAAACATCTGATTTTCTGCTGGCCAATTATTTTGAGCAGTAAGAGGCACATTTTAGTTTGCCTGCTCTGGAGGAAGAACAGGAACTTCACCTAAAACCAGAAAAATAGTACTCCAAGAAAGTTCTTTGACATTTTCTAATAGATTTGAATCAGTGGTTTTAGGGGAAAAAATGCTGGGAACTTTTTGTGGAGGTTTTTTTTTTTAAATATGCTCCCACTTCAACCTTAACTCCTGTATGACTGTTCTTTTCCCGCATGTTGCTCTGTAGTGTCTGCTTCTCCTTGCCTCTCTCAGTCAGATCTTCAGTTCTCACCCTTTCAAAATTCCCCACTCTTCTTGTTGAGAAAATCCTGCTGCTAATCTAGGGCTATAAAGCACAGCTCAGTTTTAATGGGAACGACAATGTCCATGAGGTAGTCAGTCATGCCGTGTGTAAACCATGCAACCAATGGCCTCGCTGTGTGGTCCCTGCAGAACAATCCTCTGTCTCAGACGAACACTTCCTGAAGGTGTGCGATTGTAGTTTTTAAACTGAAAATGATGGCCTCACACCACCTTTTTAGTCTTTAGAGAGAGAGAGCTGCTGGAGACAGAGAATTGAGGATGGATGCCAAACTGTTGTAAGTAAATTTTCTGACTCGCCAGTTTTTGATTCATGGAAAAATTATGACACGGGTTCAGCCTTCAGTCTGTTGGACTGAAGACCATCATACAAATCAATACAATTATGTCACACCAGAAATGTTGGTCAGTGTTTTTGTATGTATGGAGTAGGGTTGCTGATTTCATGCTTTTTCCTTAGCAGGTTAATAAAACAATAGTCATTATTTGTCAACAAATAATGACTATTTTCTGAGCTCATATTTTAATTAAATATCCAGTCTACCTTTATTTGTTAAGGTGTAGTGGTTAGCACTCTTGCCTTTGCAGCAAGAAGGGGCAGGTTCATTTCCTATTCTTATATTTGTTAAGAATTCCAATGCACAACTTCTGTCACCCCTTGAGGAATTCTGAAATAAATGGCAAAACAGTGCCAGCATCTCTAGATGACTTCCGAGTTATCATTCCACATCTGAAAAGCTTCATCAAACGCTTCTGCATTTTCAGTCACAGTCCAGTCATGTTGCTGTTATGCCTCCTCCTCCCTTCTGTCAGTCTTAACATAAAACAAGTCATTTCATGTGCACACACAGAGAGAGAGTCACTGTTAGACCTAATCAGCAATGCGAGAACTCATTTGCAGACATTAGTTTATATTTAGAAGTGACAGTTAATCATTAACATCCTCACCCTGAAGCTTTGAAATCTTGCTAATCTCGGCTAGCTCGAAAGACATTGCACTGTGTCATGCAGATTATGCACAATATGTGGAATGGCAGGGGAGGGGGGTCACTGTCAGTGGGGGAGGTCACTGAAATTGTTGATGAGGTCAGCTGCAGAGGGAAAGGTCAGACACCCTGCCCCTGATGGAACGCTGCCCTCTGCTGAAGAAGAGCGTTTGTGTCCAGGGTGTGAGGGGGTCAACTCCAATCTTCCTTGCAGACCTCAGGGTCATGGAGATGTGCAGCACAGGTGATGACAGGACGGCAGATTGTGGCCAAGCACCTTCTCTGCAGAGAAGTGAGAGATCTGCCATTGTCCTTGGCAGCGGCAGCAGCATGTACCAGATGGTGATGGAGGAAGTGAGGATGGAGTTAATGATGCAGAAGTGCACCATCACCATCTTTGGCATGTTAGAACACCACACAAGACAGTTCTGTGTTCTTGTGCTCGGAAATCCTTGAATATTCATGTCTTAAAACTTAGACAAGAAAGTCAAAATGGCCAACTCCTTGTCCAACAAAACAAATTTGCAATGTTTGGTCACCAATATTATTTATAGCATAAAACTATGATAAAAGAGAGCATTTTATGAAACCACACAAGTCCTGAAAGGACTTCAAGGACAAGGCAACTGGAAATCCACAGACAATGGATTCCACTTGTGTGGTGATCGCTTCATATCAAGTACAGAAACTAACACTTTCATTGGAATGTATAAGCCTTTGCCAGAGTCGGATGAGGGGAAGGTTTACCAGAAACCTGATGATGCAAAAATACTGCAGGTCATACTCCAAAGCACCAGGGGGCGTGCTGGTTGGTCTTCATGGATTTAAAGTATGTAATATATGCTGACAGTCTGAAACTGGCTCTGGTGATGGAACTTTGCAAGTCAACTTGCACGGAGCACCACTGCAAACATTAGCTTTATTCTTACTCTTATAAAAACTCACCGCTAATACTCCCACCTTCCTGCTGGTTTTCCGCTACAAGACAGTAGGGGGCAGTGGAGACAGCCCCCGATCCCCCGCAACAAGACATTTAATCATCACAATAACTCCCAAACTGTTAGATTTGGGTAAAAATCCAGCACAGTTCTGCTTTAACAGAAATCTTTTCACAGTCACATGACATCCAGAGCTCTACACTTAGATGCAACTCTGAGAATGCCAATGTGTGTGCGCTCACACGTGTGTATGTGTGTGTGTGTGTGTGTGTATGAAGCCCTCTGAGACAGACCTGTAATTTCTGACAGACAGAATCATTAAACCATTTGAGTGTAATGGGTTTTTATTTCCCTCATGGCTTCACTGATGTTGGATGAACTATGTGCTGATATAAAATCAGTGTTTTTAGCCCAGCAGGCATCTGAGGTTGGCCAGGCACTGATTGCAGAGAGAGTAAGAGTCAAACAGCCATCTGTTAGTTTGAGTCATGTATAAGTGTGATAAGACTGTCTGAATGCATTCAGACAAAACCCCGGCTTTGGTTGGCTGTTCACTTTAACGCAGCCGAGGAAGAGTTGGCTGCATATGCGTCAGCTGCTTCCAGCGGTTGAGGAGGAGAATCACAAAAGAGTGAAAGAACCTGTCAACAATCCTTCATCGAAGAAAAAAAAAAAAAAAAAAACACCACAGGTGCAGCCATGGTACTTAACGGAGGGTCATTTGCCAGCGGAGCAGTGTAAGCACAGTGGCCTTCAAGTGAGAGGTCGAAGCAGCGTTCAAGTCATCAAATGAAAGTGGAGAGGCAGAAAAGGCGTCACATTCACACCTCCCCCTGGGCTTCAAATGTCAGTAAAATCAGTCAGGCTTCCAGGCTGTTTTATAGCAGCTCACACACTGAATATTAACTGATGAGTCTTGTTGTCTTGTCAGTGGTGGATAGTGGAATAACACTGAAATACAAAAACATACACCAAAATCAAACATGTACTGCAAGTCCAGCATTTGTTTCATCTTAACCAGAAAAAAAACCTTTACATTCCTTTATATAACCTTTATATATTGGTTTATATATAAATCAAGAGAGACGCATGATTAAAGACAAAGAAAACATCAAATTTCAGACATAAAAGACAAAAGAAGACAAAAAAAAAACACATTTGAGGAATTCTGTTTCATAACTAGCAATACAATAACACAATAACATCACAGTAAATCCTCCTCTGTTCCTTTCATTCTGAGTTTAAAAGCATTTAGTGAGATAAATTCACCAAGCTTCAAGTCCTTCTGCCGCTCATTCCGTGCTGCAGACATTTGGAACAGAGAGCAAAAGATAGTTCAGAGGACACAAAGAGTATTTACAAGTACTTTTCTGTGTAAAACAGACACCTAGGTAATAAGGGAGCAGAGCAATAATCTCCTTATAAATAAAAGCATAGCAGTGACTGAGCCTACGGGTGGCCAGAGCAGACAAACCTACCCTGGAGCATAAATTAAAGTGATGAGGCAGAGCTTTACAATTAGCGATAAACCTCAGGGAAGCACAGTAAACTGTGTGAAGCATACAGAGAAACTGTGCTGAGGTAAATGGTACGTGAATATCATTTATAATACAGATTAAAAAAAAAAAAAACAGGACAAAACAGCAAGAAGTTGTTGTTTTTTTATCCTGTATTTGATGTGATGGTAGATGTGAGCAGAAGAGTCCTAACATTTGTTATCATCTGCAATCTGCAGTCTCACCATTAGATGTCACTGTCTCTTACACACTGGATCAGTATGCAAAATGAATGTGCGGCAAGAGAATAAACACATTTGGAAATATAAAAAGGGAAGTGAATGACTTTGCACATTTATTTTTGACGTTTACATTTTTTTTTTTAAAAAAAAAGGGAAGTTGACACTTAATTACTTTAACCTGAAATTTTGTTGTAGTGATTTAAATTAAAGCAACTTTTTAAAAAGAATTCAACCTTTTTTTCAGTGTACTTTGAGTCCTCCCCTCCTCTTTTTTAACTAATTTACCAATTTAATTAACCAAATTTGCTATCATGACTTTAATGTCTTCATTACTCCTCTTACAGTTTCTTTCAAAATTACTTAATGTGTTGTTTTAATTATTTATAGTTCATGTTAATTATGGATGATTTGAGACGGTTTATTTCTGAAGGGAAAAAAAAAAAAAAAATGTAGCAGCTTTCTCTTCCAAGGTCAGGGGCCTGGGGACAGGCACACGCACGTGCACACGTACACACACACACACACACACACAGGTGGTGGTCATTTATCAGACCGGCTCTAATGAGAGCATTAATCCAAGGCACTGGAATGAGGTCAGAAATACCCTGAGTCACCAAGCCTTCCTGCTACGATGGCTCTGCATTTCAGCCATGTGTGTCTGCATGTGTGTGTGTGTGCGCGTGTGCAGCCCACTGAACAGTGTTTGTTTACTGTCTCAGCAGGTAAAGCCCAGTGATGCAACACTGATTCGACGGCTGCCAGAGATCTCGTTTCCATGGCGCAGTGTCGTTGTCGGGGGCGACGGCACAGTGAGGCGGGTGAAGAGGGACTGGGTCATTCCACCTATCAATGTCCCCGAGAACTCACGAGGACAGTTCCCCGAGGACCTAGTCAGAGTAAGACACACTCACACAGTCTCACTGCAGCTGTGAGGACCGTTGAAACTAACAGGAAAACAAAATAATACACAGAGATAATAAGTTAATTTCAAAAGAAAAACAAACGTCCTTCAGACACACAATAAAAGAACATGACAGGAACAAAAGACAACATCTCTACCTGCGATGAAAACAATTAAACGATTTCGTAAGACACCCACAGGATAATGAAGATAATGAATTGCACAAAGGAATGTTGTCGTTTCAGTCAGACAGAACTAATGTAATCTGACAGATTACTGAAGCAGCTATCAAAGCTTAAAAACCAAAAGCAGCTTCGCCAGTTTAATCCTTACAATAAACTAGGGCAGTAAATAATGATTATCGCCCATAATCGATTAATCTTTCGATTATTTTGTAGATTAATCAAGTACTCGTTTGGTCCATGATGTTCTCAAATGTCTTGTTTTTTGTTGTACAAACTAAAATCAATCACTTAATTATTTCTTTGTTAAATGGAGCAAAGAAATCAAAATAATCCACATTAAAAGAAGCTGAAGAATCTGAGAGCTTGTCTTAGATGTAATTGATTATTAAAATAGTTCTGGATTAAATTTAAATTTATCAATCAATTGATCATTGCAGCCCTACAATAAACTTTATTCTTTTCAGTGACGCAAATAGCAATTTCAATACAATTTTAATTGTATTGTATTATTCACAAATTAGTTTTCCTCTTTGGGCTTTACAATCTGCACATAATGGAACTTCTTTGTTCTCTGGTTCAGGTAGAGATTTTTTTTTACATCTTGATCTTAACCAACTTTAGAAACGTGGGAGGCCACAGACACCAACAGAACAGATTTTGAATATTTACTTGCAAGAAAACACAGATAAGATGATTCATTCAAAATGCACTTGGTGTTTAAACTAATAATTTAAAAGTAGTGGTGCTAGTACCTCTTATGTGTGTGTGTGTGCTGGAAAAACACACACAATAAAAGAACCTGAATGAATAATGATGTCTGAGAAGACAAAATCAACATGGCCTACACTGGTCAACTCACACTTTTTTTCAGTACTGCACATTTGTGCACACATACCCAACAAGTCTGGGCAATATGGCCAAAAATGTTAACACAAAAAAAGGTTTCAAATCTTCAGATGTCCAGAACTATCGCCATAAAATATCACATAATTAAAGATGAAGTTTTGCTCCTGAATTGACAGTTAATGCTGTGTCTCCTAGTCTGTTTCCACTGCATTTAAATCAGTTATTTATACACAGTATATACACTACCAGTCAAAAGTTTGGACAAACTTTCTCATTGAATTCAATGAGTAAGTGTGTCCAAACCTTTGAGAGGCAATGTATATTGAACGTCTAATTTATTGGACTTTTAATAATAATAATGATAAACTTTATTTGTATAGCACTCTCCCCTGCTTCTTTTAGCCGTGATCTTGGCATGTGCAAAAGCTCTGTCAGGTATCTCTCTGAATTTAGATCCTGTCAGGAGGTGAGCAGCAGCATTTTTGGACAACCTGTAAGCGTCAAAGGAACTAATGATCAAGACCAACATAGGGGGAGTTGCAGTAGTCCAGTCGAAATATAATGAAGGCCTGAATTACCCTCTCAAATCTTTCAAAAGGAAGGAAGGGAAGGTAACCTTGGCAAGGAGCCTTAGTTGAAAGAATTTTGTTTTCACTACTGAATTTGAAATATTGACGAAAAATATAGAAGAAAAAGCTGTCATTAAATAGGTGATTCCTGGTGTCCAACTGCTTCTTTCCCCAATGTTGAATCATACACATTTGATATGTATGATTTGGAGGCATTTGTTGACATTCAGATTTGGCCAGATAATCTGTTTGGACTAGCCTCAAGTGATCAGAACGCTCCCAGGTTTGAGATGATAGATGGATGTGGCCTTCACTATCCTGTATTGTGGAACTGACATAAAGAACATCTTGCCAAAACAGGCCTATTAATGGTAAAATAAAATGGAATAAACCACAGAAAAAAAACACAATAGAGGAGGGATAATGCAATAGATGTCACATGTGGAGTTATGAGTTTGAGACAGAGACAGTTTTTATTTAACTTGTTGATGTTGTGTTCATTAACATTCATCCATCATCTTGTGTCTCATAGTCGAGCTTTTGTTTACACATTATGCCTGTATTCAAGGCTTTTCCAACCTTTCTGTCCTTGTCTGCTGTAAATTTCTGCTGCGTTAAGGAGAGTTTTCCCAGCACAGCTTCAGTGTGTCACAGTCATATTTACATGATCATCCCTCAACGCAGACATAACAGATGCAGTTTGTACACGCTTACAAGACAAACTGCTACGATCCCGCCTGCTTTGTCTATTTGATAGATGAAACATATCTGCATCTGAATGAGAACAAAAAGGTACAGTAAATCTGGCCTCAAAGTTCTTTAGATATATAGATAGTTACATGTTGTTTGTTTAGACAGGATGATATCCAGGTTGAACTTTGGGAAAATTTCTAACTGGGATTGTAATGATTGAAGGTGATATAGTTTACTTTGGGCAGCTCCAGTAAATAATTGTATAATTATAATGTGATGTGATTTGCTTTCAGATTATATGTACATTATATGCAACTGTTTAACTGGCTAAAATTGTGAAAACAAACATTCAAAACAACATTTGTTGAATATGAAGTAATAATTATAATAATAATAATAATAATATCTGACATTGAAAACAACAATAAAGAGAATGCTGTAAAAATCAAGTCAAGTCAGTGTATGACTTGAATCGTAAGTTGTAGCCTTCGTATTTTAGTTGTTCTGTTGTATCCACAGAATAATCATTAGGAAACATCAATGTCATGACTTTTTTTTTCCCTCTCTGTCTTTATCATGCAACCTGTCAGCGCCAGAGAGGAAACCAAAAACATGACCAAAAAAAAGGGATTCACCTCAGGGAAAGTTGAGTTCACTCGGTCAGAGCTCAAAGCAGGGTCAAAACACAGGCAAACTAATTCAGAAAGTGGTAAGAATCTAGGTAGACAGGACTCTGACTGCTGAAAAGCTTGGCTTACAATACACATTTGGCAGCAGTAAAGTGAATGTGGGCTGATTTATAGACTGGAGAACTAATGCCAGTGCTAATGAACTGCAGGTGAGGTGAAGGGCGAGTTAACGGCAGGTGAGATGAATGAGTTGATTGCACGAAGGGCAGGATCTGAAATGGCAGGAGTGTAAATGAAATGACACCAAACAAATGTATTTGTTATTTCACTTGCACAACTGGCTTTGTCGCTTTGACAGCCAGATTGAAGATGAAATAAACACGGTGCTTCTGAATAAACTTAATAGTTTTAAAGCTCAAAACTAACATGTACGGCTTTTATTGGAGCTGGTGTCAACACATGACAGGTGTTTCAATAAAGTGTTCATTTATTTGCTGACGATACACTCGCCTGAAAAACTACCTGTTCCTGCTTTGTAGTCAATAAATAAAATCAGGCTTAGAAGAGTCCATGTCTGCTGACTGTTGGAACGAAGCTTGAGAAGTTCATGAATACATGAAAATAACAATTAAGAGACCTTGGTCTTGAGTCTACTGTGCTGCTTTTTTATGGCGTTGTTTTATTCTTTTCACTCAATAATTATAAGGTTTCACTAAACCTATCTTGCTTAAAAAATGTTTAAAAGAATTTGTGTCACTAAATCCATTCTTGTATTCGTTTAACCATTCACAGCAGCAGAAATGTTTGCATCTCTTTCGGAAATCTTAAAAAAAAAAAAAAAAAACGAGCACTACGTCTTTCAATTTGAAAAACCTCACATTACATGTTGTCATTAATATCCACATAGAATCGCCGCTTCGTCTTTTAAGTTAATGTTGAACTCTGCCATTGAACCTGCAGTCATTCATGTTGTTAGACATGAATGCAGTCTGTAATTGGTTTCCAATTTTTTTTTTTTTTTTAATCTCATTTGTTGAAATCCTCTTCACATTCGTGAAGCGTATAAATGTGAGTGGGGCGAAAAAAGTATGTATGAGGACTGATGTTTTTCTTATTGTTATTTAACAATTACACAGAGTGAAAAAAATAAAATACAACAAGGCTCGGCAGCTAATATGACCTGCCCTGTTAGCTACATTAGCTCCTGAGGCTAACATCACTTAGCCTCCATATTTTCTTACATGTAACAGGCTGAAACACAATAACCCCGACTTTCACAGTGTGAATGAACGTGGGGGAACTATTCGGCATTTGTGTACCTACATACTCACCTGTAATTAAACAAGAACTACAGTCTTAGCTGAGCACAAAATTTCTTTGCTGCTCCTAAGACAGGCTAACGTTACGTCTGAGCTGACTTCCTGTCTATAAGATCCTGGATATCCTGAGTGTAGTAAAAGACTGCAGAGTCATCAAACAACTACTGGTACAATTAAGTACTGTCTTTGAGTCAACATTGATTTATGTACGGGTGTGAAAAGTAATTTTGTTGTACTGTACTTGTACAACGACAATAAATGAAATTCATTCAATTCAAGTCAAGTCAAGTCAAGTCAAGTCAAGTCAAGTCAAGTCAAGTCAAGTCTCCAGTCTTCTGAGGTTGAGTCACTGTTTAGGCGGCTGGAGTCCAACTCTTGGATGGCACTTATAGCACAAAATAACCTCCACAAAATACACCCTTCCACCCATAGACACAGACACACACCACAGCAGTATCCACATTGGTACTGAAAGGGGAAAAAAACAAACAAACAAACAAACAACAAAGCATAAAACGTGAGAGAGGAAAAACACCCTGGATTCAGAAAAACGATGCTAACAGAGGCAAAACTGTCAGGAAACACCATCATCAATGAGGAAACATTAGATGTCTAAAAAATACTAAAGCTGCTTAAAATATCCAAAGAGATTAAAATACTAAAACAGTAGAATAAAGTATTAAATGAAGAAAATACAAATTAAAGAAAGTAGAACAGATTAAAAGGCAGGGGGCTGAAAAACACAAATGAGTAAGAAATAAGATGGAATAAAAACTGAGGAAAATATCCTGTACGATCAACAAATTTTTTTTTTTAAAGATTCAGAGACCTTAATCCAGATTTTTACCACCATCAAAATCTAATCTGACTTGACCTACGTTGTCAGAAAACGTTACCTTCGTTTGTCCTTCACGTTTTGAGTTCTGCTGCTCGTCGTTGACAGACAAATGCAGCCGAAACCTTCTTATTTAGCAAATTAACTGTAAATGGTGCAATGCGTTTTTTTTCCCTTGTGTCTCTTCTCCAGATCCGCTCCGACCGGGATAAGAGCCGGATGCTGCGGTACAGTGTGACGGGCCCCGGGGCCGACCAGCCCCCGACCGGCATCTTCATCATCAACCCAATCACAGGCCAGTTGTCGGTCACCAAGCCTCTGGACAGAGAGCACATCTCCAACTTTCACGTAAGACTCTACTGTACACGCTTCTCCCGTCTACTGAACCTCACACCTCCGTTTGTCGTCAGAACTCGGAATTTCCAAGGTCGCAGAACGTTTCTGACACAGGAACGGAGGCAGAAAGCATCAATGTAAATGTGCCAGAATTAGCACAGTTGTAAGATTATTTTCATTAATGCATAATTCAACCCTAACTGCTCTAAAACACACTCGAAAATTAATACTTAGCTCTCTATCTTTCCGAGCTTTACGTTTTCTGGAGACATTGTGGTCATAGAATGGTACTCTGTGTGTGTGTGTGTTAATGTGTGTTATTAACGTTGAGTCTGCTGCAGAGCTTTGTTTTAGTTCAGTGCTTTTAAATTAATACAATTTCCCTTGTGATATGTACGGAAGAGGATGAGACCCATAAGTGATTACTTTGTGGAAACAAAATAAAAATGTCAGAATTTTAGAATTCAAAATTCTGACTTTAATCACAGAATTCTGAGTGGAAAAAAAGTCAGAATTCTGTGACATATATCAGGATTTATTCAACAAAAGTCTAACTTTGTGGGGGAAAAAAAGACGTTTAACAAGTCTAAGGTCAGACTTTTAAATTAATCTGAGAAATCAGAAATCTGAAAATAAAGTCAGAATTTTGAGGGGAAACTTTTTTATTTTCTATTTTGTTCCACAAAACATTTTTAGAACAAAAACAAACAAACAACTAAATCAGTCACCGACCATCATCTGTTTTCATTAACCTCGCTCAAGTACTGGCTTTATTGTGCTTTTTTATTTAAATATTTGGAAGCTGCAACAAATGTAGGATTTTTAATTTGATGAGCCGGAGCTCCGAGCCTGAAGAGCAAATACATAAAAAAAATCCAGTTGCCTTGAAACACTCGCAGTGTACGTACGAAGAAAATCAGGCCATTTTGAAATGATTTATGATTTATCTCCTGCTGCTCCTGATGTGTGACTCTGCTCCCAGCATGCCTCGCCATCTTGGTGACATGTCATTCCCCTGTTTTTATTTTTCATCTTTGCTGTCATTTTTACTTTCATGCGGGGAGATGAAGAAGGCCTTCTATTAAAGGAGCTCTCGCTGTTTGCTCGCTATATCTAATATGGTCACATCCACCTCTGAGAGCAGGTCTCACCTTTTGATCTGTTGGAATGCACGTGCACGCGCACGCGCACGCACACACGGGGGAGCGGAAATCTGGAGTCGCAGCAGGGTGATTTGCATTTAAGCTGTCTCATGAATATGCATGTGATTGGATGTAGTTGTCAGAGCGAGGAGCCAGGATTGGCCACATGTTTATTCATGAGGGAGGCTTTGCTTCTCTTTGAGCCTGATACTGTACAAGAATGGAATGTAAAGGAATGAGTTATTGGGACCTAAAGCTGTATTATACATAAAGCTACAGTATATTCAGCTCCTCTGACCATTATAGGATACAGTGTATACTAAATTGTGTCTCTCGGGACAGATTTTTTTATTGGGAACATCCAAGATATTTATGGATTTTTCTCTACTTCAGCTTATTTTAGATGAAAAAAATAACACCGCCATGGGGCAATTCTCAATAAGAGAATCAATTTCTAACATTAAACTTTAGATGGTGCCACAAAAGACATAGAAATTAATGTGGTAGATTTATGTGAAACTCAAATTTTCCATTAATATTCTCTAATGTCGTAAAGTTGTAAAGGCGTCTTGATTAAAGTCACGAAGTTATGAGATTTTTAAAACAACGAGCAACACCGTATGGAGCCGCTGTGGATCAGTGGTAGAGCGTGTTTTCTTCTTAGCGGAAGGTTGATTTCAGAGACACTTAACCCCAGTTTGCTCCCGTGGAAGCCGCTGCAACAAATGTGGTATCCCATGTTTTAGTGCAAATTTAATTTTCTGAAGAAAAAAGGTGTAAAACCCTAATCTTTTAAAAGTAGTTATCACTCCTGGCACAATTTGCTATTAAAAGCAGCCATTACGATTTGCTAATTGCGTTGTTTGACATGGTGGTTTCAATTTTAAAATGCTTAATGGTTCACATATAGAATAAATTATCCTGATTTTCCACCACTGACCTGTTTAACATCAGCATTTTAGCTTTTTAGCCTGCTGTGTGTAAGTAGAACATGATTGATAGTTGACTCCTGAATCACAACATTCAGAGACTTTTAAAACTGGCCCAGGAACTGTTAAATAACATGTTCATTCTGTGCTGTGTGCAGCTGCGAGCTCATGCTGTGGACCTAAATGGGAACCAGGTGGAAAATCCCATAGACATCGTGATTAACGTCATCGACCAGAATGACAATCGACCGGAGTTCACACACAACATCTTCAATGGTTCTGTCCCGGAAGGATCCAAGCCTGGTACCAACACATACACAGACACACACCTTGAACCCTAACCCGGAACCAAGTCTTAACTCTGAAAAAGCCCTTTAGATTTGAGAGGAGAGAGGATCAGCCAAAATGTCCTCACTTTCCTAAAATGTCCCCTTAACCACAGTGTGGTTTCAATTATTTCAGAGGACATTTCATATTTCATAGCTGCTACTGACCTAATCCTAACCTCATTCTAACCATAACACTTGTCCTCACCTCATAATGTAATTATTTATGTTATAGATAGATAGATAGATAGATAGATAGATAGATAGATAGATAGATAGATAGATAGATAGATAGATAGATAGATAGATAGATAGATAACTTTATTTATCTCAGAAGGGAAATTAAGTTGTCACAGTAGTCCAGTATTAATACAATAAAAATACAATTGTTAGGTTTTTACACTGGGCATGTATGGATGAAAAGGGAAAACGGAAGCCAGGTTGCAAAGGACAAGGTTAGTGAAGTTTATTTACCAAAAATACAAAAACTAAACGAGGCGAGCCAACAAAGAATAAACTAAAGGCGAGGAAACTAGAAAGAAAAGGGAAAAACCACGAGTTAGAAAAATGGAACAAAAGCATGGAGACGAGCTGAGTAGAGTAGCGACTAGTACATGTGAGTACCGGGTTACAACTGTGACGCGCTGACACCTGCTGCAAGGAGGAACCAGCTGATAAAGGCCGGGGGGAAATCAGGGAAATGCGCAGCAGGTGTGAGAAGAGGGACTCCACCCAGCAGCCTGGTCAAGTCTCCTGAAATCAAAAAACACAGACAGGGTTGCACAGGAACAAAAAGACTTTTCAAAATAAGGGACAGGAAGCAGGGGAAACCGGACCCTGACAACAATAGCACAAAATACTTAAGTGGAGTAAACTAGGAGTAAGAATAAAAATAGAAATAAATACAGAGTTGGACAAGGGCATTTAGAAAAACAAGTTAAGTAAGCAGATAAGGGGCAGTGGCAGGATGATGGTATAATACTGATGTTATGGTGGTAATAACAGTATATAGTATTAATCAACAGAATATAATAACAACAGTATATAGTACTCATGGTAGCAGCAACAGTGTATAATGAAAATAGTAATAATGGTGATAATAAAAAGAACACCTTTAGCCTTACACACAGATATGATATATATGAATTATCTGTGGGATGTATAGGTGTAATATATGCATGATAAATAAATACTTGACTAAGCAAGATATACATACCACAAACAGTAGCTATGGGAAAATTTGTAGTTATGGGAAAATGGAAGTAGTTATGGGAAAATTTTTGTCGCCATAGGGAAGTCAAGTCCCCATAATGTGACTTTATAAACAGATTTAGGTCTCCACAACATAAGTAATACCTCGGACACTCAGGTTTGCTCAGCTAGTTTTCTCAGGGACAGCCCAAACCAAGTCTAACTTACCCACAATTCAAATTTTAGCCTGAAACCTATGTCAGATCTTAGCCAGTATGTCAGAAACGAGGTTCTGCCTCATTAGGACCAGGTTTTGATCTAGTAGGACTTCTGGTCCTGACAAGGTCAGTGTTTCTGCCAGAAAAGGTCCTAAAGCAGTAAGAGAAACAACTATGCACTCACACTCTTATATTCTGGTATGGCATGCTAGGTGAGGACAGTGAGGAGTTGTGAGGACCAGCCAAAATGTCCTCCCATTCCCAAAATGTCTTCTATGCTTTGTATGTTGTTTTGGTCCTCACAAAGATGTAAACACACACACACATACTTTTCTATTTGATCCTTTTTAATCAGAGAAAGGAATTCATCCTTAAATAAAGGTCATTTGAACTTGCTGTTCTTGTTCCCAGGGTCCTTTGTGATGACAGTAACAGCCGTGGACAAAGATGATCCCAAAACTGCCAATGGGATGCTGCGATACAAGATTCTCTCCCAGAATCCTCAGAGCCCCTCCTCCAACATGTTCACCATCAACAACAAAACGGGTGACATCATCACTGTGGCAGCGGGCCTCGATCGAGAGGTGTGTGTGTGTGTGCGCGTGTGTGCGTTTGGGTAGACATTTTGCAAGGCTCGTCTCTAAACCCATAAGGAGCAGATGCTCCTCAGCCTGTGAACGTGTCCCCGGCTTGCAGTGTGTCCTGCAGAGGGACAACAGCTTGTAGTTTTTCTCTTGCATCACTTGATCCTACAGAGACATTTTCTGTGTGTGGTCTGAGGCTGTGCTGCACGTCAGCCGACATGACTGCGTTGTTAAGTTTGTTAAGAATGTGTTACGAAACTCCCGAGAGTTTACCCTCTGCTTTTCTAAAGTTTGTTTAAGATTTAGGACAATTTAGACTTGGAAAGAACTTTACCATCATTGCACAAGCACACTGAAATTTAGTAGATATGCTTCCTGGAGCAAAAGTTTGAGAACATGAACTTTTTTTTTTTACATTCTTATAGATACTACTATAAACTTGCCAATTTAGTTTAAACAGTGTATTCATTCCTTCTCTTTTCTGACCTGACCTGGGAATGCTAACTCTGCTCTTTTCCTAAAGGACATATTCCACTTTAATAATTTTCCACTTAGTATTCATTTAAAGGTCCAGTTTGTGAAGAATTGTGGTGAAATTTGTTTTAATTTAACACACTGTACATTTAAACGATCCAAATTGTTCAATCTTCACAGTATTTGACCCTTTTCCGAAAGTATGTGTTTGGGTTTTTAACTTTACTCTCCTCTTTTCTTCACTTTTGGTTATACCATATAGTTAGTTTTTTCTTTTAATTCAGTGAACTGCGTGAGCTCCAGCTCATCATTGCTTCGTTGACTCCACCTGTTTCTCCCTGTGACGCACTTGTTTTTCTGCTCCCTACAATTTATTCACTTAATTGCTTTGCGCAATGTGAATATTGAGGGTGTGTCCACATTTCCCTCAGAAATACTCACAATTTTGTTGTTCGTTTGCTTAACCATTAATGTGCAAAGCCTTTAATGTGAATTATTGTTTTTTGTAATAGACCACTAATCAGCCACAGCAGTAAAATTAAGAAAAGTGATTTTAATGTTGTTACTGATCGGTGTATTTTTGACTTTCTAAGTGAAATAACTGAATATTTGAAATGTGTGAGTTTTAAATGGCATTCCAGATGGTTAAGAATGAGTCCACATTAAACAGGGCACAGACATACAGTACACTGCTCTGCCACAACATTAAAGCAGTTAACTTGTTTTATTGTTGTGGCTCATCGGTGTATGTTGACTGTGTTGTTGTAAGTTCACAATCACTGGCATCCTTTAAGTTAAGGAGACATAAAATTTAATGTGAGACCAATTATCAAATGTGGGTTTTATGATACCTTTAATGTTTGTTTTTTTTCCAACACTTTTCATTAAAGAGCCCTGACTCTGTCATCAACTGTAATTGTGCATTAAATACATTTATACAACTTTGACACTTTCTGCAATGTTTGAATTGTGGCTTATGTCATAAAAATGTGTTTACCTTTGTCAAAGAATAATAAATGTTGAAACGCTTCCCTAATCTAAATGAACTAATCAAGAATTAGATTTCTATTACCATCTGTCAACTCCCTTTGTTCTCTGTTTCCAGAAAGTGACTCAGTACACCCTGATTATCCAGGCCACAGATATGGAGGGAAACCCCACTTATGGTCTGTCGAACACTGCGACCACTGTCATCAGGATCACTGATGTCAATGACAACCCTCCAGAGTTCACGACTGACACAGTAGGTCCCTCTTTCTCTCACTCACTCACACACAAACGCACATTTGTATTGAGGACATACTTGGACATAATTTATTCTCCAGCCCCTTACCTTAACCGTAACCATCACAACTAAATACCTAACCCTAACCTGAACCTAAACCCAAAAATTCTAACCCTAAAACCAAGTCTTAACCCTCAAAAGGTCCTTTAAGGGGTGACAGAACATGACCAGCCAAGACGTCCTCACTTTCACCAAGACAAAAATACAAGAACACAAGCAAACACACATTTTCACAGCCATCCTTTTTAGGACTCTTCAATGACCTCTGTTCATTTGGACAGCCTAAGCAAAGCCTTATCACTTACTTTAACAATAACCACAATTCAAATATTACCCTAAACTAAACCAGTTCATCAAAAATTAGGTTCTGCAACATTAGGACCAGGTTTTAGTCTCCACGAGGATTACTGGTCCTGACAAGGTCAATGTTTATGCCAGAAAAGGTCTTAAAGAGGTAACAAATACAAGTGCGCGCTCGCACAGTTACATTCTTGTATAGCATGCTTAGCGAGGACACAGTAATTTTGAGGACCAGCCAAAATATCCTCACTTTCCTAAAATGTCCTCTCATCCTATAGCTTTTATTTATTTATTTATTTATTTATTTTTCTTTGGTCCTCACAAAGATATACACTTTTGGATTTAATCCTTTTTTCTGCACACACATCAAAAGAGGATATGTGTTGGCTCTGAAGCAGCAGCAGTCTTCTTTTAGTTTTCAAAAAATCCTGGACTGGTCCCCAGTCCATCACAGGGCCAACATTCAGGGACGAACACCCATCACTCTCAGAACCCACAGTCAAATTAGAGTGTCCAGTTAACCTAATGGTGAGAACATGCAAATTCCACACAGAAAGGCCCCTGGTCAAACCAAGATCCAAACCAGTGACCTTCTCACATTGTGTGAGCCCAGTGAAATATCTAATAACTTCAATCCCCTCAGCAAAGCTGAACAAGTTGGGCAACAAGGAGCAGTGTGATGTCTGTGTTGGTCTCAGTAGTTTACATTAATAGTCCCCAAGGTTTTCATATTTCACTGTAGATTTTACAGTAACATACTGGTGTTAAAAACCCTGCAGAGTTTTAACAAATCTGCATTTTTTGTCTGTTTTCGCTCAGTACTTTGGGGAGATTCACGAGAACAGGGTGAATGTGATTGTTACTAACCTGACCGTGACCGACAAAGACCAGCCTCACACTCCAGCCTGGAGCGCTGTGTATCGCATCATCGCTGGAGACCCCACTGGGCGCTTCTCCATTCCCACTGACCCGACAACCAATGAGGGCCTGCTCACTGTGGTCAAGGTGAGATTCACCTCTTCACGCATACATTTAAATAATGAATGTGAAACTTTATTTAAAGAAATCTAGCCTTGTTCTCCATCAGTGCTAATATAAACCTGTCTTTTGATCTGATAAGGTCAAAAGTGTGGTCATTTGCAAAAGGGTATTAATGTTATGGTAATACTCCATCCTATTCCTATAATAACTACCATGTAATAGCTTGGTAATGGGAATGAAAACGTGTCTGGTAGATGAGGGAGGATAAATTTAAACTTATAATGTGGTAATTATAGATTTTGACTCCCAAACATTTTTATATGAATGTATTACATTGATGGTAGTAATGTTAGTTCTCTTACCAAGTTATTGCCTGTAAATGACTTTAGAAGTTAACGCGATGTTGCTGATACATTATGTTATTTACTTATGAACACAACATTACTATTGTTATTACCAATATGAATTATGCATTAGTAATAAGATGGTAAAACCTTATAATTACTGTATTAAAAAAGTGTCACCTAATTGTGATCTGAGTCCAGTGACTAGACCAAGAGTTTTGTATTTTAAATAATGTTAAGACTGGTTCTTCACAAAAAACAGGACTCAAAGGCACGACTCCAAGACAGTTCAGATAGAGAACAAAAAGTCACTTTACTTTGTCCAAAAGAGGTGGTCGGTACACAAAGATCAGTCAGTTCAAACAAACAAATCCAAAACGGCAGGTAAAGGCGGAAGTCATACACAGGCAATAATCCAAAAACCAGGGAGAACAGATACAAGTAAATAAATGGCTGGGACGTTCAGACGCTGAGGTACTAAGACGAACTGGCACAGAGGGGAAGAGGAACACAGCTTATATACACCTGAGGTGAAGGGAGATGACGAGACACAGGTGAATCTAATGAGGGCAGGGCAGACAATCAAAACTGGAGGGAAAACACACAGGGGCAGGAAGTGAAGCAATCTGGAATGTGAGGAGAGGTCAGTTTCACAATAAAACAGGAAACAAGAAAACAAGAAGCATGACCTTAAGAGCAACGTCGAGATGTAACAAATAACTTATCCTGGTGATATGTTTAATGTGTGGCTCTTTCCATAATAATGATAGCTACACTTTACATGGTGGTATAGTGTTTACACTTGGTGGTATAGTGTTTAGCATAGCTGCCTTCCAAGCAGTTGACTCGGGTTTGATTCCCGGCCAACGCAGTTGTTTATTCAGTATCCTTGAGGGAGTCATCCCAAAGGGATCAATAAAGTCTATCTATTGGACTTATGTGTTTGCTAAACAGAAAAGGCCCCAGGATGGAGCCATGGGGAACTCCATGGACATAATTTGTTCACAGAAAAGTGTCTAAAGACAAGTGTTCAAGATGCAGTTACTTATATAGTAATAATTTTAGTCAAATAACACCTTTTATTTAAAGTTACTATGGAATTTACAGTAGTACAATTAGTGCAAGTTGTAAAAGCTAAAACATTAAAATATTGACATTTTGTGGGGAAATTGTTTCCATTTGGCAAATATTCAGTATAAAATAATGATACCGAGTGTACAGTAAGCTGAATGTATAAAGCCCACAGTAGATAAACACCTTTTGAGTTTTAGTGATACCTGAAGGCTACAGCACAAGGAAGGGAACGGTGAGGTGAGAGCTGCAACACGCAACTTCCTAATTCTACACACTGCGTCTTTTAAAAAAAATACACCAAATGATAAAAGTGAGTTTTACAAAGTAATAAAAAAAGATACAAAGTTTGCTCGTCTGAGATCCCCAAGGAGTGTCAACAACTGTGTCAAATTATAGTGTCTCAGTTATATTACCAGCGTAACTGAGATCCAGTTATATTTTTTGTTTGTGTGGCTGCCTCTGAAGACTGCGACGGGAGCTGCCTCTGTTCTGTGCATGGTCAGAGAAACAGTTTGAAAGACATCAAAACTGTTGTTAAATGCCAAGAAGTTGTTCAGCTGCTGTGGAACAGCTTTCTCATTTCCTCGACTTAGAGACGGGAGATTTGATATGGGCTGTTATTCTTTAGGAGAGGCTTGATGACGGCAGTTTTCACACTTTTCAGGGCCTGTGGGAAAAACACCTGACAGAAGCGATGTGGTGCAATAACATGCAATTAGAAACATTTTCAGAAGACGCCTGTTGGCAGAATATCAAGGCAGCAGGTGGAGAGTTTCAGATGTTTCACAGTGTTCTCCAAGTTTTACTGATTAATAGTATTAAATCGCGTCATGCTACGAACATTGATATGAAATGAATACAGACTAGACTGTGGCCTG
The DNA here is from genome assembly GCA_016785285.1 of Brachirus orientalis. Classification (NCBI taxonomy): domain Eukaryota; kingdom Metazoa; phylum Chordata; class Actinopteri; order Pleuronectiformes; family Soleidae; genus Brachirus; species Brachirus orientalis. The sequence goes on along the minus strand of JAFBJR010001097.1, from coordinate 301,496 downwards.
TGGACCCGAGGGAATATTGACCAAAACTTCCTAGATTAGATTTTTCTTTGTCCAAGCCCAACAAATACTCAGCACAGTTAAATTAAGCTGAGCTGAGCAAACTCTGGCTTTCACACAGATAGTAATTTCTAGTTACGGCAAACAATAGTTATCGTTACATCCAGGAGGAAGCAACTACTGTCCCCATGAACCCATGCACAGATACACACCTTTATTATTACCAGCACTTTAGAGTATAATAAAATTGCAGATTCACCATTAACAACAATCAGTTCTTCTTTATCAGCTCTTGTTGAACTGCAACCACTGATAACAATTACACAATCCAACCATCGTATGTGGAGAAAAGGGATAACATCCACCATGGATGGCTTCAAAAGCCTGTGTGTTGTGTTCACTGTCCTGTCGTAAATTGTAAACCATGGTTATAAACAGAAATACTTGGGCCATCTCGTCATAGAGCTATCTATTAAATCTTTACCCCATATTTTGCTCTATGTTTCAATAAAATAACTTAAAATTACCTTGTCAGTTGACACGACCGAACCCAGACCGAGCCCAACAATCATTTTTCAGTGAGACTGGTATCCGTGCTCTAATACAGACGTGCTTTCACTGATATGGAGGAGATTTTGGTCACTGAAGGAGTAAAAGTCATTGTATGCCCTTTGAAAATAGAAATTAGCCCAGTGACTCAAGGCACAATCATTTTTGTGCCATGTGATTTTTGGTGTCAATGATGTCATAGTGTTAATGAGAAATACAATTTTCATTTACAAGTGTTCACTTATGGTTGGCTTCTTTTTTGCTCTTTTCTATTGTGGCATTTCTCCGTGGACACCTTGTGGGTGCTGTGGGATTAATGGCATTTGTCGTGAGAGACCAGAAAGGGCAGATGTGTGAATGAATACTTTATTGGTGCGTGTGCTGATACATTACGTGATGACATATTTCAAAACATTTGTGTACACGGAGATAGAATGAAAAACGACAGGAATGATCAAAGAGCACATCGGACACTGTTACCTTAGAACTGTTCAGGCCCTTGGATATGACTCAGCTCACAACCCTTTGTTGTGTGTGGGCTCCATCACATACTGAGTCTGTCCACATGACAGCAGAAAAGAAACATGATAGGCATTTAGGAACAAAGCTGGAGAAGGGGATTTCAAGTGAGAAGCCACATTTTCAAAAGAAGCAAACAAACATGATGGCAACTCCACCTCCTTTCTTATTCTTATTTTAGCTTCACTCATACAAATGAAGCTACCAAGTGACTGACTTAATAGAACATCACTTTTAAAAAATCAGAACTTGGTTGTGGAACTTTGTGTTTGAGAGAGTTGGAATAAAGTGGGTATTCAGTCAAGGTTACCTAGTTAAGTAAAGCATAAATATAGTGGCTAACAGGCTTATCCTGGCTTATACTCATGAAGCTAAATAGTCAAACGAAATAGTTATATTTTCATGACATGTTTTGATTGGTCTGTGCTCACGAGCATGTCTTTTAAACTCAACACAATCAAAGCAGCAGACGCACAATGCAGCTCTGCAGCGCTTGAGGCGGCTCCATTCAGAGTGAATGAGCGGCGTTCCAGTCGACGCCTCCACCGCATATGTGTGAAGACAGTGTGTCTTAAAATGAATCTCTGCTCAGTAACCATGGAAACATGCCTCTGTATATATCCTACCAGGATAACTGTCGAGCTTTATCAAACCGCGTCTCAAAGATTGTCCGAAAGCCAGTTTTTTGCAACATCTTCTTACCGTCCATTTACAGATTAAACACCACGTATAATCAATCGTATAAAAAAAGTATTTGTAGATAAAATCAAAGTTTGTCACAGTTTGACCAAGCATTTTACTTCAGTTTAACAAACCTCATTAAAACTAATCACTAACAGCACATGTACAGGGCTATGGAAGCAGCGCATACACATGTATATACATGTATATTTTTGTTTAAAAAGCATTGATGATTAGATGCAGCTGATTGTGTTAGCGGAACAGACCTCTGCCACGTTCCAATTTACATTGGAAGTCAGTCGTCCAAACTGGGGGTGACGTCTCCTCCGAGTTGACTGCATCACAGTGAGCAGTCAGTGAGTCAGTCAGGATTTAAGCTCGCTACGGGTGACCTTAAACTTTCAAAAAGGGTCTAAATTTCCTGAAGAATGAAAGAATAAACAGTAAAGTAGAAAGTCATGTTTCGGCAACAACAGTCTGTTGAAGCTCTTTTGATTAGTGGTAGAGAAGCACTTATAAACACCTCAGCATTCAAAAAAATCTATTCAAGACATGGCTACAGTCTCATCTCACAATTTCAGACTGCTGCTTCACAAAATCATTTGACCCTGAGCGCAGCTTGAATGCTTTTCCACCATTGGTTGTGAAACATTTCAGGTTCTTTATATTATTAATATTTCTCAGAACATATTATTTGGAAAACAGAATGGTTTCAGGGTTCTTTTTTTTTCCATCTAAATTTGCCTGCATTTCGAGCAGAGGTGAGAGCAATCAGCAATTGTCTGTGCACTGTTGGAAAGCAGGAAAAACAGTCCATCCTGGCATCACACAGATATGTTTGTACATCTGTTGGTAACACCTTTCTGACAAGGCTACCTTGTCTCACGTTGTTTGAGTACAAAGCAAATGTTTACAGTCACAGTAAGGAACCCTGATCCCATGTTGCACAAATGTTGAGAGTAGTTTTCTTCGCAGCAGCTGAGCTCAGTGGGAGGAAGTGTTTAGTTTAGACGTGTGCAGGTTCTCAAAAAACATGGTCAAAGCTTGTCACGTGTAGCTTTTGCATGGCTTCTTCTTCTACTACTCATTTCTTTACGACAGAAATTAAAAATGAACCAACTTGGACAGTATGTTATTGTTGTTGCTGGTGGTGTTTTATGGCACCACCTTTGCATCTTCAGCTCCTTTTCCCTTAACCTTAATGTCCACTACCAACAAATTATGTCTAAACAGATTATGAATTAGCTTTTAACTACTTGACTGCACTGATGAGAATTTACAAGCCACATTACAACATATGTAGGGCCGCAACTAACACTTGTTTTCATAAATTATACATTTGTTGATTAATGGTTTAATTGTTTGGTCCATGAAATGTCAGAATATTTTGGAAAATATTGATTCATGCTTCCCAAAACTTGAAATGATGATGTACTCAAATGTTTTGTCCACAAACCAAAATCAATGATTCAATGATTTCTTTGTTACATGGAGCAATGAAATTAGAAAATATTCACAATCGAGAAGCTGAAAAATAAGAGAGCTTGTTTTAATTATTAAAAAAAAAAAACCACCCAAATTATCATAATAGTTGACAATTAATTTTGTCATGGACACATAATCAACAAATAAAGTAATTGGTGATTGTTGACCTTATCATGTGACTAGATATAACAAGCAGGGATTTCCACAGTTCACAGTGTGCAAAATTACATAAAAGGGAGATTTAAAAATGTATAAATATAAATATATCAATATCTTGGACGGAGTAATCTGAAAATTATACATCTGACAAATAATACATTGGTGGCGATTGCAGTATCACCGCTAATAACAGTAATAATATAATGTTTTATGTTAAGAACTGGTTACAAGCATTATCTAAAATCAGCTGCCACCTCAATCAATGATCCACGACGCGGCTGCATCCCTGATCCTGGATCCGCAGTTATAAAGCACAAGGACTGCGAGGACGTCGTCAAGTCAGTAACGTGAACTGATGAGACATTAATGTGATGAAGAGGGAGGCAAGAAACGAGAGGCTCAATGTGCCGTGTCTCCAGACAATCCAAGCCTACAACAGCATAACCAAAAGCTGGTCCAAACAGGCCTGAATCAGCACTATGTATAAGACTAATCAAAAAGTAAAGTTTTCTTTATTGCTGGGAGAGAAATTTAGTGAGATGGGAGAAACTTCAATTTAAAAAAAATAAAATTCAACTTCTCTTACTCTTCCTCTGTCCAGCCAATAGATTTCGAGCTGACTCGCTCCTTCATGCTGACAGTGGAGGCGGAGAATGAGGTCTCGCTGGCCCGAGGCATCCACCTGCCGCGTCAGTCCACAGCAACAGTGTCTGTACGAATCCTGGACATCAACGAGAGTCCAGAGTTCAGCCCAAACCCCAAGTCCATCAAACTAGAGGAGGGTCTGCCTGCCGGGTCTCTGCTCACCACCTTCACCGCCCAAGACCCCGATCGTTTTATGAGACAAAATGTCCGGTAAGAACCTCATCGTAAGCAATGATTGTGTTTTTTTCATGTATTTATTATTTAAACGGCTCAGTGTGAGTCTTTTGACAACTCTTGAATGTCTGTTATCCCGCTCATCTGGTCATCTTTGAAATTAGCCTTGCATTTATTGTAGGTATTTCAGAATTGCCACTGACATTGGTAGGGTTTCAATGAAACCCTAAGTGTGCATTTAACGCAACCTTGTTACCTTGTTCACCTCAATATAAATCTTACCATATTGTATTTACTTACTGTCTTTGTGCAGACTTTACCTTCATGTTGCAGAAATGCTTTAATCACATAAAAGGTACACTTAAGGCATAAAGATAGGGTCACAAATGTGTTGCACAGATAGTTGAATGAGTTCATGAGCACTAGTTGGTTATTAACAATAAATGTCTGTTTATTTTGTTTAATTTTATAAATAAAACAGTGAGTCTGTAGCTTGCCTCCTCTAGTTACCTCTTATTATCTGTAAGTTTGTCCTACTGTGAACAACTTCCTGGATAGGTGATCACTGAAGTATGTTACCATTAAATTTCCTTAAGAATCTACCCACATTTTTAAGAAATCCCTACGGAATTGGCAGCAGTTTAAATTTTAATGAGTTCACAAAGTTTTCAGTGATTCTAAATCTATTTTGCTAATTATGCTTGTGTTGTGGTTGATTTGAGTCCTCTGCTGGTTTAAACCTTAACTACATAATATAGTACAAGGTCCAGAGAAATGTCACCCAGGCAAAGGGGAATTGATGCTGTCGGTTGCTCTTAATTTTCGTAATACTTGTTTGAAATTAGCATTTAGCTCAGAATCAGGACAAAGTCCCGTTAACATAGAGATGAAAGTTCTGTGAAGTGGCTTGTGACTTAACTAACGCTTCCAATTATGCACAAATATGAGTGTGATTTCAACTATTTAAACTATGGTTTAAACAACTTTAAAGATTCTTATGTTGGCACCAGGTCTTCTACAATAGATATCCATTGTGGAGTGCCACAAGGCTCAGTACAAGGCCCAGTCATTTTTCTCTATTAGATGTTCGTCCCTCTTATGCATAGACCTGATATCAGTTTGCATTAATATGCAGCTTATACACAAATTTATCTTTATGTCAAACTTCAAAATAATTCTCAGCGCATATTTCCCCTCCAAAACTGCTTATAAGATATCAACAGATGAACATCTCTTAATTTTCTACAATTATAAACACACAAAAGAAACATTTTAATCATAGGTCATGACAGTTGTTCAGTAACTCACTTGTCAGTTTAGTCAAATCTTGTTTCTGGCAGCACAGAAATATTTCTAAAAGAACCTAAAAAACATTATTGATGCATTCATCACCCCCAGATTAGACTACTGTAACATACTACCCAGTGACATCAGTAAAAAAAAAAAAAATCCTTACTCAGCTACAACCTGTCCAGAAGTTTGCCACCAGAATATTGACCAAAACCAAGAAATATGAGCACATTTCACACATCATCTATTGGTTATCTGTTGCTTTGAGGATTGATTTTAAGATTTTATTGCTGACTTTTTAAAGCCTTGCTCCAGGTAATTTAACTTTACTTTTAACACCATATACCCGTCGCCACTGCCTGAGATCCCACAGGATGTGCTCTAGTGTGATCAGCCTTTCAAGTCAATATAAGTTTACACATGACTGACCGGCATCTGGAGGTCAAAGAGGACACGAGCACTGACCAGCAGGAGTGTATGGGCCCTGACACGAGAACAAGATGGGATAAATGTCACAGTGGTCACAAATGTCACAAAGTGTCAAAATGCCACTCGTGTGATTTTCATGTAGAGAAGCGATACATAACTTTGGGAAAACGGTGATGTCATAGTGCCACCTGTTGCTACCTCTTTCTGTTGTTGGAGTGTCTTTGGTCAATTTGCTTCATGTTAAATTTTATTTTCTTTGCTTAGTCACCCCGGTTTGGTTCATACTGTCTATGTGTCTGTAAATGTATACATTGTAATGTATACTTGTTCACATAAATATATATTTGAAAAAAAAAAAAAGAGTTTGTACACAATATGCACATTTTTCACATCTTTGTTTTTGGTGTATTTCCGTGGCAGCACCGCATACAGGCCTGGCATATGTATTACAGTGTTTAGAGTCATTTTGGGGGCATTTCTTTTAAATATGCCATGTTTATGGAAAACCTTTTTACGAATGAAAAAGATTTCATGAAGAAAATTGAGTTTCAGTGTGGATAGAGCCTTTGATGTGTGATTATTAAAACACACACAAGAACTAACACAAGGAGTGATGCTCAAAACCAGGATTAATTTAGCTCGGTTTCAGGTCAACGGGTTGACCTCTAAACTTTAACAGTGGTGTCTGCTGTTGTAACACAACCACTGTTCACTGTGGTGAAAAAAACGGACCTCGTGGCCAGTCACAAGCGTTCTCACTGCTGAACACAAGACAGTATGTTGTAGAGTGTTGGGAGCACATTTGGCTTTAGAGAGTCTAAGGGACAGCAGCAGGGGAGTGGAAAGAAAGTACATCCACTACTATTTCAAACTGAAACAGATGTGGAGAAGTCAGTCAAGGATAAGAATAACTTGCTTCTGCATCAAAAGCTGCCATTCATTATGAATGAAACCTGGCTCTCCAGCCCCTGTGTCCCTCTCTGAGTTCAACAAAAAGCCCGCAGCTACACGTCAGGGGAATGTTTGAGAAAGGCTCAACGTTATGTCCTTGGACACGGTGTGAGTGGATGCCAGTCCAGAGCCAATAATGAACTTGATTCCAGCAGAAATCAAAGAACAGAGTTGTTTACCTCTCCACCCCAAGAAGCGAGTCAACTTGAAGCTGATCAAGTGCGGTCTCTACAACGGCCTTCAATTACCTGGACATGGAAACACAACAAGGTGGAGACAAACTGCACACGTTGCCGGTGTGACTGGCTGCAGATCTGTCAGAGGTCTGTCCTTTTCTTGAGGGCCCAGATTGAAATACTGTTCTTCTGTATGTGGGAGAGAGGCAGTGATGCTGCACTGTGATGGGACTAGGAGAGAGAGGCTGCATTGTGGCTACATCCATATTACTGCGTTTTTATTTTAAAACTGTATTTACAGATAAGAATCATCTGTATCCAGATGCTGCATCCATACTAACACACCTGTAACTGTATAGCATTATAAACTATACATATACAGTATACGTGGCCATTCTTGTATACTGCACACGTATGTGCTGGTGTAAATAGACAGTTGATTCTCCCCTCTGCAGTTGTGTGCTTGGTTTCAGAAAGTACTACTAATGAGAAACAACCACGGTGAAAATAAAGAGGAAGGATTTCTGTTATGAGACCAATTACATGGTGAAACTGAATGTCACTGTTAAGGGAGCTTTTTGTTCACAGATGATAGTAGAAATTTGGTCATTAAGAACCAGCCAAGAAATATTTTTTTGTCATTTTGTTTCTGTCTCTCCAAACTAAAACACATCCCTGGAGTTTTCAAACTGCTGAGAATGCCGGGGTAATGGCAAAGACAGAGAATATGTAATCTCACCTGTCCCTAAACAGACAGTTGTAATAATATCATGTAGCAGGAAAACGGTCTGTTGACATGCCTCATCTAAAACATTTGGAAATTGCATGAAAGGGGCCCGGTGTTTTGTGTCCGTGGTTACTAAGCAACCGCAATCTTGGAGATGACTGAAATTGCTGAAGCTTCACTAAATTAATTACACCATTTACCTGAGAACAAAATCAAAATGGAGACAAAGGATTAGCAGCGCTGCTGTTTTCTCATCCCAGCTTTGCTGTTCCGTCCATATATGGAGAAAAAGTTGCCATTAGGGCTGCAACGATTGAGCTATGAACAAATTATTTATAGTTTGAGTGAGGGCTTTTTCAGCTTTTTTAATAGGAATATTTTCTGGTTTCTTTGCTTCATGTGACAACGAAATCATTTAAAATAAAGGACACGTCTGAGAACATCATTATTTGTGTTTTTTTGGTTTGGGAAACATTGATTAACAAACATTCCTGACATTTTGTGGACCATTGAAGTACTTGATTATTCAAAAAAAATATTCAACAGATTAATCTCTTCTGAAAATACTGGTTAGTTGCAAACCATGTCTAGGTTAGTCCTGTCTTCCACAAACAGTTTCAGGAATTTTGTTTGGATGATAGAGGTTTAGAACTTTTTTCAGGGTGGACAAAGAGCAGTTAGACTTATTTTTATTGTGCACACATTTATTTAGTTATTAATATAGAAAATTTCAATACCATGATTTTTGTGTTATTTTACGCTTCATTTCTGTGACTTTCCAGCAAAATGTTCTTGGTTCAGTAGTTGCCTTTCACACTAAGAAAAAGGACATTACGTTCTCTGTAACTCCATTTTCGGATTAAAAAAAAAAAAAAAAAAAAAAAAAAAGCAAAGATGGCTGCAATTTTTTATTCTTTTTTTTATTTTTTGACAAATATGTTATTCAAAGGAAAGGAAACTGCACTGAGCTAACAGCTCAACCACCAGCAGCCCTGGAGCACAGAGAGCCTGCAGGACTGCTGCTTTTTGTCCCCATCTTTCTTTCTCTCGCATCCCACTATTTGTTTCTAAATGTAGTACTGAGGTCTTTGTAGCCTAGCAACAGCCAATCGTGGATGCACAGTGTTCACAAAACCAAGTGAGCGCGCACACACACATGCTGGCACACAGAAAGCAAGTGTATTGTGACTATAGAGCGGGCCAGGAAGAGCAGTTTGGTCTCTGGATTTTCTTTTTTTTTGTTGTTGTTGTTGTTGTTGCTTTATATTCTGTAGTTGCTGCTGCTCTTCAGTGTGTTCATAATTGTGACTTTCTTCTCCTTTTCTCTCCAATTAAAAGTACACAAAATGGATAATAATTCCTTTTCATGGGTGCTTGGTGGTGGCATTGTGCACGCTTTATGTTGCTTTTCTGCTGTGCTCTGTTGGAAACGTGACTTCTGTCACAGAAGAACAGACGAGTAAGATAAATACAACAAGCGCTTTTCGTCAGCCAATTGCAAAGAATTGCCCGACGTCAAAGCCTGATTGTTTCCAATTCTAATTTTGCCTCAACACACAAGTATAGGATGTGATATAATTCAATTTGTCTGGTAAAGGCAGAGTCATTTCCAGCAAGAATAAATGACTGAGTGGTGAGTCGCCTCGTGAGAGTGCTCCCTATATCAACTCCCCAGTATGAGCTTGGTCTGTAGCCAGTGAAGCAGATAAAGAAGCCTCTCTGTGCTGGTTTCTCATGCTCTCTCTCTCTCTCTCTCTCTCCATTCCCTCTCTCTCTGAATTCAGGTACTCCAAGTTGTACGACCCTGCCAACTGGTTGGAGATTGACCCGGTTAATGGTCGGATTTCCACCATCGCCATCCTTGATCGAGAGTCTCCCTATGTCAAGAACAACCTGTACAACGTTACCTTCATGGCCTCTGACAATGGTGAGACCCACGGCCTTTGCCGATGTCCTGCAGTAACCCTGTTCCTCCACATACAGAGGTGGATTGTTTTCACGCTGTGCCTCATTGGCCTTTCACTAACCAGTGAAGTGCTAGTTTACTATGGAGTCAATTCCAAGACACAGCGAGTGAAACCAAGGCCCCGTTCAGACCTGGTAATAATTATATAGCTGCAGTCATTTCTCTTGTATTTGTATTGTTTTTCTTGCACATATTCAGTACTTATTTCCTTATCTTATTTCTATTCTATTTTCTAGTGTTGTGATTTTTGGCTGCTGGAACGCTGCATATTTTGCCGCGTGGGACGAATAGAGGAATACCTAATATTATCTTATCTTAACATCTTATTGTGCCAAGTATGACTTTTCGCATCTGGCATCATAATGCGTCCTGGATGCGTCTCCTGTGACCATATAAGTTCAGATCTGCCTTTTCCAGCCCTGTTAGCAAATACACACTGACCTCTGATAGAACAAAATTGACTCAACACCTATGTCCGATGTCTGTCTGAGCCCGGGTGAATCAAAGCACAAGTGCTGCTGTGACACGTCAAGATTTTAACCAGGAGGAAAAGGAGTTAATGTGGTGATCAGTGTCAGCATTGCCGCAGTGGATACAAATAAATCAATACGAGCTGTAGCGGGTCATCTGAGGAGGTGGTGTATTATCCGTCCTGAGTATAGATTGTATTCATTCATGCTCAGGAATGTGGACATGTGTGTCCTCAAAACACCTTCAAATGGGGTTTTTGGGATTAGATCTGAGGACGCATTCAGGGCAGATTTAGACCTGGACTTTATCACGATCTGGACGTGGTCAGATCACTCGAGCCTTATCCACACGGAAACGGAACTTTCTCCAAAGGATTTTTTTTTCTTCTTTTTTTTGTTGTTCTAAAGTTTTCTGCAAACACGTTATTGTTTCAACAAATCATAGACATGAAATGAAATGTCTATGATTTAAAAACGCTCTAGTATAAGTACGCAAGTACGCAGAGCAAGTACAGCTTGTTTGTGTGTACAAACTTCAAACAGAAGAAGCTGAGCATATTCTTAAAGTTGCATTTTGGTTTTGTACATGAAAACACAAAGGTGACTTGAACTTACCAGCTGAAGGGTGGTGTTTTGAGATACTTTTCACTCTTTTCACTCCATTTGATCCTATGGGTCACTGGACTGAATATTTGCTGACATTGGGCAAAAGGCAGAGTAGGACGCCAGTACTCTGGGATCCGTTTTTTATAAAATAAGATAAAAAGCCCATATGATACTCAGATTTGCTGGTTAAGATTTGCTGGCAAGATGTCTAAATCTTCAGTACTCAGCTTTGCTTGGATCCTCCTCTTGGATGATATGGGGTGTTGATGGGAAGAGGGTTATACATATAGTCCACCACACGGCCATCATACAAAGACAAACGACCATTCAAACCCAGTGTCCATTTAGAGTCTCCAAACTAACTCCATCCTGCATCTTTCGGACTGAAGCACCTGGAAAAAAAACTCTTATACTGTATGATGTATAATGCAGTGAGCGAAGGCGTACATTTTAGACTAAAATGTGTCCCACAGCAACACAAGTGTTATATCACAGGGATGTGTTTAACAGAGCTGCACTGCAAGGTATTAAAAAAAAAACTCTCGCCTGTGGAGAACAGCTTATGTTTACCACAGAGAGGATGAGATACACCAGACACAGCAGATGAAAATGACGCTAATAGGGCTGCAACATTTAATCAACTATTTTGATTATCAAATCATCAGTTTGTTAATTATTTAATTATTATTTTTAATAATTAAAGCAGGTTTTTCAGCTTCTGAAATGTGAGTATTGTCCGATTTCTTTGCTTCATACAACAAAGAAATCATTAAAATTGACTAACTTTGGTTTGCAGACATTTAAGAACATAATCATATTGAGATTTAGGAAACACTTAATTTCATTAATTGCAGCCCTGGACATCAACAGGAGTTTTGACAGAAAATAGATTTTTGACAGAAAAAAAATGTACATAGGCCTGTTAATAGCTTCTTTTTATAAATACAATGACACAATCTAATGGTGTTCAGTTAGAAACTTGCTGGTTCTGTTAAATTGAATTCTCAAGTTTTTAAAGAAAATGCCTGTTGAAGTCACTGAAACATCTCCCTGACGGGGTTAGAGTTACCCTCGCCGAATGTTGTCGGTTCTTTCTCGTCTTGTGTTGGAGTCTCATTTCTGTCGGATACAGGAAATGCTGCCTCAGCGTGGGTTCTCAAATGTCATGAGTTTGATTATTCCACCTAATGGAATAAGGAAGACGTCTTCCTCTAAACAACAGGTTGTACTGTCCACCTTTTATTACATTACTCTTCTCAATTCCTGTAATGACATGTCCTAATCAGGGATGTTTATAGGGCTGGACTCTGAACTTCCTCCCACTTATCTGTAATGGGGGTTGTTTTCCTCTCCGTTCAGTGCGTGATTCCCAAAGTCGTCCTCTCGCTGTGATCCCAGCTGTGCTTTATGGCAGCAGAAAAGAAGACTCTTTGTTGAAAGTGGAAAATTGCTGAAGAGGAATGTAGATCGGGCAGCGGCTCCATCGTCCTCTCAGCCGCGCACCGTCTCCACACAGAGCAGCACTGTGTTCGCTGCCTCCTGCTAACTGACCGTCCAAGCACATTGTCTGCTCTTGTGTCTCATCGTCTGCACTGACACAAGGCCTCGCCGCGATACAGTGACAAACACGCACAGGCTCGTGCAAGTGGTTACATGTTTCCAAAAATTCGCTATATGTTGCACCAACCACCGACTGTTCCTGACTTTACTGGACTCAGTACAAGGGAATTTTTATTCATACAGTATACAAATTTTTCCTGAGCCCTTGTTTTCATTTCAAGCAGCTGTAGGAAAATGTGCAGCTGTGAAGATTGGCATTTCACTTGTGTGTGTCTGCGTCACTGTTATGTCCCCTATGTCTGCTGCATTCAAGCATCAACTCAGAAGGATTCTTTTTCATACAGTCATACATTCTGAAACTTTAACTCCCTCAAAGAATAAGACTGGTGATTGTTTCTATGTTCTCTTTGTCTTTTAATCCCCATGGTCAGGGCTCTTATCGAGTACATACAACCACCAAAGCTTTCCACGTTAAAGAAATAGAAAAATACTAAATCCTGTATCCACTAATTTATTTGAATCTGTAAAATGGAGTGTATGTCCAGAGAAATGCAATGGCATGTGGACTGCTTTAAGTATGAATGTTCACACCTGGCAGTAAAATGCATCTCCAATGAAGTTATTTCTGGTTCCCCCCTGCACCGTATCCCAACACACACTGACATCAATTCTGTTAGTGAGAGCAACATCGCGTTTTTAATGAGTCTGGCTGTATTAAAGCAGAACTTTGCAGGGATTTTACCCTAATTTAACAGCTTCAGACTCACTGCGATGGTTAAATGTCTTGTTGAGGGAAGATCGGGCCTGTCTCTACTGCCCCCTACTGTCTGTTAGCAGAAAACCGGCCTTGCACGATCAGGGCTGTTTTCAAAATCAGGAGGTGTCGCAAAATCAATCACAAAGTGCTTCATGGCACTACTGTACACACACACAAACACACACACTCACTAGCCAGGTACCGGCTATAAGATCAAGGCAGTGATAGTGTTATTTCAGACGTTCATCATGGCAGAGCCAGTGAAAAAGAAGCAGAGTAAACCGCTGTCGGAGAAACTGAGAAAGACGAAACGACTGTCTGACCAAGCGAGTGGCCACACATGAGTAAACATCGGTCCAGCTCTTTTAGATTGGCGAGAATTGAAAAACACAGAAGCATGAAAAATGGATGCTGACCGGCTGGACATGGACGTGGCTCTGTTGAAAACAAATGCCCGTGTCCAGGGGAGGGGACGGGAGGGGGGTGTCAGCGGTGAGTTTTTACAACTATGAGGATAAAGTGGTAGACGATGGATAGATGGACGTTTACGGTGGCAACATAAAAATATCTACTCCGAAACTGTAGGGGGAGCTCCATAGAGGAAAAAGGCAAGAAGCGGCCTGACTTGAAAAGGTAGAAAGAGATGGAAAGATAAGAAAGAGTCGGGATGAACTGAGTTAACCAAAGCTCTACTTGTGCAGCTGTAACTTACCATTAGAATAAAAAGATCAGTTTTAGTTGTGGCTGCAAATAAATCAACGTACGGCTCATAAAATTGAATTGAATTGAAACTGCAGCGAGTTAGAGGACATCAATCCATCCTGAGGACAGACTGCTTTATGCAGCTCAGGAATATGGACACATGCGTCCTCAAACGTCCTCTGAATGTGGTTTTTGTGATTTAAGGACGCATTCAGAAAGGATTGGGAGCTTTCAGAAACGTTTGAAGTGAGAGTTGCACATCACTGGATGAACTGGGTATGAATACAGTATGAGTCATGTCCCAAACCTCCAAAAATATTTAATTGAAATGTTTTCATAGTTTTTTTTAGTGACCCTGAAGACTCACAGCCACACAAGGAGGGATGTTTAAAAAGAATATGTTGTGAACAGTCCATGAAAGGCAAAATATACAGTACTGTGCATAAATCTTAGGTCATCATTAGATTTGTTGTTTTAGCAATGCTATAACGACCATAATGTACGATTATTTCTCAATCACTTTATTGGAACATATCCTGAAAATATTACATTTTTTTTTTAGAAAAAACAAACAACAAAAATGCTTGTATAATATCAAATATTTAGTGTGACCTACATTTACACTTATAATACAATAACACAACCATGGCTCTTTAAAACCTGGAATGGAACCCTAATGTTATTGGACAAACCTGTGTTTCTCCTACTATTTCATGGCAACAAACAGCTGCTGTGAAAAAGGTCTATTACACCTGGTTTACTCAAGACATGTTTGAGCATTACATACACATGTTGCACAAGTTCAACTCACTGGCAGGTTGATCATATAGTAGAAGACTGATTTTTTAGTCACATCTTTTCAATCTAAACGCCAATGATCACAAGACTGACATAGAACCAAGACTTAAGACTTATGCACAGTACCGTATGTCATATTCCAGATACTGTACCTCTTTAAATGATAATGAAATAACTGCAAAAATTAGACTCTCACCTCTCAGTACAGTGGATCCATGCAGGGACATGTGGTATAAACATACAGTATGTTGTAAATATACCAACTATACATACAGTCTCAGGTATTTATTACTATTTTAGCAGCTGTTTAATCCACGTTTGGTGCTTTAGAGGAAATCTGGGTCAGGAGGATGGTGTGTGTAGGACTGTGTTTGGTTGTGGTAAAAAAAAAACATATGACCCAGTGGGACAGTGTAGCTGACTGGTGTGTTTTTACTGTATTTGGTTCACAGTGGGGCTCTGTAGCATTGGAAATAAAATGTGGAGTCAAAATTTACATGTAGTCATCAATGGGCAAATCAGCCAGTTGGGTGTTGGTCCTGCAGATGTGAAAAAGAGTCAAAAATGTGAAAAATGGAATAATTAAAAATGAAATAAATTAATTAAAGACTAAACTCTGCATCAATTTAATCGCTTGGAATTGAAGAATTATATTGCAGCTCTCTGAAGATGCCCCTCTATTTTTCTCTGTTTTATCATGTGTTTGTAAAGTACTGTGTAAACAAAAAAGTGAATTTATTTTATAATAGTATATGCACCAATTAACTTGTAATGGCTTTAAAAAAAAAAAGTAGAATTAATACAAACTCTTTCCCCCAGTTTTGTTTATCCACTGCTGATTAGCTTTAAATGTCAGGTCTAGTCGTGGTTTGTTTTATGTGACTCTAAAGTTGTTTCTCTAAACCATTGATCCTCAACCTCGACCCACTCAGAAGTCATATTTACAAAAAAATGCATATATTTCACAAGAGCCACAGTCCAAAAAGCATCCCTTTCCTCCCTGAGACCACTTAAGAGTCAGGATAAAAGCAGGCTGAAAACCATTACGCACCGTGCAATAAGTGTAATTTATTGTTATTACTGCAACCGCAAATGTCATCATTACTGGCTGTGTTTCAGCAGTATCAGAATTAAATGCTTTCTGAGTGCTGATCACACAAAGTCCATCACAGCAACAGAAAGAGGAAGGACATCGTTGTTTTTCACAGACCCTCACAGCAGAACAGACAGAAAATTATCACCGATTATTATTATTCAAAAAGGAGATCAAAAAGAAGCAGGTAAGAGGCCTCCATTATTCCCCTTATTTACTTCAGAAAAATGAAAACAGAAACTGACTTCTACTTCTATTCTAGCCTTCATTAATATTTTAGACTCAAGTAGTTATTACAGAAGGGAAGTAACAAATTGCATTTATTTGCCTCACTGAGTAGTTAGTGTGTGTGTGTGTTTTTACACTTTTACTGTGTTTCCCTTAAAGCCCCAGTGTGTAACTTTTTCCACTAAATCCCTGTTAGCATCGCACAACGAGGAGAGTTCAAAAGGAGCAGATCAGTGAATCGATGACACTGAAGGTATTTTCCTGATAGTTTCACACCAGTTACAATCTAAAGTTGAAAAGCAAGCGGCTGGAAGTGAAAACAGACACGAAGAGAGCTTCTGCAGTGAGTGACAGAGAAGCTGATGCTGTAGCACCACAGTACCGTCTGGCTCGCCACTTATTGTTTTCCAGTGTCCACTTAAGTTACTACAAGGAAACACAATTTTCCCATAGACCACAATAGGAAAAAATGTTCACAGGACACTCGTGAAAGGCTTTTTCAATATTTTCATATCTCTGCCATTGACTTCAGACAACTGTTAAATGCCCCTATTGACTCGTCTACGTGGTTTTCCTGACTGATTAGACTATTGACTCAATATTCTAACCATCAGTCATCGTAAGCTCTCCCGCTATCAGCGCAATGACGGACAAAATGACCGCTAAGTATAGAGCATAGAGTGTATAATGGACCTTTAACTAATTTGATTTTGTACAAAACAAAAGACTAACACAATAATTTGTTTGTTTTTAAATGTCATTAAAAAGTACAGAAAACAGAGAGTCTACTGGAGCCGATGGACTTAATCATCATTGTGTGAACTCGTTTGACAGTGTTTTGAATTCAGCACACATTTGTTTTATTAAATAACAATGGAAAAACTGCCAAACTCTGACACGACTTTGCTCAGATTTATTCATGAGTTCATTCATGAATAAATCTGGGCAAAGTCGTGTCAGAGTGTGGTGTTTTTTTTTGTTTTTTTTCGTTGTTAATTTGTGTTTTTTGTTCCTGCAACCGACCAGCAGCTGCTTGTTTTTTGGCCGTGCAGGGGAATTTCTCTTTCTGTGGACATTTGTTTATATTTATGGGTTACATTCTACAGCATAAAGTATGACTTAAGAGTGAGAACCAGCTTTAGTTGCAGCTGGTCACAACCGTCACATGCTATGTGATGTAGGTTTATCTGGCTTTGGTGACTGTAACTTGTTCAGTCTTTTCCTAGTAAATGCTGTTTTTGTCTTACCCCGTGAGTGATTTGAGTGATTTGAATAATGAACTGGCCTCTTGTGTTGATGTTGATGTCGACTTTTTTTCATGTCAATAAAAATTGCTGTTGATTTCCATCAACCCCAGAGAATGAATCCAAATATTGTTGGCTATAGAATCCTAATCTGGTGTTTACACCGTGTGCCTCTCCCTGGCCAAAATGCACTAATGATGTCTTATGATATAATTTGCCATTCGCTTGTTGCATTAATAACTTTTACATTAATCAACCTAACTCTAATCCTCAGGGCATATTTTATTATGAGGTTCATTGTGGCGTGTAATGAGCAGCATTACCGAGGTTTTCAAACTTGCACTAATTTTCTTCTGTAGGTTTGTGGAGCAAAATAATTTGCACCACGAATGTCTTCTTCAGCAAAGCCCGTGATGTCAAGGAAAGACTGACGAGAAAATGTGTTGTAAATTGGAGTGTAGCGTTGGTATTTTTAACATCACTGATACAGTAGATTCGAAAAAGACACTAAAAGTGGCTTTTTTTTTTTTTTAATTTGGTGCAATAAATGAGCTCTCTGTATGAAATAATAAAATTAAACATTGTTTATTTTTCATATTCTCTGTGTCCAGGTGTCCCGCCTGCCAGTGGGACAGGCACCCTTCAGATGTATCTGCTGGACATTAATGACAACGCCCCTCATGTTTTCCCCCCTGAGGTGGAAATGTGTGAGAAGCCGAATCCCAACGGCATCAACATCACGGCCAGTGACGCTGACTTGACCCATAACGGCGGACCCTTCGCCTTTGAGCTCGCCAGTCGTCCATCAGACATACGCCGCAACTGGACGCTCAGTCGCCACAATGGTCAGTGTAGGATATTGTGTTTGAACTTTGACCTACCTTCAAGTGTCTCGCCTGTTACTTTCTTTTTGTTGTGTTTTTTTGTTGTTGTTTTTGAATGACGTCTGCCAGGACGTACACAAGGGAAAAGATGGATTTTAGCCACTAAATAAAAGGCTCAGCTAATAATAATGCATATATCTACCTATTTTAAGAATGCATTTAATGCTTTGTCTCAACATTAGACAGTAATTTGTGGCTGGAAACTGAAGTTTGCAAACTATTCTACCTCTTCAACCAGAATCCATAGAGAAAATCAGTGTTTTTAGTTTGGAACACAGGAGCTGCTGGTCTTTTGCGGTCTTTTGGTTACGTTTATGTCACTTTAGTGAGTCTAACAGGTCCATTTCAAACCGCACATTCAAATAAAATTACAGATTTTTTTAGTCAGAGAAGGCAGTCTAATGTCATAGATATTACTTAGAGAATATTGTAGACTTAAGCAGGTGTCGGTTTCATGGGTGACAATTTTGTGTTTCCTTGTGTCATATTGTCACTGAGAGAGAGTGACCATGTGTCTCCACATCAAACCTGACCTTACTTGAACTATTCCTTTAAGAGGAAGAAAATATTCAATGATAAAAACCTGCTGTTAACATATTGTCACTCAAAATCAGTGGAAGTGTATGAATTAAAAACCATTGCAGCCTTCTAACCAACTACAACTGGTGACATTTTTGCTCTCGCATTCTGATGAAATGATACATCTCCTCAGATATTATTTTACTCTGGAATACTCTGTAAAATTCAGCGGATAAATTCTACCACAGAGGCATTTCAGATTGTGGCTTTATAAACACATTTGTTAAGCTATTTTGACTCAAGATACCATCAAATTTAATTTAATTGAAAACTTTATTGTCACTGCTTGAAATGAAATTGGAATTGAAATGAAATTTGCTTTGCAGCGCCAAAAAACAATCACCATACACTCATTCACACACATCTATTTGTAACAGATATAATATTCAGAGCTTCAGCATGAGAATATAAATGTGTGAATATAAAAATAATGCACACAATGTCCCAGAGTTTATGGTAGATAGTGGTTTTGTCCTGAAATGTCTTGATAATTGTGATGCAGAGGTGGTGGCAGTAGGACGGACGAGGTGTTTAATAGAGTTCAGCTCAGTGATGGCTCTTAGTATGGGGCTTTTTTTCAACCTGTTTTTAACTATTAACTTTATTATTTGTTGGTATTTATTTAGATTTGAGTGAGGTTTTACTTTTCAACTAAAGAATAAATAACTAAAAGGTGTGAAGGGGAAAATATGCAGGACTTTATCTTGTACAATCTGCCATTAATATGCTTTTTGGCAAAGGATTATTAGCAGACTTGGGCAGTCCTGTGTGTCTCCTAGTGTGAGGCTGAGTGTAAAAGGTATGAATATAAAGCAGGATGACAAGCTGGAGTGAAGAACCATCACTCTCACCTGTTTTTTTTTTCAACACCTTTTCCATCTTTCTCCGTCGTGCTGTAGGCGAGTATGCTCAGCTTCGGCTGAGAATCAGCTCCCTGGCCAGTGGGATCTACGAGGTTCCAATCACCATCACAGACTCAGGCAACCTCCCCATGTCCAACACTTCCTACCTGAGGGTCAAGGTTTGCCAGTGTGATCATCATGGAGACTGTGTGGACATGGAACGTTTCATTGCCACAGGACTTGGCACTGGAGCCATCATTGCCATCCTCATCTGTATCATCAGCCTTCTAGGTGAACCTCCTCTTTTAAGCCTTATTAACTTATAACATTCATTTAGGCAGCGTAAACAAAAACTTATCCCTAATCGTATCCATAACCAGTTACTGTCTAACCCTAACCTTAACCTACCCACAATTCAAAGCTTAGCCCTAAACTTAACCAGTTCCTCAGAAATGGCATTCTGCTTCATTAGGACCAGTTTTTGGTCTTCATGAGAGTTTATTACCGAAAAAAAGGTCCTAAAGAGCTAACAAGTACAAGAATGTACTGTCACACACACATAGAGGTTTGCAAAGCCACTCTTGTTAGGACACTGACGGCCCTAACCTTGACCATCACCAGTTACAGACTAGCCTTAACTATAACCTAACCGCGATTTACAGTCCTACATCTAACCACGAAGAGGGATTCATACAGAATATGTACAACAGTGACCTTCAGAGTTTAAAGCAGTTAGTGCAATGCACAAACACGCTTATAAATGACTTTGGAATGTTTTATTTTTTATAAACACTGAACCTAAGTGTTATTTTATGTCAGCATCACACTGAATCCTCTTCTGCATTTAAGTGAGCTCACTGGTCATATACTTCAGACGCTATAGTGAAATTAGATTAAGATGGAGCGAGAGATCTTGTATCTCTTGATCTTACTAATATTATTATTATTATTATTATTATTATTATTATTATTATTATTATTGAATGTATTATTATGTTTTTATGTCCAGTCCAAATTCCTCAGCTCTGCTTCGATCACATACCCTGGTTTATCGAGTAGAACAGTATTTCTGATTTTCCTCCAAGTACCACCAGAGGAAGCTCATGTACCACTGGAGGCACGTGTACCACAGCTTGAGAACCATGGCTCATTCTGCCCAGGTGGTGTTAAGTTTGCCACTGTTTCTTAGTTGGAGCAGGAAGGTTGCGATCGTACTGCTGTTCTCCTCTGTGCCTCTCTTGTGTCCTGATGCCTGTGGCCGAGAAACAGCAGCAAGGTTTGGGTTGACGATGCTAGCTGGGCTAAATGGACTAGTTCATCTACAGAGGAGGCTCCAGAGAGTTGGGACGCACCATTCTCAGCACTGTCTATTACACAGCATATACGTGCGAATGCACAGGAATAATGAAATAATGGTGGACTGAGACTTAATGTAGCAGACAATAAGAGCATCAGCAAAAAACTTTGTGCAGGGAAAAAAATGATGACAGTTCAGTTGAGTCACCGCCCCCAATGTTGGGGTATCACGTTTCTAAAACAGGGGAGAGCCATAAAGATGGTTATCTCATTCATAAGTGGTTTCATCTGATGGATGCTTTTTAAATCAAATCAAAATGTTGATTAATTAGACAGTCGGAATAAAAAGAGCACTGGCCAAAATGAATTTTTGAAAACAGAGCCAGTGCTGCAGGCTCCACTGAGCGCTGGCACTAACTTATCAGTGCAGCAAGTGACAGGCCGATGATGAAGTCCAACAGTGGAAGCCAGAAGAAAAAGAAACCGAAGCCATGAGCTGCAGAGCAATGCTCTCTCTTCCCACAGTATAATGCACATGCAGTCAGTTACTAAATTGATATAAATAGTTACCATCTAGGGCCGTAGTCCGAGATACTTTTAGTGAAACTCCAGAGTTGCATGTTTCTTTAATGAGGTATTTTTTTTCGTCAGTGTGGAAATTTCCAGGTCAGATTTTTGACTGTTGCTATGGCATCACCAAGTGAAGCTCGACATCAAATTTTTAAAATCTGTCAAAATAAGACCCGTGTCTTTTCTTAGATAGCTCCCATATGAAGACTACAGTTCTTGCAGTTGTCATATTATATTAATGATAATATACCAGATCTCTGAGAAAAGTGATATTATTGGGTTTTTTTTAACAGTTAAATAAAACAATATGAAAGAACACAGCAAATAAGTTACATTTCGTGTAACTTTTGTTCACTGTACCACTAAAAGAAGGAAAGCATCAACACAAATAGATTATTAGACCACCACCCAATGAAAGGTTTATGCCACAGCTGCCCAAAATTAACGTTTTATGTGTCTTTAATAGTAAATACACCACTATGTAGAAACTCTTTAACCAAATCTGTATTTTTAATGCATAATTATTATTATTGTTCTCCATGAATTCTCAAATTTTATGTTTTAGAAAAAACTGAATAAATAGGAAAGTGCATTATTATTTCTTGATTAAAATGTCAAATTATAGTTATTTACTTGCATTCCTGAACAGAAAACTTTGTTTTAGTGGAATTAGTGAATTTGATGTTTAATTCCTGACTTCTCAGAGAAGCCCAGTTTGTTATTTGCCAAATAAATAACAATAATATTTTTATATTATATATTATTATATAAAATATTTTTGCTTTAAACAAGTTTTTGAAACATTTCTAAAATATTTTTGTATTTCAGCTTTTTTTTTGACAAGTGGTCTAATAAATTTGTTAAGAACTGTATTACAAATGGGCATATTTTCAAGTCTCCCAAATAATAAAAAATTCATCATGTTAGAGCAACTGTTCATTCAGTACATATCACTCCAAGCACAGGAGCAGAGCAACATGCAATGACCTACTTTTGTTTTTTGTTTTTTTTGCTTTTGGCTTCTCCCTCTTTAGGGGTCACCACATTGGATGATACACATATTTGATTTGGCAGAGATTTTTATGCCTTTCCTAACACAACCCCCCCATGTATCCTGGTTAGGGACCGGCACTGTGGTCCATTTAGAGTGTTGGGAATTGGGTACCTTGCTCAGAGGTACCTCAGCCCTTGAACTGGCAGAAATTCAAACTGGCAACCCTCCAGTTACACGCCTAATTCCCTCTCCACTCGGCCATGGGCTGCCCCGTGCAGTGACATACAAGTGAGAATCGCTTAGATTGGTGTTTTCCAAACTTTTTTTTATGAGGACCCACTTTTTTAAAGATGACTAACTTTTGCGACCCATTTCCCAATATAAATCTTGACAAGAGCAAATATGTGCACACTTTTCTATCTATTTTAACTTGCATTTCTAAATGCTAAATACATTCAAGAGATACACGTGTATGTTTGACAAGTGAATCCAAACTTTACTTATGCATTTTATTAAATAAATCTTAAGTAAAAGATTGAAAAAACAATTTTTGGTGGTGACCTAAAAATATCTTCTGTGACACATCTCTGGGACTTGACCCAGTCTGTAGGAGTGACTGACTTAGAAGTTGCTCCACAGCCGCACAGGAGAAACACGCAGAGACGACTGCAGCTGTCAGAAAGTACTGTTTTTCATCACAAGTCTACAATGGAACGTACACAGTCATTTTAGAACAAAGCACTCGGCAGCAGGCGGGAGCCCAGTTGCAGCCACAGACCAACAAACAACACTCCACACTATAATTGATTATTCATCAACTAGTTCCCACTTCCAGTCACTAACAAGCAGTAGTTTTGCTTGAAGTGCCCATCTTTAACCAACACTTGTGATCAGAAATGATGCAACATAGCTACCACAGTACATCAACATAGTTTCATCACTAAGTTACAGAGGAATGAATGAATAAAACAAGACCTGACTGGATGTGAAAGATGAAAATGACAGTTTGCAAATCCACCAGCCCTGATTTCCATGTGAAATGTAGCATGGAAAAGTTGTCAAGACTTTGTCCAATCCTGTGCTCATCTTCTCTGTTCTGCAGTGCTGGTGCTGCTCTTTGTGATGTGGATGAAGAGAAGGGATAAGGAGCGTCAAGCCAAACAGCTCCTCATCGACCCTGAGGACGACGTCCGAGACAACATCCTCAAATACGACGAGGAGGGAGGAGGAGAGGAAGATCAGGTACACACACGTTAAATATTGTTATCTGTGAAAGCTTTTATCCTCTATGCCATGGAGCACATCTGTACATGCTCACAGTCTCAGTCTCATATTTCATTATTCAATTCCAGAGCCATGATTTCTGTCCAGGAGTTGTCCCTGGTTTTCTTTCTGTACTGAGTTGTGCGTGTTTGGCTACCAGAAGACCTGCTCGCATTATCTCAAGCACCTCTCCATCTTACCGTCTTCATTATTGTCTCTTTTTTACCAAAAGAATAGCAATGCCACTAACTGCACTGTAAAGTGCTGTGCTAGAAGGAGTCTGAAAAGAAAAGAACTGAAAAGAAAGTGGCCTGGAGTCACAGGTGGAACTGTGACATTGAAGGTTTAAAGAAACCTTCACTGAGTTCCTTCATTTTCAAAGCGGAGTATTAAAGCTATAATGCATTGGTGGTGTCGTTGTTAATATTATTATTCTGACTCTGCTCTGTCAAGCAAAACTATCAAACCCAACTTAGGGAGCGTTTGTTTTCACCAGCAGTTGCAGAGGCAGGTAAAGGCAAAATGCCAAGATATTGGTTAACGTGCCAAGATCCCCAAATATGACTAATGACTAAAATGCTAATGCTATCTCCATGATGTCCACTGTATGTTAGCAACCTCTCCAACTATTACTTTTTTATATTTATTTCTTAATGAAGAATCTTTAAACAGTATCTACATTTGATGTGACACGAGTATGAAAAATATTGTGTTATTTTCACTACAGAAGTACCAATATATACTCTATGTATACTGTATATTGGTATCAAATATCAGCCAAATTACTGCTGATATATTGCCATCCATATCTACAGGCAAGAAGTGTCCATCCATTAAACTGTTGAACGACTGGATTTTTTTTTTTAGCAGAATTCACTTTTTTCCCATGGGCACTGCTTTGTGTTTCAGTCATACACCAACCTGGTTATGCTATAAAAAATGCCAAAGTATATATGAGTCATTCTACCCAGAGGCCCCTCTATACTGTATAATGGCAGTGATCCTGTCATATAACATATTATGTGATACAAGTTTGATAAAATATGAGAATGTGCAAAAAAATATATGAAAGCAGAGACTTGAGAGACAGAGACAGAGCTCATGTCATCCCTCAGCATCACTCTCTTTGGAGCTACAGTATATTCTTTTTCTTCACACTTGGTGTTCGGTATTATATCAGACACAGTGGAAACCGCAACTGAAAAGAAACCAGAGGGACAAACAATCATTAAAATAATGATTCTGAGTATGATTTCTGCTCAGTGAAATAACTTACTCATCTTCAGCTTAGTGACGCAAATGCACTAAATAAAGGCAGGAAAAGGCCCAAACATATTTGTCTCTAATGGTGAATGACGCTTTTCTGCTGCCATTTGCTTTGTTTTCCATCACTGGAACCAAGGCAATGTGGAGCTTCAGGGCAGGGAGAACTTGTGGGGAGACTTCATGCATTTCAAACAAAGCTCACACTTTTCTGTGCTGATCTATGTCGAGGCAAAAATGCTTGACCTCAGGCCTAAAAATCACAGAGGTGGCAATGGGATTTATTAAACTAAAAGAGTGAATGCTGCTCTTGCCACTTTGTGATGTGGCCCAGCACGACCAGTGCTAGTGCTGAAGCCAGTTTATTTGAGCATTTTACAAAAAGAGTAATTTTTATGCAAATTGTGCCTGTTTCGTCCAAAAAAAGGGCAGGTCTGGATGTCAGCCACATCTGCATCAAGAAAAACAGCAGGCTATTTGACAGTGAATTTTTTTAAAATACTGTGAACCAGTTCAAATATTAGAAAATATATATTAAAGTGAAAATTGATACAATTGGTGCACTGTAAAAACTTTATATTAACTATAGTTATAATAACTATATATATATACTATGACATACAGTATGTATGTAAGCAGCAATGCAGTACAGGGTTTTGGAGATATTACTACCAGGGGATGTTGCATGTATGAGGTCCTGGGTTCAATCCCCTTGAGGGAGTCATGGTACTACATGTGCAGTTGGTGACCTTGAACAAAATGACCACCATCACACAAATGACAACCAATTATCTGCTAATGGGAAACATCAACATTCAAATAATCAAAAGAAAAGTACAACTTGTCAAGCATAGTTAAGATTAGCACAGAGTAATGGGCCAAAATGTGCATAAATACTGGTGTATTTTACTAAACAGAATCCTTAAGGAAGTGAAGACAAAATGTCTTTTCTTGGAAAAGTTTTTCTTTTTTTTCTTGGTCCTAAATACAAGGAAGACACATAATTTCCTTTTTGGCTGCCTGGTTGTTGCAAGGCTCTCAGCTGCTCTTCAGTGGACAGAATTCTATTGGTTGCCCATTATTGTGAACAAAGTCCAAGGTCAGTCCACAGCAGGCTGTTATTGTGCTGAAAGCAGTGCTGCTTTAGTCCATTTCCATGGAGACCAGAGAGCATGAAAATGGTTGCTGAATGGTTACTGAAGTGACTCAGTACCAGTCAACATGAACTAATCGGAGGCCGTGACACTCACTTCCCTTCTGCCCAACGCCTGTGCCGATGTTTGTGTAAGTAAAAGGTGAAATACAGACTTTCTCGGTGCTGATGTTAATTAGGTAGCTTAAGCATCGGCTTCACTCCTCCCCGAGGACAGAGACTGGAGGAGACACTTGCATCAGGTCTCCGTTAGCCCCTATGAGTCATTGAAATTCTCACTACATCAACTATTCAATACAGAATAAGAACAGAGATAGTGACGGGTCGATTTACTTAAAGTGAATTGTTCCATGTCCTGATAAAGACCACTGCTTTCATCAATCAATGAAGTTCATTATGAGCACTGCCTCTTTTCTGCGTTTCATAGCCAGTGACATGCAGTGCACCTGACATTAGAGGGAATACATTATTAGCAAATGTTAATAAACCTGCCTGTCACATTATGAAGTTCAAGCCAGCGATTAATTCTTCGTCTCTGGCTTTAATTTAAAACAGATTACCTCTGTGTTTGAAAGTGGATTTGTGTCTCAGAACTCAGTGTGTTATGATTTACAAGTTTGTCACAAATGAGACCCAAAATTAGCAGCTTTAATAAGATTAAATTATATATGTAATGCAATAAATATACAGTAAGACCAATAATGGCAGGATTCTTTTTTTTTTTTTCTTTTTTTTTGGTGGAGTAATTACTGAAGTTTCTCACAAAAATATAATTAAAATAACTGGTGAATTAGTGAAATAGTAAAAATAAAATGATTTCACTGGTATGGAGGCTGATGGTGTGGTGGTACAGCAGTGGATATTTCTGTATCACTTCAGCAGGGTGAACTGGCTGCTGTTTCACACTTGCAGTAAATTCTTGACGACATTCTGTTTTAATGGCACACTGCAGACACTTCCTGTCCTGGACCGCGCACATTAAATGCCAGTTTGAGGTGTTTCCAGTTTAAACTCGACCAACTGCTCCTCGGTGAAACCCATAGGAGGAGAAAAATTGAGTTTAGCCTTCAAAATCTTTCTTGAGAAGTACAGTCGTTCCTGAGTATATTTTCCCAGGTTGTTGTGCGTCTGTCCATTCAAAGTTTGTGAACATGAGCTGTCAAGAATCCTTCCAACAAACTAGTAATGGACTAATTTAATTTTGGACATTAAATTTTTAAGTTGCAGTGACCTCACAGACCTTTTTGGCGTGTCAGTGTGTTATGATAAAACCGCTACAAGAGTATCTTTTCAAATTTGGCAGCAATGTTCCATAAGACCTCAGGGATGAACTGTTTGAATTTGGATGGTCAGTGGTCAGAAGTACAGTCATATGTGAGTCGTTCTTCTCAGGTGGGAGATGTTCGATGATCATGACAGTTTCCCTGTGACCCTGAGGTCAAATGTCACTACATTTATGCCTAATTCTGCATTGTCCTTTTATCTATCCAAGATGTGTGAACATGATATCTCAAGAATCTCTTGAAGGCATTATTTTAAAGATTGAACAATGATCTGATTCAATTGTGTTCATCAAATTTTGAGGTCAGACCTTTTCTTGTCTTGTCAGTGTTTTATGATACAACTGCCTTGAAGAAATGGACTCATGGATGAACTGATACACTGCAGATGGACAAAGCTGTTGTCCTCGAAATTCTTTTGATAATTGGAGGCACACGAGTGCTGGGTGGTGATTCTAGCCAGGGAGTGGGGAAACAGTAGAAAGTGGAAATGTCATCCTCACTTGGTTCTGAAAGCCATTAGAGGTTCAGTATCACCTATCTAGTCTTTGAGATGCTGAACTTGCCTCTCAAAGCTCTTTATCAGAACAGAAGTGGAGGCCCCAGATAAGTTGTTGTTGAGACCGGACCCTGCAGCTGTATTGGTACAAAGAAAACGGTGGCTGTCCTAAATTAGATGGCACCACTGCTGACACTAATCTGTTTGAATGATTCTAGCGTGTAACAGCATCAGCTAAGTGATCGGCACCTGTTTTTAGAACACACTGTTGGATGGATGTTGTCCTGAAGTTTAACTCACCAACAATCCCCAGAATTCACCTCACGTCTGCTGTGGGCACTGACACTGGCAGGCTTTCTGCTAAGGTTTTATTGAGGAGATCAAATCTAACACAAAATGTATTTAGCTCATCTGGCCATGTGTCCCCACACATTGTGTGGGCAGTTCTGCTTTGGTCGTAAGTGATGTTGGATCACCTGCCAGTGTTGTTGTTGTTAAAATCTCTCTCTGGTCTCTGCTGATTTCTCAGCTTTCACTCTTGCTTTGCCACCGTTGTGTGGCTTCTCGTCGCTTGACTGAAAGCTTTTTGGATTTAAATAGTGTCTCACTCGTCCAGTTGGGTAAAGACTTTGTCCTTGTGATGGCGACAGCATCGTCACTTTCCTGTGTGTTCATCATCAGGCCAGGATAATAGATCTGAATGGATATCTTCCTGTGAAAGCCCTGTGTGAATGTGTGCTTGTGTGTCTTCAGGACTATGATCTGAGTCAGCTGCAGCAGCCTGATGCCCTGGAGCCAGAGTGTGTCAAAGTGGGGATCAGACGTCTGGACGAGAGGCCCCTCCATCATGACCACCAGTACCCCATCCGCTCCGCTGCACCACACCCGGGAGACATTGGAGACTTCATTCATGAGGTATGGCCACACACACATACTAGACTCTGGGTTTCACGTGTTTACTTTGAGCAACTTAAACTCATAATACATCATCTTCCTGTTCAGTGTCAGTGCTTGTGTCTAAATCTGCAGGTGTAGAGATTCATTTCTGGGGAAGGACATGAACTTCTCAGCACACAGGAAGCAATGAATCAACCTGAGTGGAAGAGGAACTATTCGAGGGCAGCGTGCGAGCACTGTCTCCAGAAAAAGACTCGCCACTGTTAGATCTTTTTGCTTTTCTGAATACTTTGGTTTAAAGCATCAAAGGCGTGAGCAGGATGTGAGCAGTTTACCTCATCATCTTACAGGATTTAGGGATATTGAAGTTCAGACGCTTCTTCAAACAGCTGCTGCTCATAGCTCACAGCAGAGCTGCCAGTATGGAAACCTTTCCACTGTAACTTTCAAAGACTTTGAAGACTGCTACTTAAAACAGAATGCAGAACCTATATTTAAACAGGAAAGCTTACATAGACATCATCATGAAAAGGATGCAGCTTGAAAATGTTCTTCAGGTCTACGCTCAGTTGTACCTTGCCCCGGTATAAAAGAATATCTGTATCAGTGATGTAAAATTGATGTGTGAGTATGAAGAGTGTGCAGGAGGGTGTTTGCTGTCAAACAACCTTAGTTTGTTCGCAGAAGAGAGAGAGAGTAGCAGGCACATAAACACAGCAACAACGGTGCCTGGGTAGTTCTTAATGAGCTTTGCTAATGGTCAGGATTAGCTGGCCTCAGACGTGGTCACAGCTTGGATAACTAATTAGAGGTAAATCCATTGAGTTTCAATAATCTCACAGACTGGCTGCAGAAGGGCCACACCTCCTTAAAGCCCTGGAAACTGCACCATTTTCTTAAAATATGCAAAGAAGCTGACGTTTGATGGGATTATTTGCTTTGACAGACAATGCAGTGGAATAGCTTGTCTAAAGTAAGTGTGGCAGTGCTTTGTTTTTTACTGGTAACACTCAATCAGGGAGATAATGTGCGTAACAGGGTGATTATTTCCAACGTTCACTCTAAAGTGTACAAACTGAAATGTTGGAAGCATTTCAAAAGTTTCAAAATCTAGGCTACATCCGCATGACTAATATGGTCGTCATCTCCAAGAGGTGGAACTATAATTGACACATGCATTTTTCATTCACTGCTGGTGGTACAAGTCAGAGCTGATGTAAGTTACTGCATCATCATTTTTTTTTTAAAAAAAGGTCTTTGTTCCTGCCTGTCCATACTAAAATGCAGCTGCAGAGTTTTCTAAGCAGTGTTTCAAATATCTACCGTTTTAGGGGAGGAAGCAGTTCTCCAAAAAAGTGCTGTTGATGGCAGGTGTTAAAGGGATGTTTTCAGTTGGGTTTATTTTTTTCAAGTAGGGGTTTATTAGACACTTGTGCAGAGTCGGAGTCAGACAGCGCTGCCTGTTTGGAGAGGGAGATGGGAGAAGCGGAACACGGTTTCTGCATTGTTTTGATTTGAACAAGGACAGCACCAACGACTATCCAGCCACTGTAATGCACTAGTGTACTCTTGGTGCTCGTCCGCAGCACAGATAAATGGAGAGAGTTGACGTGAAATCTAAGCCAGATCAGAAATGCGGATATATCCACCATGGCAGCCCCTAATCAGGAGCAACTGAAGGAAAGAAAAAGACTGTGCTGTCACACAACCCTGTTCTTTGGCACAACATTTTCTCAACATATTCCCACCCAGTTAAAGTGCTTAAAAAGCAAATGTAGAGTTTCTCCTCTTTATGCATTGTTGATGTTAGAAAATCGTGGTCGAGAATGTGTGAAAGAAATATTACAACAGCAAAGTAAAGAATTACAAATAAAGACTGAAAACTGTTTCTCTCCAGTCTTCTGATCAGGATTTTTAGCCGTGTCTCAAAAAATATGACAATAATGTCAATGACACGCCAGAGCATAGTTAATATAACTCCTCCTCAAACGCTGTAATGATAAAAAAGCCCTCAGTGAGCTTAATTAGTGTTTTACCTGTTAGCTGAGATGTCGCTGTCCCAAAAATATGCCTTACCTCGATGCAAATACAAGCCACTTAATTTTAAAATCCCTTAAGATGAGGAAATGAAGACAAAGTGACCATTGTGAAAGACAAAAATATGGTGTTGTGTGATCCCAACACACTTGCATGTGTGTGTGTGTGTGTTCTGCTTCTGCAGCAGACATGCCCCCAGTGTTTCAGATCAGTAAATCATGTTCCATTTCTCCATTCCTTCCTCAGCATATTGAACGGCGTCTTCTGTATGTGACATACACTGACTCTGCAGGAGCACCTCACGCACTTCAAAATAACCTGAGTTGCCCCTTAAAATGTAGCAGATGCAGAGCCTGTCTTTTGTCTCAGAGGTGAATGTTTGCGTGAGCACAGTGTATCTGGAGACGTCTCATTTTTGAGCATCTGTTTGCTCCTCCGTCTTGGAAGCCGGATTCACCCTCTCATGGATTAACACGAGTCTCTGAGCGAACAGACAGATTTAATGAGACTGAAATCTTCTGTCAACAGTGCTGATAACTGACATCGTGTCATGTCGTGCGTGAAGAATAATTGCTGTCAATGCATGTTGCTCTCTGTGCACTACCTGCTCCCAATATCCTGTGTGTGTGTGTGTGTGTGTGTGTGTGTTTTTTGGGGATGCATATAAAGACATCTGCCAAGCACAACTCTGAATAATGAGCAGGAGCTATCAGACATTGCAAGCCGATCTAGACAGCTTAATCCGGCAGACATGACAAGCCGCTGCTTCTCGCCCTGCCTCTCCCTCTCTGCGTTAATTCTCTCCTCCCACTGAGTGTCGAAGTAGCAAGAGTGTCTTCAGTCAGACGTGGCCCATAAAATGTTCACGCGGCTTATCAGATTTACTGCTTTCATCTCAACAGTTCCAAGAAACATCACGCCCATGTTCTGGACTGTTAGACTGGGCAAGATTTCCTGACTGTTGATGGTGAATATATCCTGTGCACAGTGGGAGTGAGCTTCATATGAAATGTGGACATGAAGCATGCATGTGTGGGAGATGGAGGTGTGTTTAAGTAAAGTCTACACTGGATAATCTGCTGAATCTCTTCCTAGAGATAGAGGCATCTGTCAGACGTGACCCAAATCCTCCCCTCTTGTCCATTCCGCCATAATCCCTCCTTTCCTCTTGCTCCCTCGAGCACTCCCTGCTGTCCATCTCAACCACTGCACACACACAGGTTTGCACACCTATTCTTCTTAGGACACTGCACTGACTCAATCCATTTGGACACCTTAAACCATCACTAATTGTAAAATATAACCACAATTTAAATCTTAACTCTAAACTTAACTAGTTCCTCCTTATTAGGACCAGGTTTTGGTCTCTATGAAGACTACCGGTTTCTGACAAGGTCAGTTTTTATGACAGAAAACGTCCTAAAGAGGTTACAAATACAAGTAAACACACACAGAGTCTGGTTTCCATGACTTCAGAATACATTAACTACTAATGACCTAACCCGACCCTTAACCTTAACGTAACCCTAATCCCATCCTAAACATATATGTCTTCACCCAATAATTTACATTATGTGGACTTGCTTTTTGTTCCCCTAAGGAAGAAAAGTCCTCATAATGTGTCTGTGCAAACAGATTTAGGTCCCCACAACATCAGAAGTATCTGGAACACACACACACACACACACTCTTGTGTTGTGTAATCTGGGGAGGGCAAATGCCGAGGCTGACTTACGATAAGAACGTTGACATTTGATGAATCCCACTTATCAGTGAAGAATTTTCCTCCCTACACATGTTTAGGACACTTCCAACAAAAAACATCTGTGGGTGCTGGCTCATTAAAATTCCAATGAAAAGAGGGAAGTTCCGACACGTGTTAGTGACTCTTAAAGGATCCCATCTGCCATAGTGACATTTTGAGCACTTCTGACCTGACCCTTGACCTTGAATTCAACCCTCTTTAAGTAAACAGATAACAGAGATGCCCTAAATACAACAGATATTTAGCTTGAGCCTTTCATGGTATAACAATTACTATCAGTGTGACCTGATTTTTGTGATAAATTTAGGGTGATTCCATTTTGTACACTTGTAGTTTACACATTTACTTTTTTATTATATCATGTGGCTTGAATTAAAGGATATTTAAGTAGTTTTGTGGTTGTATGATACATTGTTAGGAAACAGCTTTAAACAGGAAAAGTGGCCTTTTTTATGAAGTTAAAGTCTATTTTTTTCCTTGTGTCCCCACTGGCATATGGACTCTAATTATTATAATTTATATTATTTAGGGCCATATACTGCAAGTGACACAGATCTAATTCATAATTGCCAATCAGCTCTCTGGCTTAATAACTTGGTAATCTGAGCTGAGTTTAAGACAAATAAAAATCCCTTGGCGGGTTTTAAATAATAATAGTAATAGGTTATAATAATAATAATAATAATAATATTTGATATTTACAAAGTTAGAAGCCCTCAACGTTTGAAATGTATCACCAGCGCCTAAACTGTCTGCACCGTTTGGATCTGACTTGAATTTACATTTCGATTTCATCCATTTTATGAAAACATAGCTGTATGGTTGCACATAAAAGAACGTGAACAAAGCCGTTGAATTTTAGATTCTTTATTTCAGCCTGTGTCATGGGAGACCTTGTGCCACAGACCTGCCTTTGTTTGATTAAATGTCTGTAATTCCACTGTGCAACTGCAGGTGAAACTGAGTGTTTCAGCAGCTCTAACCAACAGCCTGACAAATCTCAGCGTTGTGGCTTTTGTTTTAACTTCCTGTCAGTTGTGACAGCTTACTGTTGTGAACTATGAATGTAAGTATTTAGAAGGTGGAAAAAAAAAAAACAAGCTAGGTCATGCAGGGGTCACAGCGATGGAGCTGAGCATCAGCCATCAGCCCTACATTAGTTCCTTTAATGAGCAAGCATTTGGCTGTAATGGGGAGGAACTACTTGCACTCTGTGGAGTATATTTACGATACAGTTAGCATAGAAACATTATTTTCACATTATTACTTTTACTGCAATACTGCAGTCTGGCTCTAGAGTCTTGTAACCTCCTCAACCTACAACTCTCAAATCTTCCTTCAGTCTCAGTGCGTGGGTTGTTGCTAAATCTCTTGAGCAATCGCGATGGCGGCGTCCATTTTAATGAGGTGAGAGCTGACGGCTGTTCTTTGAGTTCCGTCATATGATGCTCTGTGGGTTGGACATTTACTAATGCAATTGTATGCAGTTCCTTGGGTTTGTATCTGCCATCAGTGGACATGATTCACCACAGCCAGTCTTTTGTAAGGTTTTATTTGTAACATTACTCCCTCTGCCTCAGCAATGACTGATAAGTGGGTGCCAACAGAAACCAACAATAGATTACCGTGAAAGTATCACATCTTAAATCTATAATAATGTAGGAGTTTAGACAAGGAGAAACAAGGTCAGAGTAAGTAAAATCCAGATTTTTCCCCTCATTTTCCATTCTTATATTCCTTGTGCTTCCATCTACTCAGTTGGATTTCAGCTTATTTTTAAAGGGTGATGTAGCAATATTTTGAAGCGACTTAATTGGTTAGTTTCCATGGGGGGGGGGGGGGGGGGTCAATATATATAGGGGGGGGGGGGGGGGATCAATTAATTGATATGTAATAAAGAGTTTTGTTTGTTGGATGTAGAGGAGTGACTGTATTGAACATTAAGTCCTAATGGTTTTGAGTTTGTTTGTTGTTTCATGGCGTCTTCAAACTGTTTTACTTATAATTAATCATCAGGAGAAAATCACATATCCATGCACTTTTAAGCAAAAGCAGCACGTAAAATAAGAAAACATGGGCACTGACCCATAATTTGTGCTTGGCACGCTACTAATCAGTAGCAGCCAAATATTAATTTCAGTTCTACACCTTTGGAGGTCTACAAGTAGTGTAGTACTCTTTAAGCTTTAGTTTCATCTGCCATCCACACTGCCCCAGTGTTTTCAAGCATTTAAGCAACTTTTCTTTTGAGCACTCTGGGCTCAATGTCTTTTAGTCTGGACCGGCAGAAACAAAGATCTTTGGAAACAATGATGCACTAACCTCCATTCCACCTCCTGATTTGTTCTTCCGGACCATAAGTTGACCAGCAGCTGTGAATAAAAATCTCTCTTAGCTCATATTTCAGTTTCCGTTTCACCTCGCTGTTGGTCGTATAACAGAAAACCTGGCTCTTGCTGTTTCTCAGCAGTAGATGCCTAGAAGAAAATCTGCTTCCCGTTAACAATGGCAAATGTAACATTGACAAATGCCCACTGTACTTGAAGGGTCATGTGACGTATACATTTTCAGGTTTGTTAGCATTGAAACCTTGTAGAATGAATGAAGCTTAAAACTGCTTTTGTACAGTATTCGCTCACCATCCATTGTCTACATGATTTATCATTTCAGGGCCTGAAGGCAGCCGATAACGACCCCACTGCACCCCCGTATGACTCCCTGCTGGTTTTCGACTATGAAGGCAGTGGCTCCACTGCTGGTTCCCTCAGTTCCCTGCACTCCTCCTCAAGCTACGGAGACCAGGACTACGACTACCTCGGAGACTGGGGGCCTCGATTCCGGAAGCTCGCCGACCTGTACGGAGGAGGGGACGATTAACGCCTTCGACCCCGACTGACAACAAAGCGCCCTCCCCACCCTTTGCTCTACGGCTCAGGTGTGGGTGGGGTCGTGAGGATAAATGTAGGGTTTTGGATCAGCACTTCGTTATTACCACAGGACAGCTTGTAAAGAGACTTGCTGCCTCTCGAGGACAGTCGATGACACTTGGGACCATGTTGACTCCTGGCCTGGCAAGGCCCATCAGCGAGGAGACTTTCAAGCTAATTATCATTATCGTCTGAGCATTAGTTCCTGAGCTAACACATGTGAGCCGCCAGAACGGAGCGCTCAGAGGGAATGTTGTCTCTGTGATGATGAAGAGCCACAACAGCCATGCTACAGACGCTCATTTACACTTGAATCTCACAGTACAGGAGCACTGGGGTCAAATGTGCCTTTTTGTACATTCTTTTGATTGTGTTCAGTCTTGACTCTGTATGTCGCTTTAAAGCTCCTGCTGTTTCACCTGGAGGAGCGTGTTTTTTTTGTTTTTTTTGGTTTTTTTGCCATGAAAATGAGTGCATGTGTGTGTTTGGGTCAGCCTCATTACCCGTATGTGTGCGTGAGACAGTGTATTAATCATTTCCACAGAGACACACACTGGATGGACATTCTAAAAGGGCAATGCCTGCTATAAGACATAAGACATTTTGGATGATCTTACCAGCAAAAAAAAAAAAAGAAAAAAAAATAGCTTTACTGCACAGCTCTGGGTTTAATAGCTTCTCTTTTCCAGTCAAAAAAAGTGACAGCTACATGTACACACATATTCATATATTTTGAATTAATCAATCACAAAGCTTAGCAGAACCAAGTAAAAGAAAATTGGATTTGAGGTGATCAATAATCCATTTACATCTGGATTAAAATGTCACTCAGATTAACCACATGATAGTTCAGGTGTCAACACATCAAGGAAGTATTGATTGGTAAGTGGTCTGTAATCTCTCAAAGAGCTTTACATGCCTTTTTTGCTATTCATCCTCACATTAATACAGCAGCAATTTTCTACCACACTTCTGTCATGCACAGAAGCCAGGAGCTATTCGGGATTAAAGGTCCAGCGTGTAGCGTTTTTTTTTTTTATTTGGTAGCTAAAATAAGTTGTACAATCACCTAATTGTATGAATTTTTGCTCCTCATTTTCATTAGCGCTACAGAGGTGGCCATTTTGGACCACCACGTTTTATAGCTTTAATGCTAACTGAAGGCTGCACAGCTTATCCAACATAAACGTATCGCTAAATTTTACACTGTACCTTTGAGTGTCTTACCACGGGATACATCCAGATGTAGACTTGCAAAGCCAGGGGTCAAACCCTAACCTTCTGGGTGGGAGATTCAATTAAATTCAGACTTTATTACGGACTCGTAATCCAGTAAAAGAGACAAAGTTCTACCAGTGAGCCACAGCTGCCTCCTGAGGGGAAGAGTTAGCAGCAGCTAGTAGCCATTACCAAGTAAACACACTTTAATTACATTTGTTTCCTGTATTTTTAGGGCCACATGGTGGCATGACGGTTAGCATTGTTGCGTCACAAAGAAGGAGACAGGTTTGAATGCAGGTTACCCCCCAAATTATATGTTTCAAGTGAGGGCTTTTTCGTCTTGACGGGTTTTTCTTGTGTGAGTCATGGTTTCACTTCAGGTTATTTAGCTTCATCCCACAAACTCTCACTGTAAAAGAGAGTCTTATCTTTTGTGAATTCCTAGTAAAATTAAGGTTAAAAAAGAAGAAGAAAGGAAATCTAATTAATGTTAGGTGTAAAATGATTTTTAACGGCAACACATGTTAATTACTCTATCCCTGAATCACAGCTTATTTACAGTATATTTTCATTTAATACTATATAGGATTTACATGTTCAATGCCCCTTAAGTTAAATGTGACAATGGTTTACTGTACAGGAAAAACTCCAGTGTCTGTGTTAACAAAACCAATATCAGTCATTTTCATTTTCTCTCTGCTGTACTGTGCAAACTGCAAACTGTTTATCATTCAATGTTACACCAGGCCAAAGCTTTGATTGAATTTGTATGAAGGGAAAAAAAAACAGCCTTTTAGATAGTTGAGGACACTTAGTGCCATAATGAATTCAAATAACTTTTCTAAATCAGAGAGAAGTCATTATTTTTGAGTGCAGTCGGAATATTGTGGCCGTGTCCTTGTGCTTTCATAAACGGAAAGTCGTTCTGCTTACTTGCTGAATGACAAATTAAATAATCAAAGTGGTGATAAACGCTGCAATGAAATAAAATTTCTGTTTACAGTATGTGTTTGCGCGGACGAAAAACAAAATAAACTGTAAGTAGCAACAATAAAATAAGGTCAACAGCCAAACTAAATCTAAAACATCTGAGGCTCTTTAGTTGCACAGCAACAGCCACATGAAGAAAACAAAGTGACAAATGAAAGATGACAGAGTCTGGTGCAGCTTCAGCAAACCCACTCTGTGTAAGATTATATTTACAGATGCAATGTATATTTAATGAGCAGAACGGAACATTAACAGAACGTAAAGTGACTGAGCGTCGGCCAAAATTTAGTGCTGCGCCTTAATGACCAGTTCAACACAACGTGTCTTCACTTAACGTCTTTCTAAGGTTGTTTAAACTTCTAATTTTCCTCACTGCAGTAAAACACTAGTGTTTCCCGGCGGCTCTTACAAGGATTTTATTGAATCAACAGGAAATTCAGTTGGTCCACATGCAAAAAGCTTGATTAACATTCTGCTTCATTATTAATGAGAGAACAAATTCTCAAGCTTTTACTCTGTAAGTGAAACAGAGGGAAGGCCAACATCTTTGCATTACATGTCCTTCAAGATCAAATACTGAATGGGGAATAAGGAAGAAAGAAGAAATATCCCCCTTTTTAGCCTCATTATAACAGTATGAATCCAACTTCATCCCATGTCCTGCCCTTTCGCTTGTAAAACTTAAACTGTAGTGTGTAACTTTAAATATATAAAGAAATGTCTCTATGATTCTCGGTGTTAAGTTGTTTAGATCTCATGTCACCTGGTGACAGCTGTAAACATGCTGGAGTTTGACTGAAAACACAACGAACTATCAATGGAAATAGGAAAAAGTGAATTCTACTTCTCCAAAAAAGGGCCATTCAGCACTCTGACTTTCTGACTTTCCAAACTGCCACCATACAAACGCTGCTACCTTTACCATTAATAGCACCTCTGTTGGACACATCGTACTGTTTTTAATTTTTAATCATATCTTTTTCAGACTTGAGAACTGGTGAGTCCAGAACCCAGTTACGACTTCTGAATTTCGATTCTAAATGGAAATGCAGCATATAGAAGATAGTCGTGCTTGACACGATCCATCCATCACTGAAATAATGTATCATTGTTTCTGTTCACAAAGAGCAAACAGAAACAGAATAATAACAACAACATCAGCCGTAAACGTCACGTAAAGTTACGCACTGCAGCTTTAACACATGAAACATTTCCATTAATATAAATCCCGTTTGGAGTCTGTTTAAATATAATACGTGTTAATATGCAGTTAATTCTTCACTGTCTGTCACGCAGACTCTGCTGTCAGACTTGTGAGACAATCAGACTGATTTTCTGACAGCTAACATGCTGCAGCCTCACGTTGACAGTCTGTGATAACAGCCGTTCTTGGCCAACAGATGAGTCAGACCCTGTTTGCTTCTCCTGCAGGGAAGATAAGATACTTATGAAAACTTTTTTTCCACTCATGGAGAATTTAGTTTCTCTGTGGGAGCAAAAAAAAAAAAGAAAACAGGCCAATAAAACAAAAACAGTGATGTTAAAATGGCCTGAAGGAACGTGGCAGACAAACTATATGAATGTAATAAAGCCATAATGTAAAAAGACAGGCACGGGTTGGTAGTTTCTCCCTTCAATGAGTATAAAAAGTCTAGGTTCTCAATTATAATACAAGTTTCTCATAGAAAAACATCATGTCATAACACAATAGGCCAGAGACACAACTTTCCTGATTATTACTAACTCACAATTTTGACTTTTCTGTGCCTTTAAAGTCAAACGATCTTGCAAAGTATGAGCTGTTCCTTCACGCTCCTGCTGTGGGAAGATCTCAGTTAGTGAATTTAGGACCAGAGGTAACTAAATGAGCATCACCAGCTGAGTCACAACCACTGACAGCGTTCCATTAGACCCTGTTCACACCTGCTACAAACCTCCATCCTGAGTGATTCAATTCTGTGTTATTTGGAGGTGGTCTGAGGACACGTGTCCTCGTTCCTGAGCTGCATGAGCGTTATCTGTCCTCGGGATTCATGAGACGCTCGAGAGTGTTTTCTATTCCACTAATCAACGCTCATACTGTATGTTGATTTATTTGCAGCCACCAGCACAATATTAACAGTGATCATCATGTAATGATTGCATAAATGTTACAGCAGCAAGACACACAAACATGTTCATGTCAAACTAGTTATATCAGTGTTTCCCCAACGTTCCCCAGGGGGACCCACTTTTTTGATGTAGAACACCTAATATTAGAATTTGATCTATACAGTCATATGGTTCGTACCAACAGACACAACGTCAGTGTATATTTGAATGAAGCGTGTGAAAAGAATAATCCGACCTCATATGGATTTTAATGTCAGGTGTGAACTGTCATACTTACATTTGTCCACATGTCGTGTAAACATCTGACTTTGCTGAACAGAGATGACTAAAACCCAGAGTTGAACAGAAAAGCTGCCCTTTTCTTTTTGCCAGTCGGATTCTTCAACACAAGTGAGATGAAATGTACAGTAACGCTAGACCGTAGGTAGATACCTTGTTTTTTTTTGTTTGTTTGTTTGTTTGTTTTGTTTTGTTTGTTTTGC
This sequence comes from Brachirus orientalis, assembly GCA_016785285.1. Taxonomy (NCBI): domain Eukaryota; kingdom Metazoa; phylum Chordata; class Actinopteri; order Pleuronectiformes; family Soleidae; genus Brachirus; species Brachirus orientalis. The sequence goes on along the minus strand of JAFBJR010001097.1, from coordinate 261,236 downwards.
TTTCACCACAATGTAACTTATGCAGCTAATTGCTAATGAAAGGAGTCAGCAGTCCTTGTTTTGTAGCAGAAATACTTCTTGATACTGCTGTGGTGGATTAAATAAGGAAAAAAAAAATAAGGCAATGTTCCCTCTGTCTGCTGATGATTTGCCTTAGTGTTCTCTGGTACTCCAACTGAATACTCACTGTAAAATGAAAAACATGTACAGATTGTAATTTCTCTCTCTCTCTCTCTCTCGTTGTTCTTTTTGGCTGTGTACTTGGAAAAATGACATGCTAATATCCTGAATCCTTGTATATGTGTACATGTAATTTGGATTTCAAAATAAAACGTTTTTGCATGTTTTTATCTTTTCATTATGGAAAAACAGTATTTTTTGGACCTTTTTTTTTTTAAGTCATTAGAAAACACACACAGGTTTGTGCAGATATCGTTTTGCATTGGTTTCCATTTAGCTTAACCTAACCCCTATAACCTTTAGTATAACCAGTTAAAGCAGAACTACAGTATGCAGGATTTTTACCCTAATTTAACAGCTTCAGAGTCATTGCAATGGTTGGGGCTGTCTGCACTGCCCCCTACTGTCCGTTAGCCAAATCAGGAGTTTCTGCAAAATATCGGGTTTCGTAAGAATCACAAATTGTTTCGCGGCACACGCCCTAGACAAGTACCGGCTATAAGATCATGGCAGCAATAGCATCATTTTGGACATTCATCGTGGAAGAAAAAAAAGGCAAAAAAGCAGCAAAGAAAACTGTTGTTGGAGGACGAGAGGAAGAGGAAACGACTGTCGAGAATTGAAAAACACACAAAACAGATGCTGACCAGCTGGACGTGGCTCCACGACTTGTGTTCGCCGACTCCACTGAAAACAAATTTACATGGTCCAAAAACTTAAAGCAAAATACAACAGAAATCAAATCTTGGCCAGATCCTCAAAATTGAGTTTTTGCCTCATTTGGACCAGGTTTTGGTCCCCATGTGGACTACATGTACTAACAAGGTCAGTGCTTATCACAGAAAATGTCCTAAAGAGTAGACAAATACAAGTGCACACACACACACACACACAGAGGCTGAGAAGAGATTTGAAGTAAAAAGCAGTGACTTGGTTCACGTCACACAACCAAAATATGCCTTAAAAGGTCACGAAGATAACGATTCAAAATAGTGAAAAAGTTCATCCTCTCTCTTTCTTTCTCTTGCCATGTTGAGGCATTACAACAGGCTGTAATCACATTAACATTTTTACGTCATTAGTATTTCTGCATCTGTCATGGATGGGTTCAGGAGACTCCATGCGGACACGAAAATGAGGAATAAATTACTACTTTCACTCCAAAGCAAATTAGTGAGGAAATGGACAAGAGTAAAGGACAAGCAGGAACACCACAACAACAAAAAAAAAAAGATTCGACATCTGTTCAACCCAAACTTCAGCTTAAATACAGAGTAGTTAACGAGGGAATGAGGTGCAGGTGCAATAATGGGCGGAGACTCACAGGTGGAGGGAATGAGGAGAAACAGTGGCAGGAAGGAAGATGATTGGCTGGGAAAATCACTGGGAACAAGGCAAATGAAGGGCAAAGGGCTGTTGCACAAACGATAAAGGATTAAAGTGGGATATCTCACTTATCCTGACTAAATTTTGCCTGGAAATGTTTGCTGGAAAGAACGGCAGGCTCAGATAAATGAAGTTACCATGGAGATTTAGCTCTGCAGCTAGCGGACCGCTGCCCAGGCTAAGAGCCAGGGCGATAATCCAGTCAATATGATCGGAAGTAAATGTGTTTTACTGTGATTCTGTAGATTAGATCAGGCTTTATTGATCCCATGGGTAAATTCACTTGTTACAGCAACCAAAGATGTTAGAGGTAGACAGGTATGAATACAATGAGCTAAGAAAAAAAAAACGAGAATATGAAAATATAAATACATAGAAATAAAAAAAAACTTAAAAAAACAGAGAGATACAGGAAAATCTAAATATACGACCCTTCACTTTGGAAAGAGGCACGAGAAAGTGCAAAAAAAAAATATGTGGATCAGTATAATTGTCCACATAAAACTTTATTTATTATTTATTTATCAGTTATACTTATTGTTATCTTTTTAATCGGGGAAAGGGAAAGTAAGGCCTCAGCATTATTTCATGTTCCGGTTTTCCCTATAATGTGATCAGTGCAGTGGATTGTACCAGTGCGAGAATCAATCCCGCCTCAGATGCACACGAGGGAGATGAATTTCTGTGCATTGAATTCATTCATTTATTCGAGTTGAGACATTGCAAATTAAGGAGCATCAAAATGTAAATATGCCAGATGTACAGCTATTTGCTCATTTACACGTGTTGTCTCTACAGGCAGGTTGATGGGATGAAACAAAGCACACAAGTACAAGAAGAGAACAAGAAAAAATGAATAAAAACAATAGCAAGAGATAAAGGAGAACAGCATGGGCTTTGTTCCAGTTAATAAAGACAGATTACTAACAATATAATGTGATGCAGCCAGGCAAACTAGGAAACAGGGACCATAAGTTTCAAAGTGCTTAAGGGACCAAAATGTTAAAGTGACTGTTGCTAAAGTGTTTATTTTATAGCACAAAGACTTTTAAAGAGTTAGGAATAAATTGCACATCAGCCTCATTTTATTGCACTTAGATTTGTGAAAAATTGGGTTAGATTTCACAATGGCCTTTTGTATAAAGTTTAAGAATTCTCAATTATTATGTAAATGTACAGACACTTTTGTGATCCTAAATTAGGCTCGTACTTCGCCAAAGCATTTGCGTTCACTGACCTCCAGGAAATCTCATAGGCAATACAAGCTTCATTCTCAGTTCACTAAATGTGATACAGATAATAATGATTTTATTTTTTTTTTTTTCATTATTCCTGTTTCCTGTCATTAAATTACCCAAGAATCAGGAAACGATACTGATTGGATTACCCAGGAATCCAAGTTACCATAACAACTAATTAGATCCCTTTTTTAACATAGGGTGATGTTCACAGGAGTCAGCACACAGAAGTAATACATCATGACATGCACTCCTTTCGTGGTGGGTATACGGCTGCGTATCCCATAGAGCCATGGTTCTCAGGCTGTGGTACATGTACCACCACTGGTACGCGAGCTTCCTCTGGTGATACTTATGTTTAGCGAAAGATGGGAGAGGTGTATAACCCAAAGAACAGCGTCTCCACGGTGAAACACGGTGGTGGGAGTATTATGCTGTGGGGAAGCTTCAGTGAGTCTGGAACTGGGAATCTCATCAAGGTGGAAGGAATCATGAAGAAAGAAGGATATGTGAAGATTCTGAAAGAAAACCTGAAGCAGTCAGCAGCAAAACTGGGTCTGGGTCGTCGCTTTGTCTTCCAACACGACAACGACCCAAAACATACGTCGCTCCTGGTGAAGAACTTCTTCCAGAAGACCAAAGTGAACATTGTTGACTGGCCTGCACAAAGTCCTGACTTAAATCCCATTGAAAAATCTTTGGGGTGAACTGAAGATGAAGGTCCATGCCAGAAGGCCATCAAATCCGGAGGAGCTTGAGAGATTTGCCACAGAAGAATGGGCTGGGATTCCTCAGGAGACGAGTCAGAGACTTGTTGAAAACTACAACAAACCACTGCAGGCTGTTATCCAGCAAAAAGGAGACACAACTGACTATTAGCATCGGGGGGGGTATGTTACGTCCCTGGCCTAGGGAAACCAGGGGGTGGTAACATGTGTGTGTCTTTCAACTTCTCTCTCCAAAGAAAGCCACCTAACCCTAACCCTAACCCTAACCCTAACCCGCCAACCTGGGAGATTGACAGGAGATTACATATAATGGCAAAGCATGTGACCTAGGCTCATAACAGGTAATAATTTTGACCCTGGTAGTTTTTGGTTTTTGTGGAATAATTTCATTTCTGTGTGCAAAGCATCCAAAATAAATGTTTGAAAAAACTATGTTAAAAAAATCCTTTGCTCTGTTTAACAGCACTTGGGAAATACTTAAAAAACAATGGCATTTTCATAGGGGGCTAATAATTTTGTCCTCAACTGTACACCACTGGTGTTAATTGTGTTAATTCAAGAGGTCAGTATTTTCTCAGATGGTGCTTATTATAAAAATGTTTGAGAAACATGGACATGTAGACTGCACCACTGCTTTGAGCAAATATATTTATAACAGTAAGAAAATACTTAACATATGTATTCAGAGCTTTCAAGAACACAACTTGATACTCATTCCTTACGTATTTGAGTAAATCATCACAACTCACATTCACACATTTCTATACATAATGAGGCATACACCGGCATCTACGTTTTCAGTGCACCATAACCGCGTTTGTGTGCTAGCACGGTGACCAACTGGCAAATTTGTCCCGGGTCAGTTGATCTCACCCAGTGCATGCTGGGTAAGAGCGCAGTCCACGTCAAGGGAATAAATTGAATTCACCTTTATCATTGTTGAAACACAGAGCCGATTGTAAATGGGTGAACACAATTTTGTGATAACAAAGGGAAGAAACTAAAGGTTGTCACAGGTCCCAGCATTGATATTCAGTGTGTGAGTTCTAATGTAGTCTCAGCAGAATCTCCGCAGCAGCTTTAAATCTTCGCACTCGTCCTCCTGTGCGGTCTCCTCTCATACACTCGGCACACAGCAGCACCAGGAAAATCTAGTTTTTAGACTGATGTTGTTATTTCCCTGTACAGCTCCCATGTTGTCTGAATTGCAAATGCACTGCATGGTTTCACGTCTGAGCACAAATTGTTTTTATGGCAGAACAGGTAACCACAGCTGTGATAATGGCAGCGACTGGGCTCATTAGAGCTCCAGGCGTCACGTGACTCCGTTTGTTTACACCGCCATGTTGGCAGGAAAAGCTCCTGCGAGAACGAATGACGAATGTTTGCTTTAAGCTGTCAAAGTTCACCGTGAACTTTGAAACCATGAAAATCAAGCACTACGTTTATAACTGAAATCTCCCATGATGCTTTTCACCTGCATGAAAACAACCAGTATTCTGACAGTGTTTTTCAAATTTTCCTTTATCTTACTATGTAGAGCCATGGTTCGATCAGGAAATCAGAAATTCTGTTCTACTGTATAAACCACGGTATGTGATCGGAGTGGAACGGAGTGTAGAAAATGAAAGAAATAACAAAATAATAATAATAAATTAAATAATGAGAATTAGAGTCACCTTATCTCTCACTCCATCTTAATCTAATTTCACTATATCAGTGTGTGAAACATATGTGAGGAAGAGGAAGATGATGAGAGAGCAGATTATCCTATTGGGAATAAATCTGCCTCCTGTAAAAAGTCTGTAACTGACTTTGCTTGGCCTTTTTTTTTTAACGCTGGTGATAATGGTGTTAATTCAAGACCTCAGTATTTTCTCAGGTGGTACTTGGTATAAAAAGTATGAGAACCACTGCTGTAGATGTAGATGGTTAGAAATCAAGAAAAAAAAGGATTTACGTTAAAGATATTGAGTGTAGTAGGTAGAGGTAAACTGAATAATTGGTAAATAAATCATACAATTAATAAATGTTGCTAGGTTTCCTTTATCTGTTTTTTTAAATATAGTATAAATATGTTACAATAAATATTTACAAATTGAAAATACTGTATGTACTTGCACTAAAGTACAGGCATTAAAATGTAGATAGGAGAGACGGATCTTTAGTATTGTTCAATAACTGGCCACTGACGTTCAGCAATGTTTGTATTCATAAGTTATAATCTATCAGGTGGAGGCAAAAGAAAAGGAAACCGGCTAAATATACAATCCAAAAGAATCTGCATCACTTATCAAACATCCCTGAAAATCTGCGTCGGCCATAGAAAAAACATATTTGCCAATCTCAGCACAGCTTCCTAACAAAATGGCATTGCTGTGATTGCGACTGTTGCGTGCCTGGTTTGCGTGACTGCGTTAACTGCTGGAGCTTGATACGGAGGTTTTAGGAAAGAAGCTTGGGCACACATGAGAAGGAGTAAACGGAACAGCAGCTTAAGCTGGACCTGATGGACAAGCTCAAGTGGACACCGAGCTTTCAAAACACATTATGTTGGTTTCGCCAAAAGACATAATTCATAGTTTGCCAAAGTGTTTTTTTTAACTGGACATGAAATGGCGTCTTCATCTTCTTCACAGAAAATAAAAAGAAGAAATTTTAGGAAGAGCCACAGAGGAGGGATTGTTCTTGCAGGTGTCATGGACACACTGGTGTGTATAATGATAGTAGGAGTGTAAAAATCCCTAAGGCCTTACAAAGAAACCCACTTACTTTACTTGAATTACTTTTGCTTCATTGGGCAAATGTCATCAAGTTGTGCCTCTTGCTCTCCTGGTTATGTGACTCCAAAAAAGTTCCTGCTGTGCTATTTACAGGTGTGACACCACGACCAATGCACTGCTTTCATCTAAGAGTCACAAAGGCCTCTGGTGAAATGTAGCTGTGTTTTGGAACCAGTGGTTTTTTTTTCCCTACAAACTCCCGCGAGTATTTGCCTTGGGCTATAGTGCTTCCAGGTATTTAACAGCCAACAACCAACCAGCAACAGTGAGGCACACTTCACTGGGGATGTGGAATGTTGCAGTGAATATCACATCAAGAGGAGACTGAAGATTCCATCCTCAGATGACCAACTGGGTCTGGCATTTCTGCTTCACAGGGGAAACGACAACTTGGGCGAATCGGCAAAGGTTTTGTCTCGTAACGGCTTTTCATCCACACTGAGCTGGTGTTTATAGTGATATTGCTATTTTTGAAGAGTGAAAAATATCAAAACATCGCCCTTGGGTTTTCGTCTATGCAACCATACACAATGCTACAGTGCCAAATCCAGGCCTGGTATAAATCTTGCAACGCTTGAGGGGGTTTCATTACTTTAAATGACACCCTGTTTATGGAAACATTTTCAAGAGGGATTAAAAGAAATATTGCTAGAGGAAGTTCTTTTTCGGGACACAGTGGTACATGTGGCTAGCACGGTTGCCTCACAGCAGAGAGGGTCACCGATTCGTGTCCTGGTACAGGCCTTTCTGTGTGGCGTTTGCATGTTCTGGTTTCCTCCCGTCCTTTGTCAGCTGGGATTGGGGGAATAAATCACAGACAGTGGATGGATGGGTGGAAGTTCTTTTTCCTTGTTTGCTGAAGGGATCAGGGACAACATGAAAGACCAGTACCGATTACGTTGCCCTGGTCCATGAGGGCCTTTCTCTGTGGAGTTTGCATGTTCACCCCGTGTGCATTTGAGATTTCTCCACGTCCCCCATCTTCCTCCCACAGTCCAAAAACGTGCAGAATAGATTAAGTGGACACTTTACTGGTAAATAGTAATGGTAAAGAGTAAATGGTTGTTTGTTTCTTGTGTGTTGTCCCTGCGATGGACTGGTGGTCTGACCCTCATGTGGAGGATAAAGTGGTAGACAATGAATGAACGATTGAATGAAGGGTTCAGACGGTAGTGGTGGTTTTACTGGAACAGGACACATTGGAGACTCCACCTGAGAAGGACCTACTGTCTCACATAGTCAGATTTCCACGTCTTCCTCCCAGCTCGACTGAGTTTGACTTCTCCTCCTCGGCAGAATCTGTCTTAGGTGTTAAAATAAAAAAAATGCTTCAGCCCTTAGGCTCATTTTCATCAGCTGTCTTTTTATTAAACTTTATTATGTCATACATTTCCTTGAATACATTTCATTCTTTTTAAATCCTTTCATTCGTTTTCTAACACATCATCCATGTGAAAGAAAGGATGTACAATATATGATTAAAACGTGAGTAAAATATGTGTAGTTAAAACAGAAAGAGAACTTGGCGGGTGAACTAAGGGTTTTCTGGTTTGAGTCCCAGACGGGTCGAGGGCCGGGGTACCCATGAGCAAGGTACCCAACCCCCATCGCTCACTGTCACATCTGGTGCACTCCTTGTATCTGTCCCATGTCTGGATAAATGGGACGGTGACTTCTCTGCTAAATCAAATGTGTGGATCAAATAAAATAATAGCTTTGAAATTTCCTTACATTTATCTTCTCTAAGTAACTTCAAATTAATTACACTTAATTTAATTGCCGCACATCTTTTTTTCCACAACCTTTTCTTGTCATTGTTCTTGTAAGTCACATTTTCCATCGTATATACATCGTCTACTGTCTTGAGGTTAACCTTCTTTTTTGCAGCATCTTGTGATTTGCCCAGTAGCTATAATTATACACAACGTATCTAATCTACAGTGTTTACTCAGCTCACGAGAAGGCAATCGAAAATCAGGATAAGAATTATCACAAGCGACTTATTTAAATTTATGTGTGGTGCATCTCAAACACATACAATAAACAAACTGTTCACATTCTGCCAAAGTAAGAGTCTTCTGGTAACCTGATATAAAAATCAAACAGAGTGCACCTGGGTGACCTTGAGAAAAAGGGAAAATAAGGGAGAAAGTAATCAAGTCTCTTGTCATCGTCCAGTAAAACATGGAGCTCAGTAAAAGCAGCTCAGCTGTGACTTCCTACACAACGCTTTACATCTCATTAATGGCCAAAAACAGCCTGTCTTAGTGGATAATTAAGTAAGGAAGGTCTTACAGTCTCTCAGCCTGCCAATGATTTTCAAAGACTCACGCTGGCACGTTCTCCTTCATCCCATCTCCTGGAATAACAATGTGAAGTTTGCTGTGGACGCAGATATGCTAAACTGATCGGGGGCCAACTCTAATTCATATTTGGCTGATGATGTAGCTGATCTGTTAACACACACACAGGTTCACACAACTAGTCTTTCAAGGACAAGGGCTTTGACTTTGACAGCCGAAATGAAGCATTATCCCTTAACCTATATATATATATATATATATATATATATACATATAATTTTAATTTTTTAATTACATAATTACATAATTAAAATTATGTAGTAGTCATTAATTTCATTATTTACATCTGTGGTTTTCCTCCTGTGAACTGTCAAAATGGCTGCCGTGCAAATGTCTGCAAAGGCCGACATTTCAACTAAATGCTGACATCACGATGCTAATGTGCTCATATTGTTGGTTAATTGAACATTTATTAGATAGAAAACGGAACATATGAAGGGAAGACCGGTTCTTGGTTCTTGGTTCATTAGTTGCTTGTCATGGCTGAACAGCTACTAATTTTATGCCACACTGTCACTCTATCAACCTCTGAAATGACAACCACCTGTATCTCTAAACACAAATACGTTATCTGTAGTTTTTGCTTTTTCTTTTAAAAGCGGGTTTGAAGTGCCTTTAACTACCTATGGAAACTAATTTCGCACTTGGTTACACACACATATACCTTTAGAACAACAGCGTGATAAAACACGTCTCAGACAAGAAGCAGTAGCTTTGAGGAAAATTACTGCATGTGTTCACATGATCTTAAAAACTGAAACTGAAAGTGGCAATATGTGTGAATTATTTCATGGACTGTGTGATATTTTTTGTGGACTCAATACAACTAGTTTGATTTTGAGGCCATGAGTTTACAGCCTTGAGTTAGACTTTGATTCAAGGCTCAAGACTTTGAGGCCAGAAGTCTGCGGCCTTGATTCCTGAGGAGTACAGTCAAGATACCATCATTCTATGGCCTCAGTGCCATAAGTATGTGGCCTTGGTACATTAGTCTGTGACCTCAGTATCATAAGTTTGTGGCTTCAGTACCATAATTTTGAGGCCTCGATGCCAACACTTGCAGCCTCCATACTAGAAGTTTGTGGCCTTGGTACCAACAGTTTGCAGCCTTGAGTCCATCAGTTTGTGGCCTTGGTACATTAGTCTGTGACCTCAGTACCATAAGTTTGCGACCTAAATACCATCAGTTTGTGGCCTCAAGTCTGTGGCCTTGATACCATAGGTTTGTGACCTAAATACCATCAGTTTGTGGCCTCAAGGCCATAGGTTTGTGGCTGCGACAGTATAACTTTGCTGCCTCAATGCCATGTTTGCAGCCTCCATACTAGATGTTTGTTGCCTCTATACCATCACTTTGCAGCCTCAAGTCCATCAGTTTGTGGCCTTGATTGCAACAGTTTGTCACCTCAGTACCATAACTTTGTGGCCTCAATATCATATCATGCAGACTGATAGTATAAATACAGACTGGCCCACTTTATTGATCTTCCTCTCAAACTTGTATGGGAGAAATTATGGGCAGTACTTTTGTGTGATGGATTCATGGAGTTAGCAGCTGTTGTCGCCGCTGCTGAGTATAATTGACTTGTCCTTCTTGGTTTTCATTATTTTTGAGAAAGATTATCCCATTATCTGATTGTGGATTTAGTCATCTGGTACAATCTTTTAGAATAATGCCAGTTTATTTACAAAGCCTCCTCTACCACTCCACAAGACTTCTCACTGTTATTGTACAATCATTTGCTCTTGACAAGTCTGGACCTCAGGGTGGTGATACTATGAATATTTCTCAGACAGTCATTCACTTAATGGGTTTAAAAACACAGTACAATTTCACCAAATTGAAAATTTTTCAATTTGAATATTTTTCTTTTCTTTTTTCAAAATATGCTCATTCTTCTATGTTGCAGTTACTACACAAGACCTTTTAAACTAGTTTCTTTAAAATTCCTTAAGTAAATCTAATTGGTAGTTTTATTTCACAGAGTGTACATTTTATTAAAGTTTTGCATTGTTTTGATTGTTATGTATTAAAATAATCTACTTTTCATTCATCACTGATATCATAAATGACCATGGAACCAAGTATTAACATTTACACAGGTCAAGAAACAAAGTACTAAGGTAACGTATAGCAGCAGTATGTGACATTTACATATAAACAGATGTACATTGCATTTAAATTATTGCTAAATGACTTCCTACAATGCAGATTAAGCAAAACTACGCTAGTAAAATGAGGCGAAATATGACTGAAAACAAAAGTACGCTCCCTCAGACAGGTCTGATAGTTTTGGTTGACAGAGCCTGTTTTCAGATGAAAGAACCAGCAGACAAAGTTACACACTGCAGCTTTAAGTTTAACTAAGGTGGAGGAAAATAGCTAATACGGCAAAACAAAGGAGATACAATGCCGGATATCTGCAGCCACAGTCTGCAGAAATCTGGACTGACGCCTCATCCTCCTCTGTGACTGACAAGTCGGCCTGCTGGCATCAGAACTCTCTCCTCTGGGATGTGATTTTGCTTTTCTAACTCTTGGAAGATTTGTTTGGACATGGCGCCACAGTCTTCGACGCTGTGCAGCTTCATAATCTGCTTTGCATCACGTCCAGCAAAGAAGTGACAGGATGGATGGGAGTGAGAGGGAGAGGGAGAGGGAGAGAGAAAGGACGGCTTTGCATCTCGTTTCACAGGAGTGATAAGAGGAATGTGGGGATTTATTGGAACCAGTTAACAAGAGATGACTTTAAAATTGTTATATTTTTACTGATGTAATTTACTCAAACATGCTAATCATCACCATCACCATCTGGCAAGTGAGTAAGGATAAATGATTTTGAGCTGCAGAGCATAACGTTTGATTTATGTTGTTACATTTTTATGTTTCCCACATCTGAAAACTCTCAGACCTGTGTGTACCTGTGTGTACAGCAGCAGTGCAGAGGCAAAGGGGAGTAAGAGGCATTTATCTTGTCAAACTGCTGAACGAACTGGGCTTTTATGAGCAGCAGAATTCACTTCTGTAACTTTTCGTGGGTGCTTCTTCCTGTTTTCGGTCGCACTCCTACCTGCTTACAGTCGCCTCGTTTTACTTACCGCACTGCTGCTGTCGCCTCTGTCAGTTTTGACATAAAATTAATCACTTCCTTCGTGTGGTGCTGTTATTTTGGTGGGTGACACAAAATCTCTACACTGTTATGCTGAGAAAAGACAGAAGGAGTCGTGTGGAGCTGAGATTTAACTCAGGTGACAGTGATTTCAATCTAATAGACATTTGTGTACATTTGTGTCTGAAAACCATGGGTTGATAAGGCTTCCTCAGTTGTCGCTCCCAAATATTGAATGAGCTCCCTCCCATAAGGATGGGCCCCAATTTATCTGTTTTTGTTTGCGTCTGTTGTCTTTTATTGTTGCATTATTGTTTTTAAGTCTTTTCTATTGAACTATTCTGTTATATTCTGGTACTGTGCTGAACTCTGCTTCTTTGTAAATATTGTAAATAAAGTAGTGCTATATAAATAAAGCTGGGTTGGACTGCAATGGGATAATGGTAAAATACAGTACATTTGTATGAGGTTCAACATTTGCATATATAATATCTAAGAATACACACATTTTTTACATTAATCACATTACAATACATTTATCATTTACCTGTTTTGTGTGTAGCTGTGTCTCTTGCATGTGTAATGTGAGTAAACAGTAACCAGCAACCGTGTGACCAGCAGCTTGACGTTTTCTCACTCCCTCTGCACTCACAGGTTGCACATACAGAAACAGTCCTCCATTTTTGGGACACTGCACAACGTTCTCAGCACCAGTTCACTTTTGTGACATTGCATCGCAGACAAAAATTTTATCTTGAACAAATTGAGAAAATGACCCAAATTTTGTGTCTTCACATATTTGAGCCACAAATGGCTGATTTTGTATCAAATCTCATTGCATGAAAAATTGTGAATGGACATTAACTGGTAAGCCAATAGTTAGCCCAACGACTGGAAATATGACGATAAATTATACCACTTCAGTGTGGAACCATTCCATCCCAATTGTGCTTCTCTGCATGTCTTTGCTACTATCCATTAGGGATCACCACAGCAAATCCTTCGCCTCCATTTCTCCTCATTCTCCACATCCTGCTCCGTCACACCTGCCAATTTCATGTTCTCTGAGCACATCAATGCTAAGAGAGGGTGAATGTCTTCCTCATTTTCTCATGCCTGGCAGCTCTATCCCCAACACTCTCCTTCCAACAAAATCTGCTTCTCTTCTCTGGACGTGAGCGTCTTTGAATGTCTGTGTTCAAAAACAACTGTGTAAGAGAGTTTGTAGCGTTCCCCTCCACAATAACGCTGCATTCCATTTATGTCAAAACTTGGACGCGGCCACTGGGAGTGACATCACTGCCAAGTTCATCACATTCCAGTTGAGAAATCAGGAAAAAAAACATGGATGCAAATGTATCTGGTAGGGCTGCAGCGATTCCTCGAGTAACTTGAGTAACTCGATTACAAAGAATGATCGGCGAATTTCCTCTGCCTCGAAGCCTCTTTTAATTAAATTTAAAGCTCGCGTTTCGCACGGATTCTTTTTAGTGTGACACAACGTGCTTACGTCACAGGCCATGCGTCACCTACAAAGCAGAAGACGACGGAGCGAGCTTTGGGTAACGTGTGTGGACAGTTTAGCGTTACAGAACGGCAGACGCCGGGACCGAAAACCGTGAATACGATGAAAATGAGCAAACGCAGCAAAGCAGAAGTAATAGGAGGAATAGGAGAAAAGTATGTTTGATCTGACTACTTGATGAATCGATGGAATATTCGATAGAATACCCGATTACCAAAATATTCGATAGCTGCAGCGCTAGTATCTAGTGCTAGCGATAACAGTCAGTAACAATACTAATTCATTCATCTTCTACTACTTTATCCTCCACATGAGGGTCACGGGGAGTGCTGGTGCTAATCCCAGCTGAAATTAGGTTGAAAGGCGGGGTCAAACCCTGAACAGGTCACCAGCCCATCACAGGGCCACAACCATCCACTCTCACACTCACACCTACAGTCAATTAAGTGTCCAGTTTGCCTCATCTACAAATCTGCATGTTTTTGAAAAAATCCATGCGGAAAGGCAACCCGTGTCTTCTTGCTGGGGAGGCAAGAGTGCAAACCCAGTACACCAACTTTGTGGCCCCCCAGTAACTACACTTGGTGACCACTCAAAGCTGCTTTACACTACAGTTTTGCCATTCACTCATTCACACCCATTCACTCACATTTTCATGTGAAAAGCATTTATGTGCAGCACATTTTCTATCACACATCTTTCATACCCATTCACACGCCGCCAGCGCAGCCATCAGGAGCAACCTGCGGTTAAGTGGCTTGCCTAAGGATACGTGTAGACCGGCACCGCCCAGAATCAAACCCACAACCTTCACCGTGAAAACAAAGTAGTTGTTTGTACAGTGGCAGCTGTTCTTGGGCGACCTCTGAACTTGGAAATTCCAAGTTCCAACTAATAAATGGAACGCACAATAAACGTCAAATATCAACGGCAGGAGATGTAACGACTTTGCAACTGTGGCTCGGAGTTCAAACAGTCGTCAAGTAATTAGCATGTGTGCTGCAGACTGAAAACTGTGAACGTGACTCACGGTCTAAAAGCCCGTTGAGTGATCATTAACTTTATACAGAAAAGCTTTATTCTTTAATTGAAGACTGTGATGAAAGGGTAACGTGTACATCACAGCGAAGGAGACAGTTTACTTTACTTGTAAGAACTTTCCGAAGCAGCCGTGAGTGACCCCACACTGAGCTCCATGTCAATATGTTCTTTAATGTGGATTTTTAAATATTTAAAGAAGCCCTTGAAAGATAAAGGCAGACACATGACAGGCTGACCTGTCAGCTCCTTTATGCTTGGCTTCATTCAAGAATGGAAAAGAAGAATTTCATTCTGGCAAGATGTGAACACCCTGCGCCTCCCGTTCGGTTTTAACATTACGCTCTGACTGAAGGCAGGGCTGTTGGTCGGCTACGTGAACTCTGACACGCAAGGTCGGGACTCTGTCAATTTAATTACACAATACAGCAGTGAGTCCGGCAGCCATCTCCTCACTGTTTCTGTCTGCAGGAGCAGAACACTGTGTCTGCCTGAACCAAAGCCCTGACATTTACTAAACGCTCTCTCTCTCTCCCTATAAAACATGTGTGTGAGGAAGAGAGAGAGAAGCGAGGCCTATTCTCCAGGCTAATGAAGGGGGTTGACAGGCTTTTTAGCTCCTGGACTCCAGAGAGACAGGAGGTTGAACACTATGACACTAATTGCAGGTATATAGTTACTGAGTGGACCAATCAGAGCTCATTATCTGTGCTGGTTTGTGTGTGTCTAAAGTTTAGAGAGAGGGTTTTAGTAAGTAGGTCATTGTTTTACTAAACTCTTGCTCTTTAGCTGTAAAGGAGAAGGTCATGCAGACAAAAAAGCAAATAAGCATTCACATTTAATGGTGTGATAATGCAGGAGTTAGAGATTGAGTGTTAAAAAAGTAATTAATCAGTTAAACTGTCTAATGATTCATCCTTCCTTAAAGATGGAGTGAAAAGGCTTTAATTAGATTAACAAATATCAGTCTACCCACATTTATCAAATTATTTTCTTTCCATCTTCAAGAAACGATGGATTATTAGAGAATGTTAAATATCTGAGATAAAAAAAATTGTCATGTTCAATTTTGAAGAATGTCAGAAGACAGACCTCGTTCTTTCTTGTTCAGGTCCTTGATTTCAATAAATTAGCTAACTGCTTCAGAAGATCCTTGGGGGGAAAAGGAAGTAATGGAATTCAAAGTTTCACATTCCCTTTCTTTGAAATGAAAGCTGATACCAGTGACCACCTCGTCCAGCTGCGGAGATGAGAACATTTATTTGGAATCAAAGGAAAATTAAATTAGCTGGTGGAGGACAGCTCAATTCCCGCAAGCTGATTGGTTGTTACACGTCATATAGTACAATGTGTTAGAGCAAAGAGGCTATTTTCTTTTCACAGTTCCAGATCACTGTGCAAACAAGCAGCTCTGATTGGAGTCTCCCAAACCTAGACATTCACAGCAACAACTTAGTTTTGGCTAACTTCACAATCTCAAACAGGGACCAAAATCACAAACAACAACAACGATAACGACAAAGACGTGATGTCCAGCAGCTTTTGTATACATCCAAAAGCTATATGGTGCGTCCATTTTAAGTGACGCACCAACGGTTTGATTGATTGATTGATAGATACTTTATTAAATTGAAATATCACATCCATATACTACATAACATCAATTAGTCCACAATTATTACAAGTTAAACGTACTAATGTCACACGTCAGAATTATACATACAGCACATAAACATTTGACTGTGTATGTGCCCTAAAATTTTGAACAGTCCGTCATCCAAATAGAGGCGTAATGGATGGATATGTGGCATCGCAGTGTGTCTCTTCTGTGTCTCTGCTTATGCATATGCAATCATCCGGGATTTTTGGTCTGACTGGTTGTAGGTCTATCGATTGCGTACGGGGCATTTTGAAAGTGGGAGGTGACTACACCCTTTCCAGACTCATGCTCAGTCTCGAATGAGATTGAGATGCAGTCTTGCATTCCATGGTGGACTAAGTGTCCGGTCACACAAGAATGACTTTTGGGAGAATCCTCAAAAGTTTTGTATCATATCAGCTTTTTCCTCATGGAACTAAAGATTTTGGGGGCCATAAAATCAAAAAGTTAAAAGTGAAAAGTTCATGTATACAACCAGTACACAAAGCAAACCTAACCCTTAACCCTGCTAGTTTTATGCAAATACTCTCCATCTTCCTCTCTATTTTTGCTGTATTTATGTGGCAGTGTTACAGTGGACGTTTCAATGTGTTTCATGTCAAGTAGGCAACACTGTTCATGAATGAAAATATTTTTAAAAAATGCCCACAAACATTTTAGAAGTGAATTTTGAAACCCTGCTAATTCATAAGTTTAAAAAAATAAATGCTCTTTGTTCCCATGTTTACACCCTCTATCGGATCTGATAGTTTTGCTTGACAGAGCTCGGCAGCTCTCAGATGAAGGCTTACAAATAATGTTTCGTTTCATTTCTGTTCAAAGACTAAACTGAGGCAGAATAAGAGAATTACCTTCAACAACAAAAAAAATCCACCAAAATTATGCACTGCAGCTTTAATAAATGGAATATTAAGGAAGCCAGATGATCAGCAGTTAATCTCAGAAATTGTTTTTTTAGGCATTAATACCACATTTTTTTCAAATGATACAGTTGAAATTTTGTGGTCGCCTCAAAAAACACAATGCACAAAATCAGAGTTTTTATCGTCGGTCAGGGTTCATCCTGTAACTCCCACAGAAACTCTTTAACACTCCTTAAAGACACTCTGTTCACCCACAAAACATGACTCTCTCTCTGCCTCTGTGTTTCTCTCTGGTCGACAGTTTCTTTACTTTCAATTAGTTTCCCATCTGTTTGCAGAACAAAGAAACAGAAGGAGGTGGGTGTGGGTTTCATTTACAACAGTGACAAGGAATCAGACTTGTCTCTGTTTTTGGAACATCAGCAATGATATATATAGCCATGTATCTTGGCCAAAAACTTTAGTAAGTGTTATGATGCACAATTAAAGAATGGAAGGATGTTCCCACTAAACTTGTCAAACGTAACAGAGACAGAAGGTTTTTGTTCAGTGTAGTTTATTTCTACAGTGTAGTTATTTCTACAGTCTGCTCCTGCAAAAGATAAAACAAAGACGGCAAATGCAGCAACAATATTCCAACCTAAATGACCAGAAGGTGAGCTTATGATGCCTCCCCCCCCCATTATTATTATAAATTATATTAAATTATATTATAATTCTAAAACCTCCAGACATACATACCACCCAGTCCCATTAATTATTATAAGTCTCCTCTATTTCATTTTCTGCCAAATATCAAATCACAAATAACTTATATTTATCCATCTAAACAATCTGTAAATGTCGTTACAAATTCTCAGCTTTTTATCCAGATTGTTCCATAGATTTGCCCCTTGTTTTTTTTTTTTTTTAATAAACAACAATATCTGTAATGTGGTCTCCTTCACCAAACACATTTAGAATTTTCTTTGGTAACAATTTTTTATGAACTTAAAATTTCATTATCTGTAATTTCATAAACAGGGCATTCGAAGTTCAATCAATCAGTGTTTATTTACATAGCACTTTATAATATCTACAAGGTTCCCAAAGTGCTTTTAGCAGGAGTAAAATACACAATAAAACAGAAAGGAAAACCAATAAACCGATGATATAAGAATCAATAACATAAAAAAAAGCACAATTAAGAACATTGTGCTATGTAATTTTGAAAGCCATTATAATAAATATGTTTTTAGTTTACTTTTAAAAACTCCCAGATCAGTGATGGATCTCACATCAGGGGTTGACCTGTTCCAGAGGTTAGGAGAAGCAACAGCAAAGGAACTGTCACCATTTTGTATCTTGACCTGGAGACAGCCAGTAGCAGCTGAAATGATGAACATAAAACCCTGTCATTTTCACGTATCGCTAAGATCTCTGCTAAATAAGGTGCACTCAGAGTTAATTTTTATGCATTTACATCTATTTGATTTTATTTAAAAACTCAGATTTTTAAAATGCATGGAGCGAGACCGTTAAGAGTAGAATCTTTAAATCAATTCTAAAATGAACCGACTGTTTCTCTATAACGTGATGTAGCGATGATCCTTATGGCTCTTCTCTCTCCAGGGGTCGCCACAGCATACGATCAGCATATTTAATTTCGCAGCAATTATCACGCCATTTTCACACAACCATCCCATTCAGATTGGGTAGCTTACTTAGGGGTACCCCAGCCCTGGACCTGGCAGGGATTTATACCTGCAACCCTCTATTTACAAGCACAATTCCCGTCCACTCAGCCATGGGCTGCCCCATAAGGAATAATACAAAATATAAGATGTTGGTCTTGTATAGCACCGAAATTGAATTTGATATTTTTGATTTTACATTAGTGATGTGTGATTTACAGTATGATCCACATATTTGATTTTGCAGTGATTTTCACTCCGGATTCCCTTCCTGATGTAACCCTTCCATTCAGCTTGGGAAGAGCATTTTTTTAAGATACTGGATTTGGCCCCCCGCCCCCGTGGCTGGGGTCAGTTAGAGTGTCCAATGGGTAGATTTAGCTTTTCCCAGTGGAAAAATGTTAGTTTGTGGTGGAGCTCCCAGCAGAGGAGAGTTGACCCTACGTGTCCTCACCGCACCCTTAAAGTTGCTTCCATTGTAGAAGCAGGAACACAGACTCTCAGCTCCTCAGCAGACTGAGGCTGTGAGTAACAGATCGTATGAGGAGTTGCCACAGTGAATTACAGCTGTGGTCCTCTGCTGAAGATGGAAGACTGTCGGGCAGTTTTCTATTCACACCAGTCTTTGTCATCTCCTCCTCCTCCTCCTCCTCCTCCTCCTCATCATCGTCATCTCCTGCCTTGACTTCCTGTCAAACACAACACTTCACATCCCTGACAGGTACTCGAGGAGGAGGAGAATAGTATAGTATTCTTGATAAACTTGCCTCATTTGCATGCTGTTGAGCAGAGGAACAGTGTTAATGAGGCAGAGCGTTAAAGCTCTTGTCTGCGGAATTTTTTCATCAGCATCTTTCGAATGATTTTAATTGACGACATCGTGACAGTGTGCTGCAAGATTAAGACGATGGTGTTGATAATCGTTGCAGCCTGTAATTACTGTAGCACACCCACATCTGAACTGTCACTGGATGAAATCTCCATGGTGTGTGCCGTGAGCACAAAAGTATTAGTGGAATGAAAAACTGTCTCTGTCTCTGGTTGATGCAATGATCTGCGTTCAGACCAACAATGTTGACGCCTCATCCGTGAGAACACAGATAAAGCCTGGTTAATGTGGACATTGTAGTAGAATAATGATTGGAATGACAAACGCAGAGTGATGGAAAACAACAGACATGCTTGTTGTAGTTTTGTAGGAGCAATGGTCATATAACGACTTTTGTCCACGGAGCAAGTCACTTCAGGTTCGGTGGCTGCCTTGTCGGATGTATACAGAAACTGCTAGATGTCACTTCTGTTTTTATTGTGTTAATCAAACCTCTAGCATGCCTGGGGAAAAAAACACATTTGTGAATGGCTCCACTTTTTTTTCAGAGATTCTCTCGTTGGCAAAAACAGCATCTGCAGAGTGAAATCACTGGCAGATTCAGCCCGTTTCACCCAGACTTGTGCCAAGTCATACTTTGTGTCGGCCACAGTCCACGTGAGGACATTTCATTCACGCAGACCGTATACAGGCGACCGTGGTCACACCTTCAGTACATGCCATCTACACAGGCTTCGTGTAGAACTACATGTTCCCCTCCAGTTGGTGGCTTTTCTCTTTTTTTTTTTTGGTCAAAAGACACAACAAAGAAGATGGTAACCATGGAAACTTGCTTGGTCCTTTGAAAAAGTCCACTGGTGCCCACATGTGTACAACTCAGCACTGAAAAAACCCCAAAAAATGCTAAATAAATCACTGGCGAGAAACCACTGCCACTAAAATTCTAGAGTGACAATGACTTTTGTTGTAGTATGAATGGAACTGCGGGCTTGTACGCTTGTAAATAAATTTCCCACTCGCCCACTTGGGCTGTACTGTGGCTCCTCCACCAGAGGCCTGGAAGCTCAAGGGTTCTGCACATTATCGTATCGTTCCTGGGAATGCATTCAGCCACTCTCCCAGTTTGGGGGTTACAGTTCCCAGTGTTCCCATCACCACTGGGACCACAGCTGCTTTTACTCCCCAAATCTCCTCTCGCTCTTTTCGCAGCCCTTGGTATTTCTCAAGCTTCTCATGTTCCTCCTTTTTAAAGTTGCTATATATACACCACATATACACACAGTATATACTGTATCATCACTATAGCACCCCAGAACAGGCTCAATGTTCAAAAAAACCTTGAAAAACACATTTTTTGCAGCCTTTCTGGGTGAGCAATCACCGGTTTTCAGCATATTAGTTTACTAACTGTTCCAAGTGACCTCTGTAAATATTTGTGTTTTATTGCTCATTGATTTTTTTTTTTTTTTTGTGCCTTGCAACACTTTGTAACAGTGTTTTTAAAAGTGCTATATAAACAAGCCTTACTTACTTACTTACTTTAGAAAAACATCAACATATTTAGGTGCAGGTCCAGAAAGGGCCCTAAAAGTCAACAGCAAAATCTTCAAATCAATTCTTAAAGTCACTGAAGGCCGGTGGAGTAAAGCTAAATTAGGAGTAATGCGTTTCCTCTGAGTGGTTTTTCTACGATGTCGGGCTGATCCATTTGGGACGAGCTGTAGTTTATGTAGACAGTTGGCTTAATGTGAATAGAGAGTTGAAGAAAAGAAGGTGTGGAAGACAATTTCAAGGTGTCTCCTTAATGAGGATAATCTGATGTTTTCTGAGCTGGAGGAGGATTAGGCATAAACATGTTTGCAGTGTAAAGCAGGCACGAGGTTACAACACACCAGGTTGTCCCTACAATAGCAGTAAAATCTCCACGTAACAGCATCAACTCATTCTATGTCACAGCAATAAAACACGAAACATTTGGTCTCGACCTCTTGTCGACCTGCTCCTATTATTGTTGGACTAGTAAGTGGAACATCTTTGTTTACCATCTAGATCTAATGCGTTTCAACTTGCTGTGTTCATAAATCAAGTGATTCAAACAAATTGCATACAATTAGCAGTAAGTTATATAAATTGGGTTGCAAATGCAATTACAAAAGGGGTTGGGGTTAGTTTTTGTTTCTAATATCATGGACCTCGTCTGAAAACATAGAAGTCAGCAAATGTACATGGCATATGTTTTATAATTATAACAATATTCCAACTGTAGGGGGATCCAAAGAGAAAAAGCTAAATTGTGTTACTTGACTCACTTTACAAATGTCGACGTAGGTGACCATGTTTTAATCTAACATTGCAATGAAGATCCAAAATAAAAAGACATCTTAAATGAAAACAGATTAAAAAAACAAAAGACTCCTCCAAAAAGAGAGAGAACCTTAATAAAACTTAAATAAAATAAAAATATGTAGACGGTAAGGATGGGCAGAAACAAGACACAAACATGGCTACAAAATAAAACAGGAAGGAAAGTCTGACAATACAGTACTGTACATACTGAGAAAAATCACCAAATATGACAAAATCCAATAAATACAGGACAACATTCAGGATAATTAAAGTCCAAACAGTAGCTAAAAGTCTAAATCAAAGCAAAATAAATAAATTGAGGGTCCAGATTTGGGCAGACAGTAAAAATATTAAATGTTTTCTGTACTAATGCAACATTTGGCTTGTTAAAAAAAAAGCACCATTTTTCCAGGCTGTAAAATTGGTTTTGGGCTGAAATCCAGGCGGATTTTTCACTTGCAAAAGTTCACAACAACAGAAGACGTTATCAGCTGAGACATTTTGCTGACTGGCTGAAAGAGATTATGGACTTATTTGCACCGCACTGGCACAGATACAGCAAGTTCACTCTCCTTTAGTGGCTCCAGTGAAGGCAGAGAAAGGTCATCGTTTTGCAGGAAAAAAAAAAACAAAAAAAACTCTTAGGTAACTTTGGTCAAGAGACAAATAAAAAACTGGGTCCTGTTGGGTTTTGTTTTTAGAAAATCAAATGCAGAATTCAGAGACAGCAGAGGTTTTAAGGTATTTATTATTAATAACCTGTGAGGCGGCTGCCAGTCTGAGTCCAGGAAATCGGAGCAGGTAAAGGTTCCAGCTGCTCCTTTTATTCCCATCCAGCTCAGATAAGGTATACAAACACTTCAGGTCCAAATACAAGTGAGTCTGCATCAGTGTTACACAATGTGTGCGCTGCTGTCTGGGTTAGTTTCTACACCAAAGTGACAAAACATTGTTTTCATTGTCAACTTTTTGATTTTTCCCTAGCATTGTTTTATTGTTATGTCTTGAAAACCCCAAAAGCCACAAAAGCAAAGAAAGAAAAATGTGAATAATGACACAAAGATAGCTGAAGAAAAAGCAAACAGCGTCTTGGCCGCAGTCCACTGGGCGTGGCTCATTGCTCACCTGCACGCCTGCAACCGTTCAGGCTCATCTACTCCACCTCCTGCAGTGTTTCTTCTACTCCTCGCCAGTTGACCTTCGTGATGACGCTGCTCAACTCCAGCTACTAATTTTTGCATTCTAGAAATTTGTACTCATTTTCTGGCCGTGGATTTGTCTTTCGTCTCATTTTCTCCGAGCTCCTGCTGTCCTGCTACGTCCAGCCCAGCCCTGATTTTCATACCTACTTACACCAATTCATAGCCACTGAGTTTTGTGTATTAGTTTTTCCCCCCAGAATTTCTGACTGCTTTTGTGTTTTTGCCACCTTTCACCCAGAATTTTGAGTTTTTAAACATTCAATCTTTCTGAGTATTTTTGGGTCCCTTTGTCTGTGTCTGAACATAAATGGGGATTACAAAGAATAGAGAACCTTTTCATTGAAAAATAATAAATATTTTACATGACATTCTCCTCAGCTTTAAATAAGGGGAGTTTTTTTTGTATAAATTCAAATGTCAGCATAAGTAATAACAATTACAGTACACACCCCCTGCACTGCTCCCCACTCTCCCTCCATCCTACTCCTCTCACCCAACCCGTTCTCATCCCATCATACACCGTCACTCTGTCACATCCCTCGGCATCGCCAGTCAAAGGCACAATGTATCCTTCCACGTTTAAAAGAGACACAATGGCCTTTCAATTGACTCTAATGTAAGGCAAAGCAGTTTTATTTGTATAGCACATTTACATAAAACTAAATAAATGGTATCATCACTCTCTATTGCATCTAAAATGAATGCCAAAAGAGAAACTCGAGAGGCTTTGATAAGAGCTGCAATGTCTCTTCTGTAAAACTTCTGTGATCTTGAATGCACATAAATAACATACACGTGGAATTCTTTCACATGTATACTTTCCTGAATAATAATAATAATAATTGGAAGTTGAGAGTGAAAATGGGAGGGAGAATGGAAGCAAAAGTAAAGCCATGAATTAATGGAACCTCATGAGCTGAATATTATTTGACTTAAATATGAGAAAAACAAATTTTACTGCCTCATGTTAGGGAAGACGCCAGGCCTTCCGTTCTCTTTTTCTTCTCCTTTTTCCTCCTTTTATTTTTCAGTTATTATTACTTAACTAACATGTAATTGTATTTGTTACATATTATGAAAAAATTAACGAAAACCACGAAAACCAAGCAACATTACATAAATGTAATACAGACTAATAAGAATAATAAGAAAGCGATACAATTGAGTATCATAGTTTAGATTATACTATATACAGTGAAGGAAAATACTGCAATTTTAAGTGATTTAAAAGAAGACTTTAAATTTAAAATATTATATTTTTTATAATATAAATATATTTAAAAATAACACATTTGTAAACCCACATATTTGGACTGTTCGAGCAGAGAAGCAAGAATAAAAGTCAGAGTATGAGGTTAGGATGAGGATAAATATTTAGCTTAGGCTATTTACTGTTGACTCTCACTAGACTATACATAGACTTTTGTTAATGTCATCAGCATTTCCATGACCAACAATAAATCATCATAAATTATAAATGGTATTCAATATATTTCCTTGCTTTTGATTGGTTCATATCAAGTTGATGGTCATGGCAGTGATAAAATGTGGAAGGACACCCTGCGCTTCTGTAAGGCGACGCTGAGGGACGAGACGAGACACGGTGTTGGTATAAATGACGCTCTCACTCAGCTCTCGGCCCACTTTTTTGGCATTTTTCAAAATGCGGCCTTGGTCTAAGTTAACCTTCAGAAGAGGGGAATTAGTTCCCCTTTAATAAAGTTATTATAGGTGTGTGGTTGATTAAATCTGCCCCTGAATGAATGAAGTGACTCCCTGTCCCCGTCACTGTGACTGACAGTGACAGAGAGCGCGTCTCTGAATTATTCTGTGGAACTCTGTAGGTTCTGGAGTGGAATGATAAGTCTGAGCTTTTGGCGGCAGCTAGATTTAGGTTTTCACCCCTGTAGCTTCAGCCTCCCCGCTCACGCACAGCTTGACTGTGTCACTTTAGATTGAACTGTGAATAATTTACCTCAAGTAAAAACAGTGAGGTCTTCACCTACAGTGAGCGGCTGTGTAGTTCCCAGTGTGATTCTCTGCACTTTCGGCTCAGCGTTAAGCAGAAGAGAGCGGCGCGTCGTGCAGCTTCCTGCCCGAGCTGTCAACATCATTCGCTCTCTGCTGTCTGTCCATGTGCCACTGTACCTCACACCCTGGACATGGACTCAGGTCTGATTGCTGACCTCAAGCACCAGATTTGAATGAGCCTTTACACTAAACCTATCCAAATGTCACCAAGACAAACACGACACTGTCCCTCCAAGATTTCTCCCGCTGATTCCCTTTCGGATATGATACCAAGTAAAATTCAAGCTGGTATCGATGACACCAAAACTTAATGTGTGGTGTATTTCAAATTACAGCATCATAATGAATACAAGACATCAGACAACTATTTCTTGTTCTGTAATTATAAATAGAATTCTCATACAGTAAAAACAAAAAACTGAAAATCTGCATGTTGATTGACAGCATTTGAACAGGTACATCTTAAAATGCCTGCCTGAACATTTGTTGTTTAGTAACATATTAATCAGACTCCCTTCCCTGAAGATGTTACAGATGTTACAAGATGTTTTGCCCTTGTGTTTCTGTTAATGATAAACTACACAATTACCCCAATTTACTGAAATATCGATATCTTAATGTGAGAATCGATCCTAGGAGATAAATGTCTGGGATTGGAACTAGCAATATTTTAGTGTCTATGAGTTTTTACAACAGTGAGGATAAAGCGGTAGACAATGGATGGATGGATGTTTACGATGGTGTCATAAAAATATATACATTCTGCTTTAAAATTGGGCTTTTTTCAGATTTTGGCTTTTAATGGGAACAAGTGCAGCACATTTTTAAAATGTGTCTGTTTTTAAATGTGTGTGTTTGTATTTTTGGTGAGTCAGAATGGTCACTGACAGACAGACATTCTTTGCATTTCTTATCCAAACAACATAAAAGTTGGCACTGCACACACTGGTGTCCTCAGTGAGTCACCTGCCAGGTTTGAAGCCTGTCAAGTGAACTGTTGGACAGTTATGTGATTAACAGGCAGACATTTCTTGCATTTATAGATAGATAACAAGCAAAACTCCAATAAGATTACTTGATTTTAAGCCTAAAACGAGTGATTCAGACAGCTTGCATCTCACATTACGCTGGGATTACGTGCTGCGTAACCGGCAAAAGTGGAGTTGAACGTGCCCTAATCCACTTTAAATGGCGCCGTTAAATTTAAAAAGAATCGAAACAGTTCAAGTCAGTCATCACCAATTATGCATCACATTGTACTTATTACATATATTAAATATTTTATATACTGCAGGTGAACATGTCACACTTGTACTGTATGTTCATAGTTTATAACTCATGCAATGTTCTCTCTCTTTCTGTCTCTGTCTCTCTGGAAGATTAAAACATAATGGAGAGGTGAAGTGCTTTAAAATGTCCAAAAAAAAATAAAAAATTAATTCGTTGAAAAACACTAAAGGTGGTGAAAGCTTGAGTCATCATCACTCTTATCCTTCTTCCCAGACTATGTGTTGTAATGTAAAAAGGGAAGACAGGTGCATTTTCTTTAAATGACAGAATTAAGGCATATATATATATATATATAAATGGGACAAAAACGTTTGAGATTAAGTCAAGTCAAAATTTAATGGGGAGCCAATGTAAAGAGCTCAGCACTGGAGTGATGTGCTCTCTTTTCCTAGTTAGATTCCAAAATGAGCCTCATTAAGTCAATAAAAGTGATGGCACTTTTAAAGAGTAATTCTCCTCTTGAACAATCCATTTGGAAAAGAAAGGACAGACAGAGACACGTGGACAGAAGAGAACAGAGACAGAGAGACACGAGGAAACCTGGAGGCTGCTTTTCTCCCTCCAAATTAAAATGTAACTATTAGAAAGCCATTTTGTTGTACATGTGAAGTAATTCTAAAAATAGAGTTCATCTTTTCATCTGTTCTCACAGTATGAGCAGTGGAACAAAAAATACAATCTCAGGCACAACGTGGGACCAAGAAGCACACATTAAAACCATTCAGAAAATAATTATTTTGTTTTTTACTTATTTATTGCTTGAAAATATTTTTGAACCACTCAAATGCAATCACACACAGTGTCTCCATGCTCAGTGTTAAAACGCAAAAATCATATTCCACTATTTTAATGGGCTAAATGTTCAATTTCTACTCAAATCCACACGTGAGACGTCATAAGCCACATTTATTAAAACGCTGTAAAACAAAATAAAAACAGATTTTCCTTTGCTGTCAGAATCAAGAACAGGTTGAACCCAAAAATGCAAGACTCACTTTAAAAAGACTCGTGGTTTATCGTATAAACAAAAAAATATGAGATAAACACGAGAAAAACAGTGGAATCTTATAAAGAGGCACTGGCAAAGAAACACAACAGAAGGGCAGGTTTATATAAATTAGGTGAGGAGAGACAATTCGACACAGGTGGAACACATCGGGGCGGGTGCAGGTAATCAGTGACGAGAGACACAGGAGGACAGGAAGTGAAGACACCTGAAGTAAAATAAAATAGGTTCATTTCAAAATAAAAGGTGGAACACATTAGGGGCGGTGCCGGTAATCAAAGAGATGAGGACATGATAAGATAAGAGGACAATAATTTGGATCTCCATTTAGCAGTTCATATGGTAAGTTAATGTCCAGGTTGGCATTTTCTGCCCCAGTGTTACTGCCTCCCAAACAACCTATAATGAATTCACATTTTGTTCCCTATTTTACCAAACTGCACACTTATGTTCTTTCTCAAGTGTTACTTTAACACATAAATGTTTTTTTCTAGTGCCACTTTGAGCCAGTATCTCCTCTTTAGAGGCATTTCATTGTGTTGTTTTGCAAATTTCAGGCAAAAAGTGAGGCAGAAAGCGGAGTCGTATGATAGCACTCTTAGCACTGGAGCTGTGATGTGTGAGCAGTCAGCGGCACTGCACATTTCCACTTTACAGCCTCAGAAGACTCTGGCTCTGTTCACAGCGTTAACACTTATCTCCCCTGAGCAGGTGTGTGTGTGCGTGCGTGCGTGTGCATGTGTGTGTGAGAGAGAGCAGGCATGGATTTATCAGACTTGTTTTTCTCCGCATTCACTTGTGTGCAGGCGTGTGTGTTTTTGTATCGGTTGCCGAGTGAGGACCAAAAAATGTATAAACACCTACGGCGTGGGGACATTTTGACAAAGTGAGGACATTTTGGCTGGTCCTCACTTTTTGTCACCCTTTAAAGGGGCTTTTTCAGGGTTTTAGGGTTAGAATTGGGTTTTGGTTAGGGTAAGGGTTAGGAATCTACTTGTGATGGTTAAGGTTAGGGTAAGGGGCTAGGGAATGCAGTATGTCTATGAGGGTCCTCACTTAGATAGTGCAAACGTGTGTCTGTGTGAAGGCATTGCATATTGGTGTGTGCTGTTACGAAATGATTGCTCTGTATTCTATACATTTTGTGTATCAGTGTGTGAGTGTTGTGCATGTGTGCCGTTGTGGGGAATACCGTGTATATGTCATTGTGAGGTTTATGAAACTGTAATGAAAAACTGTGAGGCTGCTTTCCCCTCCCCCCCACCCTCATCTAAAAGCAGAGACAGAAAAAAAAACACTGGACAATGTGACTGTAATTGCAGTTTCCCAGAGTGAACAATGCAGACCTGAGTGTGAGGGAAACATCAAAGTGCTGTTGACGGTCAGTTGGTCACATGATGAGTTGTTTTAGTGAAACACAAAATAAAATAAGATGGGTTTAAATGCCTTCTTTAAAAGAATGCTTTATTGAAAACAGTGTAAACATTCATAAATCGATCTATTACCAATTTGAATGTATTAGAAGTTCTCAAACTGTGGTACTATATCGGAAATACTGTTCTACTGTATATACCAGGGTATGTGATCAGTGTAGAGTCACCTTATCTTTCACTCCATCTTAATGTGTCTGAGGTATATCTGAGGAAGAGGAGGATGATGATGATGATGAGAGAGCAGATTATCTTGTCGGGACTTTTTTGAAAAGTCCGTGGCTGACTTTGCTTGGCCGGTTTACACCACTGTGTTTTAAAGTTGGTGATAATGGTGTTACCTTGAGAGCTCAATATATTTCTCAGGGGGTGCTTGCTATAAAACATGGTATAAACCACTGATTAGAAGGTTGGCCCCTTTATATATCTAAATAGTGTTGAGTTTAAGTTATATTAGCTTTTATTTGGGAGTTGAAGATTAGCTCATTTAGTAAGTAAATTTTACTTCCAAGGCAAGTTCATTTGTATAGCACTATTCATACACAGGGTAACTCAAGAGTGCTTTACAAAAGGCACTGAAATAGAATTAAGAAAATCACAGAAAAAAAGCAAGACATTAAAATTCACAAAACGATAAAAGTGATATTTGCCAGTAGAAGTGCTTTTACTGATGATTTAAGATGATTAAACTGGTTTACTTGTTCAATTCAAGTTCAGTATCAACACACTTAGTGCTTCACTTTGAGCGCAAAACGTGTACATTTTTAGGCCAATTTTGTGCTTTTACTGCCCTCTATGGTAAAATAATAAAAAATATGGTAGTAATAAAAATATGGTAAAAAAAATAAAACAAACAAATATAATTAATGCAATTTAAAGTGCCACATTTGCATTAATAATAGTCAGGAACCGGCTACTCTAAGGTTATGTTGTTAGCAATGGCTAACATAGATACAGTAGATACACAGATACATATACAGCATGAGTCCCTAAGTCCCTAACCCTAAGTCCTGAAGGAGTGAAAGAAATTCCACTCAATTTGAGGATGAAAGAAGAAAGGGTATTGCATATGTCTTAATGAATATGGGAAGCAGTATGATATCAGAAATTGAAGTACATTTGAAGGACATTTAAAAATTACCGAACCCAGTTAGACTGTCTTTCCAATATTCCCTTAGCCGAGATGTCAAATGCTATAAGAATGTTTTTCATAAAGCTTTACATTTGTTTCAGTGAGAGCAACAAAAATTAGAGAACACTAACACCTAATAAATCAGTTTCTCCTACGAGACAAATAAATCACGATGTTGGCTCACTGACACACAACGAGAAAAAAAAAAAAGACATATTAAACCAAACCTCCTCTCATTATCACACACAAATCCACCCCCATGTAGATGAAGTGTTTAAAGGTCATGTGAGTTCCTTTACTTGTGAAGTTTTAGTGGCGGCGAATCCTCACAAACAGGAGGAGAGATGATCAGCATCAAAGAGCCGATGTTTTTCCCCCAGAGCTCCCTCTCTCTTTTTAAAGTGACTGTACAATCCAGCGTTTCTCACCAACATGTGACAGACTGGTGAACAACAAAGCAGGTGCAGCCGAGCACAGCAACAAAGGCAACAGCAGCCTCGTTGGTCTCCCACAAAAACGCTGCTAGTTCACTTTTCTGCAAAACATGTTGGATTTGTACATTCTGTGGAGGCAAAAATAAATGTTTGATTTTAAAGTTTTTGCCAAGGTTTATGGTGCACTCAATATCATCCCTCTTTTTCTTAAAATTGCTAAAAATGCTACATGTGGTTATAATGTTGTCCTGTATATATATATATATATATATATATATATATATATATATATATATTTGTATGATCAAAGTCACTTCAAACCTGACTTGAATTTAAAAAACATGTTACAGACACAACAAACAAAACTTCATGGTGGAGATTCCACGAATTTGGGATCTCACAGAAACCTGTGTGATATAACGTGACTTAAAAATATAAACAGACATACTGTATACTGTTGGAGGACTGTTGGCGTCGTCATTTAGCAGCTGTTTGCAATGTTTTGTGCTGAGAAATGCATAAAACTTGTGGATGAAGTCGTCACAACATCCGTTTCTGGGTCAACTCGTTCCCATGGTGGTTATGGTGGGATTCTGCTGTGCAAACATGTTACTCCGATGTGTCTTTTTTTCACAATTATTCTCTAGTTGACTTCTTCTTATCCTTCCTGAAGACAAAAGGCTTGAATTATCTTGCACTTAAAGAAAGTATTGAATTATCCCTAGTAGCTTACTCAGTCTGGTGCTGTACTCTTTGTCAACAGTACATCATAGCTCAGACGTAACGTGAGACAGCCTTACTAGCAACAGAGAAAGTTCACGACTGCCCAAGCATCATAATTCGCACTTTTAGAGTTGGGTTTGTTGTGTTTCAGCATGGTAAATGTAAGACGAGAAGGAGGCTAACTGTTGCTAATCTCCAAGGCTAAGTGCCACTACCTTCCAGGGGCTAATTTAGCTAACTGGGCTAAATTAGCTGTGTAGCCTTGCTGTAAGTTATTTTCCCATTATTATTGTTTAAATAACACTACGCATCTGTAAAACAATGGGTAAGAAATTGGTCTATTTGAAAAGTTACCAGGCTACAGTATGTGAAGATAATTTACATGAATTTAGTTCGAATGACCTTCAATTTTTTTTTTCCTTTTTTTACATTTGTTTTTGAACTTTTGACATGTTCAGCCGTTTGCTGTAGGCAACTGAACTTGCTTGACTTATTTTGAGGACCTTTCACTTCACTTTCAAGAGTCTTCTTCTGTTCTGATGGAGAATTGTCCAGTTTGTCCATTTGCCCACAGCCAACTACTGAAGATGACTATGACCTTCACAGACATCTTGTTGTTGTTGTTGTTACATCTTTTGTCATATTTGCAGAAACATACAATGACAACACTGGATTCTGTTGACTGGAAACTCCCAACCTTAACCTTCTCTTTTTGTTACCGCACAA
The DNA here is from genome assembly GCA_016785285.1 of Brachirus orientalis. Taxonomy (NCBI): domain Eukaryota; kingdom Metazoa; phylum Chordata; class Actinopteri; order Pleuronectiformes; family Soleidae; genus Brachirus; species Brachirus orientalis. The sequence continues at coordinate 229,540 of JAFBJR010001097.1, read as the reverse complement.
GTGGTGAGCCTCATTGGCACGTACTCCTTCTGAAAATGAGCTAAAATGCATGACAGACTTATTTTTCATGCTGCAGTTTAAAAAAGGCATAACTGCCAACTGCTGGAGGCCTAAGGCTACATTTTCACATTTGTACTGAACTTCATCCAAAATAAGGCTCCAGGAAATGGATCTCAAACAGAGAGAAATAAGTACATCAATGGTTCCACATCATCATCAATGAACCTCCTGTATTACACTTCTGTCAGCATATGTATTGAAGGGAATAATGAGACTCAGAGCTGACTTGCAAAACAGTGTCGTGTCATGTAATGTAACTGTACTTTATTTATATACCCCTTTAAAACAACCAAAACTGTGTAGAACTGATATTGACACATTGTAAAGCATTTATATAGGACTTAATATAATTTTATTTTACAATATATCACCATGGCCACACCAAGAGACCACATAAACATAAACAATCAATGTCAATTTGAGTGCAGATACAGAAAAAAACAGACTAAATTGTAAACCATCTTTACGCCACCCTAAATTTAATATGCAATAGATATGAGTATATTTCTCCTTCACTTTCTTATAATTCAGAATCAGGAAAGACCAAACCCAAATGTGGAATCAGCCAAAAAAGCTAAATCTCCGAGCGAGTTTGACGTGGAGGTGTTGCTTTGAGATGCACTCTGCCCTCAAGTGGATTCAAAGTGAAAAGAGTGAGTGGGAGGGTTTGGCAGAGGCAGAGGATGCAGAGTGGTCAAAGAACTGCACACAATGTGAGTTTCAGAATTGGTCCAACATTCAGGTCAGTGAAAAGCGTAGGACTGCTGACACAAGTGTGTCCAGAGTGGGCCGAGGGTCAAGGGTCAACAAACTCACACTGTTTGAACAGCGAGTTAAAGCTGCTGGATACACATCTGTTCTCCTGTGGGTACTCGAACCATGCACAGTGAAGGTTGTTTCTTCTTTGGCTACCCACTAGGAATTCCTACTGTATTTTAAACACTGGTGTAAAGATCCATGCAGTCGCCCACAGAAAGACATCCACGTTCATTTATGTTCCTTGTACCAAATGTAAAAAATTCAAATTAGCTACTCTTTCATATTGGAACAATCCATAATAATTTGCTTTCATTTCTGTTGTTTGTTAAACAGCAAATTTGAAAATGAACAGATAATAATAATAATTATTATATTTTAGCATCAAAAATAACATTTTGGTTAAAAAGCTTCTACATACTGGTGTATTAACCATTACATAAACATAAAAATTGATTTTGATAATTACCAATGCTAATTTTGGGCAGCTGTGGCTTAAACCTTACAGTGGGTGGAGGTCTGATACAATTGTTAAACACTGTATGGAGTATATTTTAGTTTTCATAGAAACTATACTGCAACACTTTTTTATCATATTGAAATCTTCACTTCTTCTGGGGTCCGTAGACCTTGCAACACTAAGATAAACCAATGGCATCCATCTGCAGAGTGCATGATGGAGGCTGGAACAACAAGGGGGCAGAACTAAAATATCACTAGTTAAGGTCAGGTTAGGGTTAGGGTTAGTTAGTTGCTTAAAAGTTTAAGCAAATCTGTTTTATTTGTATTGTGTTTTTTTTATAACACATATATTTTCATATATTTTATCAGTGGCTAGCATCGTTGCCTCACAGCAAGAGGGTCGCTGGTTAGAATCCATGGTTCTCCATTTCCTCCCACAGTCCAAAAACATGCAGAGGTTAATATTCAGTAAATTGACCATAGTCAGTGAGTGTGAGAGTGAATGGTTGCTCGTCTCTGTGATGGACTGGCTACAGGAACCTGTGACCCTCAAGTGGAGGATAAAGCTGTGGAAAATGGAGGATTATGAACCTATATCATCTCCAGGCACTTCAGTGATTTGCCGGACCGCAGCTAATTACAGTAGATGATACTTCTCCAGCTCATTTTAAAAATAATTCAGAAGTCTGCCTTGGTGGAGGTTGTGTTAGAAGTCTTTAGCATGAGATCATCAGATAAGTGCCTGTTCGCTATTTGTCACTAACAACTGAAGACCAAGGGAGACAGGATGACTTTTACTGTCACTGCCCAGACACTTTATCTGGGACTACTGCATTTACATTGTCCCTTCAAGGCTAAATACGAATAATTGTATTTATTTTTTTTTTCTTTCACGCCTCCTTTATCCTTTTTTAAAAAACTACGACTGACCCATAGCTGCAGTTTTCCTTGTTTGACTGGCAAACCATGTGTCGAAGGGCTACAACATGTTAACCTAAAACATAAAAATTTTAAATGAAAATTTATATAAAGAATATACTGGCAATACTGGTGTAATTTTATGACCTAACACAATCCAGTTCCTTCATAAGGTGCCTTTAATTGTGTTATTTTAACTGTTATCTTTGAAATTAAAATGTTTTTTATTGTATTGTTTGTTTCCTTTTAAAATTAATGTTATTATCATACCTCAGTATCTCAATATCCTAAACTTGGGGCCTTCCAATCAATTTCATACAGGCTACCATACAGGCTCAATTACAAGTTATAATATATTATTTTCTGCATGTTATTTTTATTTACAGATTCATTTTGCATCATAATTATTTTTTTATAGTGAAGCACGTGTCATTTCATATCAATGCAAACACCAATATTTTGAAATTCTGTGAAATGATGCATCATGATGGAATATTGTGTCATAATTTTGAGCTCATATCTCCCTTCTCTACTGAGCAATAGCTTTTTTCCTCACTTCATTGGCCCCCGAGGTCATATGAGTTCGGGAGCCCTGCATTAGATCCTTGATAATGATATGCATCATGTCTGGATGTGCTTTTCTGATGGACCCTTTTTACTCTTGGTTTGAACTGTCTGTTATCAGTAACTGTCTAATTTAGTTTAGCACAAAGAGTGGAAACAATCTGCGACTGGTTCTGGTGATGAGGACATGCTGGTCTCTGTCATTTTAATACACCACTCTAATGATTCTCTAATAAAAGCTGGTGATCAGTGGAGCAGCGTGAACAATGTGGCATGAGAACTGTATAACTGGAAAAGCTGATTAGAGATCAACTGCAATTAAATTGTTCTCTGTATCTCCCTGTGCATGCATGTGTGTATTTGTGTGTACTTGTATGTGTTGCCTCTTAAGGACCTGGCACAAACGCCCACCTAGTAAGGACCAGTAGTCCTCGTGGAGAACAAACCTGGTCTTAATGAGGTAGAACCTCATTTTCTGAGAAATGGAAGTTTTGGACTCAGATTTGAATTGTGGTTAGGTTAAGGTTAGGGATAATGGTAAGAACAGTGTGTATGTGTGTGTACATGGCTTTCCATCCTTGTGAGAACCAAAACACGTCCAAACCTGTCCTTGTGAGGACATTTTGACTTGTGTGGACATTTTGCCCTGTCCCCACAAGGTTAAGTGGCTTTTTCAGGGTTAAGACCTGGTTTTAGGATTAGGGTTAAAATTTATCTAGTTCTGATGGTTAATTAATAACTTTAGGGTAAGGGGCTATGGAATGTATTATATCTATGAGGTGTCCACATAAAGATAGATAGATAGTGTGTGTGTGTGTGTGTGTGTGTGTGTGTGTGTGTGTGTGTGTGTGTGTGTGTGTGTGTGTGTGTACCTGGTATTCCTTATGTTGTGGGGACCTAAATCTGTCACAATGTGAGGACTTCCCCATAATGTAAAATACAACATTTTAAGGTGAAGACACGTTTTAAAGATTGGCTGAGGTTAGGGTTACTAGGACACTAGTAATTATGATTAAGGTTAGAGTAAATCTTTAGGAAATGAATGCAAGTCAACGCAAGGTCCTCTGAAGTCATGGAAACCAGCGTATGTGTGTTTGTGTGCCTCTATGTGTATCTTCGTGAGGACCAAAAATTTATAAACCATTGGAAGTGGGGATTTTTTTTCTGGTCCTCACAACTTTAAAGGGCTTTTTAAGGGTTTAAGACCTAATTTTAGGATTAGGGTTAGAATTGGGTTTAGGTCAAGTTTAGGTCAAGGGTTAGAGGCTTGGGAATACATTTGGTCTATGGGTGTCCTCAGTGAGAATGCTGTGCTAGAATGTGTGTGTGAGAGTGTGTATTTTTGTGTTGCTCATAGGCTCTCTCTTTTAAGAGACATGTTTTACTGGAGGATAAACATCTCTGTCTCTCCCAAGCGCACTGTATCACCATGGAAACCAAAGCACTCTGCCTCAGTGAATGTGCCAGATGAGGCCAACTTAAAAGACTAAGAAATCCCAATCTTTCCCTCTCCTTCCTCCCTCCAACTCTCATCCTCTTTCCTCCCTTCACAAATCTCCATGTGGCTTCTTTCTCTCTTTTTTTTCCTCCGCCTCTGTTCCTTCCTATTTCATCTTTCCTTCCTCTTCCTACCACATTCCCTCTCATCCTCTTTCTCTCTTTGTCTTTGTCTGCTTTGCTTCCCTCTCCATTTCACCTCCTTCAACGCATTAAACACATTTCCCTCTTCCTTCTGTCTGTCTTTCCCTGCACTTCATTGAATTAAACACACACACACACGCTGCTAAGACATGTCACTCCACTGCACGGAAACCATAGATAAGATCTGTGGAGGTTTCCTATTGTCTTGTGCTGAGGACTGGCGTGCTGCTAACACTCACCAGCTGTCTCCCCCTAAACAGAGAGGGAGGCGGGCTCGGCTGCTGCCAACGCAGCCCTGATGATTTCTGCCTTTCAATTTTAATTTCATTCTTCAAGGACAAAGCTGCTGCTCTACTTTCCGTATTGACAGCAGAGCTTTAAAATTGGCACGTGCTTCAGTTCTCCTCCATTTCTTTACACCATCAAATGAAAGCACAGAAGTCGTGGTTGCATGGGTGCCAGCTTTATGTTGTCACATGTTGAAGTGTGCGCCGGATTTTTCTTTTTGTTTCTAAGTCCAACCACAGGATACAAATAATCAGATTTTTTTTTTTTAATAAAAAATTCCTAATTCAGGTGGTAAATTAACATGTAAAATTTAAGCGAGTAGGAATTACAGGGAATTAGTAACATATTATGCTGTAACAAAGCACAACAGGGAACTATGGTGGCCTTCGCATACCAGAAAGGGTGTAAACACATTTTTCCACAACATTTTCCTTTCTTTTTTGTTGGTTTATGCATCAGTCAATCACCATTGTTTTTTGTAGTAAATGCAATTTGCATTTCTTTTTGGGCTGCTGTAGAAACATGGTGCCCCAGACAGCGGCCTCAGTAAAGCAAGACCCTTAAATACATATTAAAGGTTTATTTAAAGGCAATAAAACCTAAAGTGATGATACACATATACAAAGAGGCTTTTGGGTAGTGCAGTCAATTTCAGCCACTAAACTCAAACAAAGCATTGACTTAAACTGGAGGTGTGCACAGATTTGTCTGTGTGGGGTCAAGACAAACCAATGAAGACATGTGAGGATGAATTTATGTCACGCAAATATAGGAGAAAGTATGTATGACAAATTTACACTCTCATAACAACATATCTTGGGTAAGGGCCTTGATTTACAGTAGCTGCCATCTTGTGCTACCATGTTTTCTACCAGCCAGAGAATGCACTTTGCATTTTGAATTGGAAGCTTAGAACGCAAATTAAGATAAATAGATTCCTGACACGCTTGGGTAAGGGATCTGTGTGCAGAGAAGTCTTCAGTTTGGTAACAGTCTGCAGTCGCACAGAGGACTGAAGAGACAATGGTTGACAAATATAAAAAAATGAAAACAACTAAATGAATTAGATTAATTTAAACCAAAGTTAGAAGCTTATCTAGAGACAACTTTGCTTTCTTTAGTTTAAATGTGTCACCAGTTGAAGTAATTGATTTCAAGTTTGTCCACCTTTTTCATCCAGTCATATAGGTAGAGCTATTCATATCAGAATGATTATATTATAGCTGCCTATAAGTCATGCATATAATCATGATCATCAAGGGTAAACACACAAAATTTATACAATAACTTATTTCCAGTATAGGAAGATATTATACAGACACTCATAGCTCCACTAAGTTGTTAAGAAAAACATTAAACAAGACCAAAACACATCCTCAAATATTCAAAACAGTAACCAGTTAACCAAACAAAACAAATAACACAATGTTGTTCTTTTTTGTGCCATGTGCCGACCCGAAAAACCTAAAGTTTGACCAGGGTGCCATTCACCCTTTTGTAAGTTGATGTACCATGAAAATAATGTTGGAGACATTATTTGCTGTGGTTTTTGGAGCCGAAATGGTCTGACGACAGAGATTCATCATGTTGCTGCACAGAGCACTGAATTCCTACAAGTTCAACCAGGGGTGCAGATATTTATCAGACACGAATGTTGTAAAAACATGTCATAAATGTGGCGCGTCGATGTCCCTGAACTGTGTCCTCACTCTCCTCAGAGCGTCTGTGATGGCTGTCCTGAGTCCATCAGTGTGTGAATGTGTGAGTGACAGAGAAGGCTGACACATACAAGGACTGTGTCCATGAATGTGACTTTTATTGTCATGTGCTTTGAGTGGTTATGAATAACAGAGAGGTGTCACATAAAAAGTCTATTAAGAGTTATTTGGATAGTCAACAGCAGAGATTCAGAGTATGCAAAGACGGAAAATGATTCCTTATCGACAGAACAATAGATGGAGCCTGATGCTGAGAGCAGAAAGAGACGACGGGAGAACATGGAGGGCAGAGTGTTGCTGCTACTTTTTTTAGGGAGCACATGCAGCATCAGCCTGCACCACTGTCTGAGCTTTGTTGTAGCTTCAAGGCAGGTCAGTTTTTAAGGTGAGCGTATCTGTCAGTCAGTCAGCCACATCACCAAAAAGCTGAATTTAAAAACCTTTCTCATTTTAGGCCACGTTGAATCCCTTGGGCTTAACTATTAATGCAACTAAGTCCCACAATTGGGGAAATTCACAATGTCACAGTGGCAAAGACAGTCACATCTATGAATGTACAATATAGAAAAATATAGACTTTTAAATTTATGAAAATAGAACAGAATATTGACATTAAGTAACTAAAGTACAGTTCATATTTACAGTGAACTGAGGATTGCACATTAAATATTGCACTTTTGTGAATTTACAATGATTGTATATAACGGTTCTAATTACTACAAGATTATGTATTTCTATTGATATCAGAAATTTTTAATAAAAGATTGAAGAGTCTTTGTTGTCATTCCTCACTATAAAGACTGAGGATTGAAATTTTGCTTCCCTTCACAACAACAGAATATAAAGTGTGTAATATAAAATATGAAAAAGAACAAAATATAATCACTAACATTAACATAAGTCAACACTGTAAGTAACACTCCATGCATATAATGAATTGACGACTGCAATATCATGCTTTATGGCACTTTACAACACATCACAAACTCTAGAATCTAGAAGCCATTTCCAGTTTATGAAAAATGCTGGACCTTTTTCCTTTCCTGTGTTGTTTTATGACATTGTATTATATGTAAAGCATCTCTGCGCACCTTTTAAAAGTGCCATAGCAATAAAATGTATTATAATTATTATCCACATTCTGTATTGCCCGGACAAAGGTGACCAAAAGGTTGGCATTTAAAACTTTGGCGTTTGAAAATGTTACAGAAAAGAGAATAGGATTGGTTCTTTGTAAAGAAAAGAAAAAAGAAAGAAAGAAAGAAAAACAATAAGCAAAGACAGAAAGTAATGGGGGGAAAAAGAACTAAGGAAAGATCTGCAATGTGTCAAAAATATCAGAAAAACCAGGTGTTCATCATGGATAAGAGTGGTCATCCATTGAAAATCAATAATAATCACTGTGCTGTCAATATTAAGTGGCAATTCATTACAAAAATATCTGAGGCACTTCTCCGTAGAAAGAAAATATCCTTGATAAAGTTGTGTCTTTAAATCTTTAAAGATAAAAACCCACATGTTTTGATTCAACAGTCTCAAAGTCAAAGTTCCTAAAGAAAAAGTGATTTGGTCACAAAACTGAACATGTGGGGGAAAAAAGAAAATGTACAACATGTTTTGTTTTAAGGCAGTTATATTTGTGTCATGATACTTTGGTCCTGATTAGATTTTGTCTTGAAATTCTACAAATATTGCACTTTGTTAGAAGAAAACACTGTAATTTTCATATTCTCTGTAAAACCCAAATTGAATGAGACATTTTTTGAGACAGTAAATCATCAGTCAGATTTCCAAAATCTGTCAGTCTGACATTTATCTAAAACGAATTGGAATCCAATCGAATAAATATGCACTTTTCTTTTAATCTAGTAAAATAAATATATACAGTATATAAGTAGAAAATAGTGTTAATAAAATAAAATGCTTGGCCAAAATGAATAGTCATAAAATGACATAAATATGGTTTCAGAGGTGCGGCACATCAGCAGATATCAAGTTACATAAAGCTGTTTGTTCAGATAAATTATATGAAATCTGGATTGTTTGATATAAAATCTGGAGTACCTCAGGGCTCAGTCCTTGGGCCATTACTGTTTATTTTTGTACATTAACAACGTTAATGTTTCTAACAAAAATAAATTAACACTTAAGGAGTTTCTAGTGTATGATCTTTTGTTGTTGTTTTATGGCTGTTATTTTTACCCATGTTTTATGTCTTTTAATTTATTTTATAGTATTTTATTGCATTGTGTGAGCTATTATGTCTTATTCTGTACAGCTCTTTGGCCCACTGTGGTTGTTTTAAAGTGCTTTACAAATAAAGGTGGACTGGAATGGATAAAAATGAAACTATCGAAAACAATTATTTGATACATTAGAAAACTAAGAAATACAATGAAATGTCATACATGACCTACTCTACTGAAGCACAGGGAAGTACTTGTGCTTTTTATCACTAGAAGTCAATAAAGAGATTCATCAATCCCATTACTCATTAAGTTAAAATTGTTAAAGATTTGTAAATTATAATATTTTGAAAATCATGTATAAAGTTCAAGAACATTTTGACCCCCACTGTTCAGAAAAGGATTAGAAAAAGAGAAAATCATCATGATTTAAAAGGAATAAATACCACTAAAAAAGAAGATCATGACCAAAAAATATTAGGTTCAAAAAGATAATTATAGCCAAAATGTTGAGAAAATATGATGACATGTGATTTTGATCTTTTTTTGTTTTTTGACAGGTAAATTATTGCATTCGTGGTTTGTGAATTAAACAGATAACATAAAATTATTATTCTTCCTGCTCGTTTCCATTCATGATCTGTGAATTTCTTTTGTGCGTATCTGTATATGCTCTGTTTGAGGAATAATTAAATAAAAAAAAAAATACAGAGTGACAAAGGAATAATGACACCGAAAAGAAGAATCTGGCTGTTATTCTCTCCACTGCTGTGTGTCAGTACAATGGAGGACAGAAAACTCTGCTCCCACACATGTCGATTTTTTTCTTGACAGTGCAGCCGCTCCACTGTGTGTGAGAGACACTCGATGCATGCGTCAAAACAGACAATGCAAAAACATTTCACCAGTATGGGAAATATTCTGTGAAAGTCTGTGAAAAGTGATAAAAAAACGGAATAATTGTCTCCAAAAAAACCTTCCATAACTCTATTCATACTTAAAATAAACCCCCTAAAGCATAAGTACGCACACCGTTTATTTACTTTTATGTATATGTACATAATCTGTATACAGTATTTTATCTTTGCTTATCGATAGATATGTCACAGGCTAAAATTTCACAATTAATTACATCATCATCACTCTAGCTGTAATGCGTTGTTTTGTTTTATTGTGAAAATATGTGTGGCCATTACTGTGAATGAATTAGAATTATCAATTATATATATATATATAGAGAGAGAGAGTTGAATATAGTATAAACCACAAAAAATACACAATAATATACTGTACGACAAAACAACTTTAAAGTTACAGGAAAGTATTTTCAAACAATAGAGTCATAGTAATATTCCGACTCAGGTAAAATGCTGCTAAAATGCCGTATTTATACAGGAAAATACTACTGGCAACTCACAGTAAGAGAAAAGTACCGTGACGTTAAAGGAAAATGAAGTCTTTAAAAACAAGAGGATATTGCTTTCATAGTAATACACCGTACTTAAAAACTGGAGACTGCTACGTGACTGTAATACACCGAATGGCCGTTCTAATGTAAAGTGATGGCATTTTAATGCAAGTATACACGCAGTCTTTTGCTGTGAAAGTAATGCAACTGTAGAAGTCAGTAAGCTGAATATATTCTCCTTTTTTTTTACAGTGTGCAGAAAAGCTGTGGTTTAAAATGATAATTGAACACAATGACTCAAAGGATGAAAAGTCACCCGGGGAAATCAGCGAGCAGTTGAAAACACCAACTCTCCACCAGACAAGCAGGGAGAGTTTTTGGGGAAGAGAACTTTATCAGAGGGGAAGAGTCACTAAAGCATCTGTGAATCATAAAAAAAAAACGTTTTATTTGCAATGGGATAAAATCCTGGCAGCTGCGCTGAATTAATTGGAGATGGACCTTATAGGCTACGGAGAAGCCCTAACCTGACAGATTGGCCAGACTAATATTCATAATAATAGGCTGTGGTTGGATTTAGAGAGGAGTAGCAGCAATATTATGTCATGTCTTTGTGCACATTCATGGCTTTGTTCTTAAAAGGTACAGTGTGTGGGATTTAGCAGCATCTATTGGTGAAGTTGCAGATTGCAGGTGAATACTCGTGCTTTCTTTCCAAGCATGTAGGACGGGGGTCTGCATGTGGCTCCTCACACATTGCTTTTATCTTATTTTCATTCAGCGATGTAAACACTGCTGCAATGAGAAACACAGTACATTAGACACTACAGCTTTAAGAGAAAAGCTGCTGTACACTTCATACAAAATAAATCTGCATCTCACCATCGAATCACTTTTATTCCTGTGGCACCTTTTAAAAGCCACTTTATAAATTTCTGTTCACAGGCGAAAGAGGGAATTTGCTTTAAAACTGTAGACTATATCATACAAACATATCCAGATACACACATGCACAGACGCCGTCACACACGCGTAGCTGCTTCCCTCAATTACCGAAAAGACATTTGCACAAATTCAGGAGAGGGGAAATGATCAGGCTGTGGAAATGTCAGAATCAATCATCCAATCCTGGACAAGAACAGAAACCCCAACGGTCTGTGTGGCTGTCAAGAATGAGAGTGAGAGAAAGAGGGAGGCAGAGACGCAGAGACAGAGAGTGAATGTGTGTGACTGACTGTGAGAGAAAGGGAAATAATTGCCTCAGCATTATAGTTGAAAAGATTTTTCTTTTAAAGACAGAGACTGTAATTACCTCTGCTGAATTTGAAAGAAAGAGAGTGGGGGAGGGGAGGGGAGGGTAGGGGTGACGGGTGTGGAGTGGAATGGGGTGAGTCAGAGGATAGACTTCACTCAACTGTGCGAGTCTGTCAGGTGGAACTCTAGTGCCCCCTGGTGGCCCCCCCCCTCCTCCACATAAACCTTTATTTACAGCTACGACAGGACGTCAAGTCGAATCACAGTGTTAAGTAATATAATACTAAGATAAATAATACTTAAAATGTACATTGAGGAAACTTAAAATGTACATAGAATAAACTCAAATTGTACAGAATACTATATATATATATATAAAACACAGAATAAATTCAAAATATATAAAATATAATATACAATATCAAAATCTATATAAAAAAAAACACTTAAAATATGCAGAATACATACAAGAATCACATTTTCAACAAAATCAATATAAAATACAAGTCGGCAAAAGCATCTGCAGCCAGATGTTTCTGCCTCCAAGTCATTTATAAACACTTTGAAAGTGTCCAATGAGACCAGATCTTTCAGTTTAATGACACAAAGTAATGTGACTCAAAGTACCATCCAACCGTCACCCTCCTGTAACAACACCTGAAATTAAAATACATATCAGACGAAACAGAAACAAAGGAAACACTGTTACATCAATACAGTTAATAAGATGATATAGTAAAAAAATTACATAAAAGTTCAGTTTAGAGCCAGAACAAAATGGGTGAAATATATAAAAACATTATTTGACAAGGAAATGAAAAACCATGTTTAAGTCACATCTCATCAAATCTGCCATCTGTGTTCAGCTGTGCTGACATGAGCTGTTGACGGTTACCATGACGTCGATTCACATCACATCCACACTGGTCAAATATTGACTGACTTTCTGTGCCCACTGTCCAGCCTGGACTAAAGGTCAGCTGAGAAACACACATGAAGACTGCTAATTACAGTCACACACACACTTTTTACCGTTTCAGTAAGAGACTTAAAGTCATTTAAAGTGACACGTCCTCTATTAAATCATGGATATCTATAAAGGTCATGTTTGAAAAAGGGACATATTTTAACCTTTATTTAACCAGGAAAAGGTTAATAATCAACATGTTTTCACTCACTCAGTTGTCTGGACATGTGAATGTGAATTGTTAATTGTTGCTTTTAAATTTTCTATTTAATGTGTAGGGGGTTTTTTTTGTTTGAATGTTGTTATGTTTATTGTATATTCGTATTTAACCCTTGTGCACAAATGTTTAACAATTTTTTTTCCTGTTTTTATGAGTCATATTCCTTGTATGTGCACTTGTATTGGGCCAATAAAGCTGATTTAGTTTCTGAAAATGAGGTGGTACATCACAAAGGGTTCATTATTAAAAAAAATAATAAAATGTGACTCAGCCTTTTTTTCCATGCTCTTTCATGCTTGTTATGGAACAGCAGGGACAATATTTTTCAAACTCATAGGTAAAAGGTTTGTATTTATCAAGCACTTTTATTGTGTTGAGGACACTCAACGATGCTTGACACTACAATTTTACCATTCACCCATTCAAACCCATTCACTCACATCAATGTGGAGTGCTGATTCTGTTATATCCATTCAGTCACTGTCAAGAGCAACTTTGGGTGAACTGTCTTGTTCTGAGGCACATCTGCATTTTAATGACTGGGGCCGGGGATCAAACCCATGACCATCCACTTAAAAGTCGACCCATTCTACCACTGAGCCACTGAACGCCCAATAGTTGAGAGTCAACTAGATACAGGTGAAACAAAGTCAGTAAAGCAGAGAAAGCACCACCAGGGAGTGGTGAACTGACATGAAATGAGACAAGAGGTGAGTGTAAAAGCAAAACAGGAAGTGTCAAAATAAAACAGGAAATCCACACAATGAAAGTTTTAATATCTAAAAAATATATAATAATAATAATAATAATAATAATAATAATAAGTTAAATCACTATGCATTTGTCAGTACCACTGAAAGGTGGCACAACTTAATAATTTTCAAATAATTTTTGAAAATGTCCATGTCTGAAGATGATATTTTGGCATGAGAAACATTCCTGAGTGGTAGTTAATGTATGTTACGGTAACTCGCTCATGAAGAGAAACAACCCTAATGTAAATTGCATGTTAAGCGCTGGTGCATATCCTGGTTTAAGCTCATGGCCAGGACATTTGTTAATTGACTTATAATATTGTGTTTGATATCATTTCAAATAGTAGTTTGTTGACTGTCACAGAAGCCATATTGTGGGCAACTTTAACCCTTCAAACAGTCTATGACACACATTTTTCATCTGAAAGAAAATCTGAAAATCCATTTCCATTCCAAATCCATTTCCATTCAGTGAAATACCATCACAAATATAATTATTGCCGCATCATGACAGAATATCGTGATATAATTTCAAATTCTAATGAACAGTTGCTGTTTCTCAAAAAGTTGGACTGTTTTTTTTCACTTGACTGGCCTCCCCACTGACCAGACCAGACACTCAGTGGTCCCCGGCTCCCCTGGTGTGCACACATCCAAGGATTGGGCAGATTTGTGCTGCTATGACACTTCACTGTACCATTTCAGCCTCTAAACTGGAGCTTGTTCGTTGTATAAGTGCCTTTCCTGTCTCTGCAGATTAGTCAGGGAGCAAATTACCTGCCCACACACACACACACAAAAATGCAGTTCAACATATTTTGGTTCGCTTGGTGCAAGGATCTCCTTTTGAAGACAGGCCATGTTATTTCCCTTCACCCTGCAGCAGAACTGCCATGCAAATTATCATAAAATTAAATTTTTAACTGCACATGTACCCCAGGTGCTCTTATCAGTGTCTGCACAAACTGCATATAAATCAGGCCCAGATCACACAGCACAGTAAAGGTCCCTGTGAAAGAAAAACAGGCTAATTGCTAATTGGGTATAGCAAGGTCTGAGGCAGGCTCAGCTAACAAGGATTAAAATGTGGGGGCGCCGTTGGCCTGTGAAGTGTCTCTGGCTTCCTGGTGACTTGCCCTAGAGCGGAAACACACTGACAAGCAGCACAGACACAGCAGGACAGAGGCTGCAGCTGATTTAGCTCCGTCTACACATGTGTCGCTTTGGAACATTATAGAAGAAGAGCTAATGCACAGAGAGTGACACACACACACTGAAAAGTCCTGTTTCACCCTTATCACCATTAAACCTCCATCTTCTGCTGCATTTGCACCAGGATGTTCACAATATGTTGACGACATCCTCCTCCATTATGTGACCTAATATAGTTTACATTCATTCATTCATTCATTCATTCATTCATTCATTCATTCATTCATTCATTCATTCATTGTCTACTGCTTTATTTTCTACATGAGGGTTGTGAAGTCAGTCCCACTTGACACAGGGCAAAAGGTGGGGTCACACCCTGGACAGGTCACCAGTCCACCACAGGGCAAACACACAGACAAACAACCGTTCAATCTCTTATTCACACTTCTGTAGGAGAGAACCCAAAGAAAACAAACTCCACACAGAAAGGCCCTGGGCCGTACCATTTCACAAACATGGGTCTTTTTGCCATAAGACAATAGTGCTAGCCACTAAGCCACCATGTGGCCCTGTAGCTTACATATGTAGTGAAGAGTTACTAGATTTCTATTTATTTAAAGTGTGACTAAACCCACTTTTTCTCCACCCAATGCATAATTTTTAAAAATGCCAGGGAGTATAGGGTAGAAGCAGCGAAGTGTAAGAGAGAAAGGCGACAAAGTGACAGCTCCAATGTGTAAAAAAAAAAACTGTCAGAAAGGGCAGTAGATCCATCGATTTTTATCACAGCAGGTATAATTTCACATTAATCACTTCTATGATAACTCCTCACATATAAATGTTCTCGTATTAGCCTGCACGTCCTTTATTAGTCCCATGATGGGGACATTTGCAAAAGGTAATAAGTAAACGTGCATTTTCACATCTATGAATATACAATAATGAAGAAATAATGACAATTAAAATTATACAAATACAATAGAATATACAGTATATAGATATTATTACAGTATGTATCTTTGGTGTTTCTGAATGAGTCTGCTTTAATAAAAACGATAAACCCTCTACAGTACATTTTCTGAAGGGGGAAAGGATTCTTTTCAGGTGCCTCCCTGCAGTTCAGCACCACGGACAGCGTCGATCCACAACATGCTTCCATATAATTTCATGTGATTAATAATCTTCATTGATTGATCTATTGACTGATAGTGAGGCTGATAAGGCTCCACAGGGTAGCAGCAGGTTGAGGCTCATGCTAATTACTGCAGCTGTGTTGCTCTGACAGAGTCAGTGAGAAATCATTTAGCCTGTAGCCGCACAGACCACAGAAAACAATCTGTTTTTATATTATTAGAAATAACACTGATTAACAACAACGACATTTTAAAGAAAAAAAAATTGTTATATATATGATGTGTCGTCAGAGATTGTCATCATTGTTCACTTAATTCGCTTAATTTTCAGCCCGCAAATTCTGTTTATGTTCACATTGTGGAAAAAGGTGTCAGAGCACCGATCGGTGTATATTTGTCAGTCAGTCTGTGTAGGATTTGTTCTTCAATATACAATATGTTGCAACAACATGAGGAGGGGGGAGGGGTGACCACACTCTCCAATTCTTCGTTTGGATTGCAGTACCTTTTTTAAACTCAATAATAGCAATAATGCATTTTATTTCTTAAGGGCAGCCCAAGGCCAAGTGGAAAGGGAACTTGGCCTGTAACCAGAAGGTTGCTGGATTGAGTCCCTACCAGGTCAAGGGCTGGGCTACCCCTGAGCAAGGTACCTAATCTCCATTGCTTTTTGTTAACAGGTTGTGTCAGGAAGGGCATCTGGCGTAGAAAACTGTGTGCGGATCATCCACTTTGGTGGCCCTAAACAGGGAGAAGCTGAAAGGAAAATAAAATCTTTTTTATTTCTTCTTTGTCCAACTAATTCCAGTAGGCTGCACTATACAATGCTGCCCTCCACAGTTAGAAGTTCATAATCACATTTTCTCTTGTGGTTCCTCAGAGGTGTAAAGTCTCCCATCACAGATCAAAAGACAGAGAGAGGAAGAACCCAGAAGCAAACAAATAAACTCATACACAGATAAAATGTTCATGCTGGACATTAAACTCATACCTTGTAGCCCTTTTTGCATCACTCATGGGAATGTCCCATGATTGAACCATCTTGGTACAATGTACTGGAATTTTTGGAGACACGAGAGGGAAAAGCCCTGTCGGTCTCCTCATTTATGTCTTTTGTGAGGAAAAAAAAACAGAAACCCCAACTCTACCATAACAAAATGTACATATTCAGTTTTGAGGGTTGGGATAGTCTCAGGCTGCCAGAGTCGTATTAAGACACTGAAAATCACACACACATACAGTATCCAACACTGCAAGAGTGGAAGATTCTCATGAGTGAGACCACATCATATGAGGTTCTGTTCATGGTTCAATTCACAGCATGACTGTAAGACTAGAACTTGACAATCTTGGTATATTTCTCTCATGATTTTATCATTATTTTATTTTACTGCTATTGTATGATCTGTTTACTCATCGTGTGCATCTTTGTTTTTCTTTTAACTCCCTTTGACTGGGACTGCCTATGACTTAAATGATGTATCTTTATTGATATCTGACCTTTCTTCCGCTGCATTCTACATGATGTACCATATGATTGCTTGTTTACCATTTTTTAAATGAAGATTTAAATTGCAAATAAAATAAAAGAGGTCATGGGACGCCTGCTGTGGGCAGAACTAATGTATATATACTGTAGACCATCTACAGTATATATACACTATGTGTAGTGTTAAATTTTGACACACACAATTTAAATTTCTATTTTTTTAAAAATATTAACTCACTTGTGACTTTCAGTATTATAACATCAACAACAACAACAACACGTGACTCTCAGCATCAGCAGATCTAATAGTTTAGCATGAGAAGTTTAACTGGTCCAAACAGCAGCAGCAGCAGCAGCACATGAGGTGCAGTCAGACGGCATATCAAGGTCACGTTTACCCATGGGAGGAACCAGTGCTTTTAGCTGGGAGCAGACATAAAGCATGATGGGATACTAAATTAAGAAGGTGCTAATATAGCTGCACATCAGAATGGGGTGTCTTTGACACAAAGGATCAATGTTATTATCTTCTGGCAACAGAACTGAGCTCAGGGACCAAATGCCTGCATCTGAATAACTATATCAATGTAGTGGAGTGAATTGTGTAAAACCATGGAAGCTATGTTTGAAGGTGAGTAGACTGGAATTATTATTTTGGATCAAAATGTTTATAAAAACTGTGTTAATGCTCCACCAATACCGAGTTGAAACCTCCTTCCCAAGAATGAGCCACCCATCTGAGCATTGCTCTTTGAAAAAGGCATATATAAAAAATGCAACTCAAGGTTTTAGAGCAGTGTTTCCCAAACTGTCTATATAGGCCCCCACTTTTAAAAATGGCACACTTTTGTTTTTCTGCAAAATGTGGCAGCTAATAGGCAAGACCTCATAAGATTTTGAATTCATAATAATATATTTTGTAATTTATTTACAACTTCCATTTGTGCACGTTACTTAAAACATACACATTAATCTTAACTAAGAGGTTGGGAAAAATCTGCAAATTTGTTTGCGGACCCAAGAAATATCTCCTGTGACACATCTGTGGGCCTATTTTAGTGTTTATACACATGAACACACATATGAACCAACATAATGCATATTTAGAAACATTTGGGTTGCAGTATGTTAATAAATTTTATTTTTATTAGGGGGCAGACCATGGCCAAGTGGAAAGGGAACTTGGCCTGTAACCGGAAGGTTGCTGGATTGAGTCCCCACCAGGTCAAGGGCTGGGGTACCCCTGAGCAAGGCACACAAACTCCATTGCTCATTGTTAATTGGACACTCTAAATCAGGGGTGTCAAACTCCTTTTACTTTAGCGGCCACATACAGCACAATTTGTTCTCAAGTGGGCCAGAAAATAACTTAAAATAACATAAACTATAATCAACAGGAACTCCAATTTTTTTACAAAATATAGTATGAACTTGAAATTTTGTGAGAAAAAATGTGCCATTTCAACAATATTATGCCTAAATTTACCAATTACAGATACCTTGGATCTATAAAAGGCACAAAGCATTTACTCACTCACTCATTTTCAACCGCTTTGTCCACTGAGGCTCGCGGGGGGGGGGGGGGGGGGGGGGGGGGGGGGGGGGGGGGGGACCCCCCGGGGGGGGGCCGGAGTCCATCACAGGGCCACATAGAGACAGACAACCATTCACTCTCACATTCACATCTACGGGCAATTTCGAGTGTCCAATTAACCTAATCCCCAAATCTGCATGTTTTTGGACTGTGGGAGGAAGCCAGAGTACCCGGTCCGAACCCACACACAAAGCATTTAGTCACAGGTATCTGGAACTGAAAATGTAGTATTCCACATCATGATTAGATTCACAAATTTACAAATTTTTGGGCCAGACTGGACCCTCTGGTGAGCCGGTTCTGGCCTGTGGGCCATATGTTTGACACCCTTGCTGTAAATTAATCCCAGTGGGTTGTGTCAGGAAGGGCATCCAGTGTAGAAAACTTTGCCGACCCCTAGACAGAAAGAAGCTGAAAGGAAAATACAAATACAAACAAATTCTGCTAATTTGGACCCAAAAGTAATCTCCTGTGACCCATCTGTGGGCCGTGACCCAGTATTTGGGAATCACTTTTTTTTTTAGTGTTTATACACTTACAAACACACATATGAACCAAAATAATGCATATTTAGAAACATGCAAAACAAAATAAATCATGTGCAGTATAGAAATGAAGTTTGTGTTTTCATATAGTTGCCTATAATGTAACATACACTGTCAAGGCATTTGTAATATAATGAGCTTCCTTCACCCTCAGTACGTTGTGTGTTGTGCTTTAAACGGTGTTATTTTATGTTTTTTTGTTTGGTTGTTGATTTTTTTTTTTTTTTGGAGGTCAGAGTCCTGCAGTCCTTCTCTTGACCACCACATCAGTTTTCACGCTGCTGGTCCCATATTCTAGTCCAATACTGCAGCCTCACACAGCGGGCGCGCGCTTCCAAATTTACCCTCCCGCCTCTCTTTCTCTCTCCGTGCACTTTAAAAAGCGCGTGCACGGCTGAAGGTCACTTAAAACACAAAAGGCTTTCAGCGCTGCGGTCCAATATAGCGCATGCGCGCTGCCGGAGGACTGCTTCACCGACCGCAATATGGCGAGAATGCCTGCCAGCGGAGGAGACGCGGAGCAGGAGCAGATGAGCTGCCCCGAGAGGAGCAGGGCGGAGGAGGAGGAGGAGGAGGACGAGGAGGAGGAAGAGGATGAGATCCAGGAGGTCCAGATCACCGGAGAGGAAGAGGAGTCAGAGGGAGATGCTGTGGAGCTGGAGTGGGAGTCAGGGACAACAGTGCTGGAGTCCAGCAGTTCTGCTACGGTCGTTATGCGGCGTATGGACCGCGGGGAGGAAGAGGAGGAGGATGAAGAGGCAGACTCCTTTACTGGCTCCAACCCCGAGTCTCACCTGGACGGAGACCTTCAGCGGCCAGACCGGAGCAGGCTGAGCGAGAACACGCGCCTGGCCACGCGCTATGCGGTGCGGATCTTCAGGGAGTTCCTGAGCGACAGAGACCAAAGTCCAGACTTTGAAACTCTGGACAAGGAGGCGCTGTGCGCGCTGCTGCGCTCCTTTTACGCGGAGGCGCGCTCCAAAAGTGGTCAACTGTACAGCAAGTCGTCCCTCATCAGCATCCGGAGCTCACTCAACCGGTACCTGAACGAACCCCCCTACAGTCGCACCTTGGACCTCACCAAGGACCCGGAGCTGCGCAGTGCCAACCTGACCCTGGCCGCAGTCATACGCAGGCTGGAGGAGCAGGGCGCGGGTCCTGTGGTGCAGAAACAAGCCATCACGCGCTCGGACCTGCGGAGACTCTACGAATCCTCCGCGTTAAACACCGACACGCCGTTCGGACTCCTCAACAAAGTCTGGTTCGAGACCTGCATGTATTTTTGCACCCGGGGCAGAGAGAACCAGCGGGAGCTGGAGGAGGATTCTTTCGGTCTGGCCGTGGACGAGGACGGAAGAAAGTTCGTGTATTTCAAAGCTCTAGGACCGTATCACAAATCCCGCTCCGCCGCCTGGACCAAGAAGCGTCCGGAATCGGACGAGGACACTTTGCCGCGAATGTACGAGACCGGCACCGAGCAGTGTCCGTACGCCAGCTTCGTCCGGTACGTGTCCAAACGGAACCCGCTGTGCCGCGCGTTCTTCCAGCGGCCGCGGGACCACTGCTGCGCCAGCGACGTGACGTGGTTCGAGAACAAAGCCATCGGTAAGAACCTGTTGGGCACGAGGATGCAGATGCTGTCGCGCGCCGCCAAGCTCTCCAAAACCTACACCAACCACTGCATCGGCGCCGTCTCCATAGCAACCCTCAACAGCATCGTGGGCGCCGCGGGCTCCAGGTCGACAACGACGCTCTACGTTGCCTCGGAAACGGTCCTGCCGTACCTCCGCCGCGTGACAAACTCAGTGGATGTGAAGCCGCAGCTGACGACAGCAGTGACGGCGGTGAGCGCACAGACAGTGGCAGCAGCAGCGGCAGCGGCAGCGGCAGCGCGGGGAGCCTGCGCTCATGACGAGGAGGAGCAGGACGCTCCACGTGCTAAGAGGCTGTGCGTGCGCCCCGAGACACGCGTGGACTCCCCTGTGGAGCAGAAGGACACCGCGTCAGCTGCTGTGAGATCCACGGAGGTCCATGTTCACACGCAGGCGGCAGTTCGATTCCCGGGCGCCGCGACCACACAGGTGACACGCGCAGACATGTTTATCAGCCTCCAACAACTTGTGCGTAAAATCCGCCGTTGGCTACGTAAAAAGCGTGAGCTTTGTCCAAGTATGAGCTGCAGTCACAGTGTTTACTGTGTGGATTTAAGGGACCGCCACTTGTTTTTTTTTTTTTCCTTTTATGTAATGTGAAATATATCAAACATGAGGAATTAATGGGAATTACGGCAAAAGAAAAAAAAAATACAGAAAAATTATGTTTTATCAATTTCTTGTTTTAGTTCTTTACCCCACAAAGTAAGATAAAACAATAAACCAAATGGGCTCAGACAAGAAAAATACCTTTAAGACAGGGGTCTGCAACCTGTGGCTCTTCAGTTCCGCTGCAGTGGCTCCTGTAGCTTTAAAAAAAATTAAAAAAAATTTTTTTTTTATTTTATTTCTGTTTTCTCTTCAAATGTGGACACCTCCTAGAGATCCGGGCGATTAATATAACTGTTTAAATATTTTTGTCAACTAAAATATGCATCACATTCAATGTCTATGAATATGTGAGAGTATATGAAACGTCATTTTCAACACTTAAATGAAGTAATGTGTACATGAAGAAGTACACATTTCCTGTACTATCCACACACCCGGTGCTCCCCACTTTCAGAATCAGACTTTGGGGGTCCCTGAACCCTAGTTGACCCTGCAATCATCAGACAGATACAAGCGGGGCATAAAATGTTTGTGTCGCTGCTGTGTTGTTAACACATTCTGTCTTAAATACTAAGGGTGGGAATCATGATACGATACGTGATACATGGTCCACGATACCAATAATATGATACTACATATTACTACTAATCAATACATTGCAAGACAATCACAGCGATAAATCATACATGACAATATCTGTCTAACTGAAGAAAACAAAATGTCTGTGAAAAGTTAAAAAGTGAAGGATTTCTCCGTTTATTCACAACAAAGTGCAAAAGTCTATGTATAATGTGGATGGAGCATCTCTTAACGTAGATTTCTCTGCCATTATCCCACTGTAAACTCCTTCTTCTTCGTCCAGGCTACTTTGGCCCTTGTTCATTTGAGTAGCGCCACCAGGAGGAGACATCAAGTAGTGAGTGAGTGTTATTGGCATGGGACTGTTGACTATAAAGCACCTTTATAGTCAACGGACTATCGGAGATCAGGTCAGAGAAGTTTTGAGCCCAAAAAAAAAAAAAAAGCAAAATGTTGAGATGAGACCTGAGACTCAGAACAACAGAGCAGAGCTGTGTTAAAGCTGTGTATGGAACAGAATCAGAGGAGAGGAGAACTGAGGAAGAGCCACAGGGACCTCTGTCTCCAGGCTGGCACCTCACCGTGCTTCTTTTGAAGCCTCCTGCTTTTCTGTTGTCAGGTACTTGGCACTGTCAAGTCAACTCGACAAGGCAGGGTAGAGGAAGAGCCGTAGTTCTGACAGGGCAGAGTCATTCCTAAGAGTCTGGCAGGCTGTCCTTGTATTTCTCAGCTACCTGGCTGTCAGGCCTCTGGCACTGTCTGATAGTCTCAAGGCTGCATCAGCACTAAAACTAAAAAAAAACTTTACCCAGTTGCCCAGAGTCTGCCAGCAAGTTCACAGGACATCACAGTGTACGGTGAGACTGAAGGGAATTCAGAGAGATTTCATCTAGGCCTGAAATGATTCATCCAAATGAATCCTCAACTATGTTCTCAGATTTTTCAGCTTCTTAAATGTGAGTATTATCTGGTTTCTTTGGTCCATTTAATAAAGAAATCATTAAAAGCTAAATAATTTTGGTTTGTGGCCACAAATAAAGGGTATTAAAGAAATAAATGTCATTAAATCCATCTTTATATGCAACGCTTTATGTACACAGCGGTTACATAAAAAAAAAAATACAAACTTTTTTTTTCTGTGGCATACTTTTACTGATACTTTTTTTCCTGTGACTATTTCAAAATTAAAGTCTGGCTGTGTTTCACTAGTTAAAGAGTATCAGTGCTAAGGTGTGTGTTTACAGTAAATTAGTACAGAGCTTCACACTTTGTTTCTTCATAAGTCTCAAGAGTTAACTCATATTTAAATGTCCACTCTTGGTTAAAACCTTATTCCATGGCAACTTTTGTGTTTCTGAGACTCATCTTAGTGCTGAGCTAACTTAAGAGACATTGCTGGCTGGATTAAACCGGTTTGTGGGCCAGATCCGGCCCCAGGGCCATATGTTTGCCAATGTGTGATCTGTCTATAAAGTTGCTAAAAGTTGGTTCCTGAGAGGATGAGAGAGAATAATAGAGTGTAGAGAATTAATTTTCTGGTTGGACTGAGTTGCACTTCATTAGATAGTTGGTTAAGCAACTGGTAACAGCTCACATCCAACGATTTCTACTCTGTTTTGTTTTCCAGGTCAGTCCTGTAGGTGGCAGCAACATGTCAGGTCAGCAGGGAGTCTCTGCGTCTCCTCTGAGCTCTGCTGGAATCCCCACACCAGCCCAGCTCACCAAAACTAACGCACCTGTCCACATTGATGTAGGAGGACACATGTACACAAGCAGCCTGGCCACGCTCACCAAGTTCCCCGAGTCAAGGTGAAAAACATGTGCACTGTAAAAAAAAAAAAAAAAAAAATCTGTAGATTTTAAGGAGGAGCAAGACTTCCCCTTATTGAAATTGAAATCTTATTTAAGTATGAGATTCACACTTTATAGAGTTAAATTGAGAATTAGGGATTTGAAATATGTACACGCATAATACACAATAACAGTGCATCCATCACATTTTATATCTTATCTTATGTCTTATTTATTTTGGATCTCCACTCTGCCCAGTGGGGCTCCATCCACTGTCCTATCCAGGGTAGGGCCTCCCCTGCCTGGACACAAGTTTACCATGCTCCCCTTCTCTTTCTGGTGCCCCAGGAAGCCAGTGGAGTCCCTGTCCACTCTCCCATCACAGCTGTATTCACACTTAATAAAGTAAAACGTGCTATTGGAGTGAAATTTAGACTGAGGGATTTGGCATCCATAAAATTCACAAACAGCATTACGTCCTTTAGATCTTAATTTAGATTACATCACATTCCAGCAAATTAAAAAAAAAAAAACATGTACAGATGATGTTTGAAGGTGGATGCTTGTAAGCCTGCAGGTTGCAGATAAGACAATCTGACAGCATGTGAAGGGTGAGTGGAGACTTAATACTGAGGGTGTAATGAGGAACAGGTGGAACTGGAAGTGAAGCTAAATGAACACAGGTGATGGTAATGAAAGAAACGGGAAAAACCTGAAGTCAGACAGATATAAGACAAGCAAAAGGGAATTCTGATGTATTGTGCCACGTTGCATGTATTATCTTGCTTTGCATGCTGGCTTTATGAATAATCACACTCTGAGTACTGCACTAATTGTCCTTTAGTCTAAGTGGTGACTGTTTTTATGTATGTGGGACACGTCAAAGAAAGATTTCTGGTAAAATACACAGGGAGGAAAAACAAAAAACAGGAATATAAATGTAAAACACAACACAAGACCCAAACAGGACAATTAAAATCCAAATGAAAGCACTTGAAAAGTCATTCAGGGTTCAGAGACCATGGGTCCTGACAAATTCATTCACTATTTAATCTGCAAATGTATGGGTTTGTTTCTAATTTGGGTTTGAATAGTAGATTAGTTCTGCATATAAAAGGGATGCTGAAATGTCTCTACAACTCAGCAGTAATTTTGACACATTATACCAGGTGTTACTGATCACATGATTGATGACTCTGTTCAATTGTCACGATTTGTTCTACGCGTGTGCAAAGTGTGACTACTTCCTGTCGGAACCCTGACCCCAACGGTTAACTTTAAAATAGCCAAAATGGTCACTGTGCAGAAAGGCTAATTAATTTCACCATATTAGGTCCTATCTGTAAACACTGATTGATTGGTTTCAAGGCACAGTTTAACTGGATTTAATTACCCAAATTGAAATTTTAGTTAAGATACATCAGCATGACAAAATTCACCTGAAGATTCACCTTCAACATTGAAAGTAGTGTAACGTAAGATACTGTTGCTTATGTTTTTTTTTTCTTTTTTATCTCATAAAAATATTTGCCAGTACAATCCAGCAGTGTGGCAAAATATACAGAAATTAAAAGAGAGTAATGTCAGAGGAAGAGGGAGATAAATAAATGTTGTTAATACTTTATGGAGAAGGGGTAGGATTAAATAAGTTGTACTTCTTCCCATCCCCTTTTCAGATATCATTGTGTTTGATTGTCCACCTTTGTATTGGTATTTTTGTTTCTGCTAATTTCATTTCAGTAGTATATATATATATTATTTGCATGTTAGAAATAAAGTACTTGCTACTAAGACTACTACATCCTTTCTTGGAATAGAAAAGTACTTCCGTTAGCTAGAATGTGAAGGAATCATTGCTGACAACAAGAACTTTTTTCATTATACAGTAACTACTCATGTAGGTAAAAGTGACTGACAGTGAATGTTATGAAATAAAGGCTGCTGCAGAAACACTGTAACTACGAGTAATGCATCAAGATGAGACTAAAACGTGCACTTTTTAAATTGTTCCTGTGTGAATATGACACAACAGCCTCTCTAACATGTGTATCTGACATTTTGTCTGAACTGTTTCCTGCAGAATCGGTCGCCTGTTTGACGGAAGTGAGCCCATCGTGCTGGACAGTCTGAAGCAGCACTACTTCATCGATCGAGACGGCCACATGTTCCGCTACATACTGAATTTCCTGCGCACCTCAAAACTCCTCATCCCCGATGACTTCAACGTGAGTGTGTGTCTAGAGCTTTAACCAGGTACAACCATGTTGTTACTGCAATAGATCCGGCTGAAATCTGGTTGAAAAGACTCAGATTCTCACAAACCAGTGAGTCTGGTGAAGCAGAAGCACACAGTGTGAGTAAAGGAAGACAGCTTCAGACAGCAGCGCAATGACTGATCTGAGACTCTCGGGAATTGACTTCACAGCTCTGTTTCCTGGATGCAGTCTGGACAAGTAACACTTTGGTAAAACACAAGTAAACAACATGCTACAATGCTACAGAAAAAAACGTGAGTTTCTGTCACTGTCTTACTCTCGGGAGAAAAACAAGGTCAAAACAGAACCAGTGTCGTGGTACTTACTCTGAGATTCCACACTGGAATTTACCTGGGAAAAGCACATCACAGCAAAAGCTGAAGAGTCTGTACATGACCCTTTATATTATTATATACATAGAAATAATCATCTAGGATATTTACATCTGTAGGCAGGATCAGAAATGAGGGACAGCTCAGGTTGAACAGTTTGGAGATAAAGTAAGTGAGTCAAGGTTGAGATGGTTTGATTAGGGATAGTGATTATATTGGACAAAGAATGTTGAAGATGGCGCTGTTGGGCAGGAGGAAAAGAGGAAGACCACAGAGATGGTTCATGGATGTTATGAAGGAGGACATGAGGACAGTTGGTGTAACAGGAGAGGACAAGATGGAGGGAGATGATCCACTGTGGCGACCCCTAAAGGGAAAAGCCGCAAGAAGAATCTAGGAAAGGAAGTGTGATGTGAACACAGATCTGTTTTGAATGATAACATATGTGGGTGGTGTGTGTCTGCAGGAATACTCCCTGCTGTATGAAGAGGCCACTTTCTTCCAGCTGGCTCCTCTACAGGCCAAGCTGGAGCGCTGGAGAGCCGAGCGGGACTGCGAGCGTGTGTGTCGAGAGTGCGAGTGTGTTGTTGTCCGAGTGGTTCCGGAGCTCGGGGAGAGGATCAGCGTGAGCGCCCACCGCTCCATAATCGAGGAGGTTTTCCCTGAGGTCAGAGACGTCATGGCCAAGTCACTCAGCCGCAGCTGTAATCATGAGTCCACTCACATCATTTGCTTTCCGCTCAACGGCTACTGTCACCTCAACTCTGTGCAGGTACGAATGTGGCTTCAGTTTAAACTCAACATCAACATCACAGACACAACCGTTTTCTTAAAATCGGGTTTTCTGTCAGGATGTTTCAGCTTCACCTCCCAGATGACATACAATTTATTATTATTAAACAGATTGAACATGAACATGATGGACTTCTCGAGGGAGTCAGGATGTGAGGCATAGATGAGTTTATAATGGAGAACTCTTTTTTAAAAAGTTGTTGGTAGAACTTTTTTTGGGGTATCACTGATTCCATTTGGTGGTTTGTTTTGGGCCAGAAACCAAAGGCGACTGAAGTTTGGGTAGCTTCGTTAGCCGTTCACACCCAACTCCAAAGTCCATAGGGAAAATCTGTTCTTTTACATCACAGCGCAAAGTAGTTGTTGATCCACTACTACCTCCATCAGTTTCAGTTCATATGTGTTATTTTGTAGCTTTGGTGTTTGAAATTATTTAATCAGATTCCCAGGGACACAAACCTACCAAATGAGGCAGCAGAAGATCAGCACAATATGTGTCCTTGTGAGCTTAAAATGTTTTTCTGCATTTTTCTCTATAGACTTTGGTGTAGTTTACAAACTTCAGTGTCCAGTCAGAAAAGGCTGTTTAACTGCAAGATAAAGCGACAAACTTACTCTTAAGATATCATAAGACTTAAGCAGGTATTTTATTGGCTGTGCCTTTTGTTAAGTGTCTGATCAGCTTTTCCTAATGTTCCCATTGGCAGCCATGTTTTCAGAGAGAGCCAGGAAAGCGCTACGCATAGTCAGCACAGACTTGGTGCCAAAATTTATAGAAAAATCACTTCAAAGATCTGCACTATGAAGTTTACATTTAGTCACTGTCAGTAGATTTAATGTAGATGAGGAGCAGCCTAAGCCAACAGCCAGTAACTTGGCTAAAATGAAATGAATGTGTCTCAAGATACTGTATCAGTAATGCCAACTAAATATCTTAATAACATTGTGTGGCTCTAAAAATGTCAGTTGATACATGTCAATTTCTCTCCTTACACAAAGCATTAAAAAAAAAAAATTTTCTCAAAGAAATATATCTCATCTGTCTCATCTGCTACTCATCAAGTCTAGTGAGTCTGCCAGTATTTTTATCGTGTCTGCATTTTATCCACCGAGATTGCATTTTAGGAGCATCAAAATGCTCTTTTTGTTCTGTAGCAGCGCTGTAGTGCCAAATAGAGGCCTGGCATAGTATGTACTACAGTGTTTATAGTCATTTATGGCAGTGGTTCTGAAATGTTTTATGCCAAGTGCCACCAAAGGAAATGTTAAAATACAGTGGTGTAAATAGGCTGAGCAAAGTCAGCTACGGACCTTTCAAAGGAGGCAGATTTATTCCCAATAAGATCATCCTCCTCTTCCTCACATATACTTCAGATACTGGTTTAGTGAAATTATATTTAGATGTAGTGAGAGATAAGGTGACTAATTATTTTTTATTTTTTTATTTGTTCTTATTGTTGACGCGCTCCAATCAAAATTCCTCAGCTCCACTCCAATCACATACCCTGGTATATATAATAGAACAGTTTTTCTGATTTACCCACAGGTACCACCAGAGGAAGCTTGCGTACCACTGGTGGTACATGTACCACAGTTTGAGAACTAACGACACTTTGTTCACTTTTTCAAAGCAACAAAGAAAAAAATAGTTTATGTTTGGTTCCATTTCCGTGTTTATAAGGCCCCGGTGTGTTGCTTCTGTCAATATATTCTTATTTATTTAGGTTTTTCAGATCAACTAAAAATGTAAAACTGCTTGGACTTTGTGTGTGACTGCAGGTGTTGGAGCGGTTACAGCACCGAGGCTTCTGGATCACAGGTTCATGTGGCAGCGGAGTGGATTCCTCTCAGTTCAGTGAATACATTCTGAGGAGGGAAAGCCAAGACGGCCAACCCTCGCCTCCCACCCCGATACAAATCAAACAGGAAGTCACAGACTGAAGTCAGAAGACATCAACAGTCACATGTCAGATGGAGAAGTCTATCACTTCAGTGTGAAAGAAGTCAAAGTGACCATTCTATGACTCTTTTCCAGTTGCCACATTCAGGCCAGACTGTCATATCATATAGTAGAACAGCGCAGTCAGAGCAGGGTTTGCAGAGGATGATGGGAAATGGTCTAATTTTGAGATACAATATTTTTCTTCCATGGAACAGGAGGACTATGTTCAGCAATAACTGAGAAAGCTGGGCGTCCAGAGCAGCACCAACTGCAGGGGTGTCAATGAGGAAAAAGAGCAACTGTAATTTAGTTTTGATGCTTAATTTACCTGTAAATTACCTGCTGTCATGGACCAAGGAGACAAAGGATGAAGGAATACAGGATGATGTTGGAAAAATAACAATATTTATTGCCTAAAAAAATGAGCAAATAAGTATAAACCTGTGCCCAATAAAGAGGTCAACTAAAGAGAACTCCACTCAAAAGTACTACTTTACAACAAATGAGACAAAGGAGGAACATATACGCTGGCTAAACAGACCATTTGAAATCTAGAGGGGAAACTCAACACACAATAACTACACCCAATACAAAGAAACACAACTCCCCCCCCCATGCTAGTTCAGCCCTTAATTTGATCCAATTTCAGGGCCTCTGTACTTAGCTCCACCCTCAGCCACTTGTTTCGGTCAAACCAGGAAGGACTGGACGTCAGGAGAAATGGCAACTAAAAAACAAATAAAAATGTATTAATACAAAAATCATTTAGAATACAGTGCAGTGTCAACTCTAGATATAACGATTTTTTTTTTTTAAAGCAAAAAGACTGTTGTGTTTATTAATTTATCTGACTGAAAAGAAAAACAAAGACCAATATAATGATGTGAGTTTGTGAAAAAAATAAATATTTTATTTGTATATTAAGTGTGGAGAGTTGAATTAATATTTAAATCAGAACACTAAGTTCTGTGGAGTATAAATAAATTAAATATACAAAACGATTCAGCAAAATCAGACATCAATGTTGGTGCACTTTATTTTGAAGAACTACAGGTTCCAAACCTACTTGAATTGGATTACAAGGCAGACTTACCCATAACAAGATGGTGGACGTGGCGATATAAAGCTGCAACAGACAAATAAAGTCAATGTAGTGTCTACGTCTACAGTGGGGAGGAATGGGGGGGTGGAACCTATTCCGGCCGACAAAGGGTGAAAGGTCACCAGTTGGGGATAATATGCTGGCCATTGACTCAGAATGAAAAAATAGCTTTCTGCTTCTTTCCTGACATCTTTAAATCTAAATAGATGACACAAACAGTAAAAATAAACAGGCAAAGGTTAAGTTCATACTCTTTACACTTCAAACTTACACTTTAATAAGCCACTATTATAATAAATTAAGTGATATAACTGATTACCTGACCGTGCTCTCTGCCTTCCATAGAAGTCAACAGAAGCACAAATTCATATTTGTGCGTGTTTGTGCGTCTTTAGACTTCATGGGACGAGTGCTTGCAGTGGAAACCTATTGGACAGCTGTATGAATAGACTACGCAGAGCAATGTGCCTTCGCATCATCCATTCATAGATGTGAGTTTTATCACTTTTCAGTGTGAGAAATGCCATGTGTGGCGTGTGAGCGTGTGAACTTATCGATGCCCATCACCAATCCACTGATGACCTTATTGCTGTGAGGCAACATGGCATCACCATGTGGGCTGCTTGTCTGGTGACCTTTATCATAACAACACTTTGACAGAGTTTCCCATCAGTGAGTCATAACTGAAGATGTCTTGAAGAAAAGTCAAGGGGGTTAGGATCATCATGATGACAGAGAAACTTACGGTAACAAATTAGCTGTTCACTACAGAATGACTGGGAAGAAACAGATGACTGAGAATTAATCACCTGTGAGCCTCATGTGGTTTGTTTTCTGAAACAACACTTTTTTTCCCACTACTGTTTACTGTTATTAACTCACCATGCTTATTGTACCACACTGGTATTCACCATAAGTGGCAGTCCATTCAATAATGCACCATTTTGGTCCAACCAGCACAAACATGACTGACAGATTACCATAATATCAGCTCCTTTTCCTGATTAAAACAAGTAAAGACCCAGTAAATATCAGGATATGATGATTTCGCTACTTTTTTTTTTTAATGGGAAACAAAACAAACATAATGAAGAACTCCATAATACATATTTCATTATTCCATCACTGTCCACACACCGGTCAGTGAGCAGTGGTGTTTTCTCAAAACCACTTATCGTCTCTTCTTATTTTTTAAAGTACGACTCATAGGTTCATTACTTTCTTTTCAAAAACACAACATAAACCTGATCACTCACTCAGCATGATACAAAATAAATTAGACGAGGTAGATGATCCGACTGAAGTGGCTAAGTGCCAAAAAAAAAACAACATCCCAAAACTTGGGAAAGACAAAATGATTATTTTTAGATTAACAAAGAAGTAAGGAATCAGAGCATTGCTTTGTACAGAGTGAGAGAGTGTCGCAGGAAGTGGTCCTGCTCCATACACACCAGCAAATCCCTCAGTATCACCCGAGTCACTCTGGGAACATCCAGTCTGGGCAGCAGAGAGACCTGACACACACACACACACACACACACACACACACACCAAACATTATTATAACTACATAATGCAGTGACATCTAATGGTGAGACTGTAGTATGTTACAAATGGAGTGTCAGGAAACTACAGTGGACTTTGCGTACCACAAAAAATGTTTTATTTTGATTGTGTTTGCTTTGTTAGCTTCCATTTTCCCTGCAAAAATCCAGCTCTGACTGATTTGTTTGTCTGTTTGAGCTGCTGTAGAGAGATGAACAGTAGCCTACAACAAGCAGCAATCATCAACTGAGACATGAAGTTTGCAGTCAGAATTAATCCTCTTTTTATTTATGCATTTATTTCTCCTTTCATAGGACTTTTGAATTTATTATTTTGGTTTTATGATGTTTTCCTTCTTTTATGTTTATACCTTATATGTCTATGTACTGTATTTTAATGGGTCTAGAATTGTTGGGCTCAAGAAAGATTTATTAATGAGGACACTAAATTACCGTATCCATCTATCCACCTAATACTTTTTCCTGCACATGTCATCTTTCATTGTGGTTGATAAGCCGATTCTGAAAATAAACAGGTGGGAAGTATTGATACATTTTTATGACTTTTCACTAGAGTGTGAATTGTTCAAGGCTTCCCCACAACAGTATCCTCAGGGAAGGTACTGTACAACATTTGCATTTGCTCCTCACTGGTAAAAACATGTGTCTCATTGCTTTTATGTTTAAACACAGCTTGAAAACAGTAGTTCACATACAGACCTGACTGTCAGTCTGCTCCAGTGGTCTCTTCCTGCGAGGCCCGATGGCGGCGAGGGCCGTCATGTTGGCTTCTCTCTGCTGAAGCTGGGCTTCTTCTAATTGTTGTAACTGGAAATGGAAGAAGATAAAGAATCAGTACATGAGTACAGTAAACAACCCACACATTTTATTCACATACTCGCACTGGACTGTGCATTTTATTGGCTGGTACACGTGCACATTGCTGTTAATAATTAATAATGTTAATAATTTATCAAGGCTACAGTCTGGCATAATTTACATTATCCCTGTTGTTAATACAAACACAAAAGTTTGTCTGTCACGGCTTTTTATCTTCGTTTTTATTCAGAGTGAAAAAATTTTATTATGCCACCCTTAAGTTTTTTTTGTATTCAAACTATTTAAAAAAAAAACAACTTTGGGAAATCGATGATGTCTTTATGCCAGTTCTCCAGGTCTTGATTTCTGTTTATGGTGTATTTTTGTGGCAGTGTTACAGCACCACACACAGACCTGTCATTTTGGAAGTGTAATATGATATTTCTTGAAATGATGCAGTGTTTAAAGAAAACCTTTTGAAAAAAAAGAAAGATTGTATCGGAAAAGTTCTGTTTTTTTCATGTGTATAAGGCCTAATGATAACGACAAGCCCCTGGTTAAGTTTATTCACCTTTCAGTCTTCCTGACTTCCTTACTATAGTTAATACTGAAATAATAATAAGCTAAAGGGGAGAACTTTAAGGAAACTTAAATACAAACCTCTTTGGCTCTTTGCTTAAGCAGCTGAAACTGAGGATCCTCAGGGTGTGAGCGACTCTGTGATAACATCAAACAGGTGTAGAGTTAGAAAGCATCAGTTAGTGCAAACTGCACTACGCAGGTATTCAGACAGTTTCAGCCTGGTTTAAAATGTGTCTGTTGGTACTTTGCATTATTACTAAACCTGGGTTTACTATGTATCCCTGTACTTTTCCACCAAAATACAGTAACTCAAAATTAACCACGTTGGTTGGATTATTTAAATAGTTATCAGCGATTACAGTTCAAATTGTTGTTATATATCAGGTTTGGTCAATATTCTGTCGGCTTATTCAGACAGAATAGTGTGTGTGTGTGTGTGTGTGCGCACTCACTCGGGCCAAACGCAGCAGTTTCTCTTTCTCCACTTCATCCTTTTTCTTCTTGTTCAGTGTCTCCACTTCCTCCAGGAATCGAAGCTGAGAGCGTACGTCATTCACTTTGCCGTACCACAGGTCCTCCTGTCTCACACACACAAACAAACACACTCACGCAGATTAATAAGGCTTGTGAGGACCAGCCCAGGCAGCACTCAGACAATTTGTGTAGTATCTGTGTAGCTGGTAGATTGAGAAGTGACTGTCACTCACACATGCTGTGCTTTATGGGCTATGTGACATATAAGTGTATTGAAGAAAACCTGAAACTAGCGAATGCAACCATAAACTCTTGTTAACTGATGTTATAAAGTAAGATGAAGAGTTGTTTGGTCTCAGACTTATGCACAAACTGCCCCCCCCCGGCCATAAAAAAAAAGTAGAGGTTCTGCTTCAAATCCACTTTTATTTACACTCTGTATATTCACTACATTCTCCTTTTAATTTATGTACAGTAAATGCTACACATAAGTTAATATACAGGAAGCCTTGCTGATGGTGGTCTGCTGCTTGTTTTTTTTATCATCAGTGTTGAAAGAAAATAATAACACCATAACAGTCTCATTTGGCACCACTCGGTGTCAGGATGAAGCTGTACCTTCAGTGTTGCCTTGCGGTGTTCAGCAATCACAGTGAGCTTTTCCACAAGTCCACGGAGACACTCCTGTGTTGCATGAGAAACCAGAGCAACCACCTCTGGGCCAACATCAGTAACTCCCAGCGGCTGCCCTAAAACAAAAACATTAGTTTTTGCAGAGATTTTCTGAAATATTCCTACAAAGTCAAGTTGAAGTCTACTATTCCAATGCTAAATAAACCACTCTAATCTATGTCCAGACATTTGTGTGTGTATTTCTGGTGAATGGTCACTGTAATTATTACACAACAAAAGTTGTAATGGTCACCACTGTACATATTTTATAAAAAAAAATTTCCCCAGACCATCCTGGCCCAATTCTCCCATTTTATTCAGACCTGGAAACAGCACTAGGAGTAGACTAGATATGGCATCAATTTTAGATTGTCCAGTGAATGCGTAACAATGGGAATTGTGTACCTTGCCCGAAGGTACCCCAGCCCTGAACATTCGGTCCGGTTTCGAACCGCCAACCCTCCGGTTACAAGTCTTTTAGTCGTAAGCTGCCCTGTACTGTACATATTTGACATATAGCCTCTTTAACTGACATGCTGGGTGTCTGCTGTACCTGTACGAAGGATCCGACTGAGCACCTTGTTAGGGGAGAGGAAGGGCTGGTCCTGGCACGACTGCACCACAGAACCAACTGTGGTGGTCAGGAACTTTGCATTTTCCTCTCTCAGGTTCACTCCAGCCATGAAGGCTACATCATTAATGTCATCATCTTCTCTGTGGAACACACACACAAACACGTACAGCTTTGCACTTTCAGGCCTAGCATTGAATTTAAATGTAAAGAAAAACGGCTCCATTACTTGTAAGAGCCCGAAGAGTTCTTGAACGCAAATCTAGACGGATCCTGAGTTAAAGGCTGCTTCAGTGTGAAAGTTCCTATAAAAAGAGAAACAAACAACGTGAGCATCAATCCATTGAGACTTTTACCTGGTATTCACACCTGTACTGGGATGTGTTATCTTCGTAATGACATGTGATCACTACATGCAATAATTCATGATCTCAGTTCTAGCTTCTGCTGTGATTGAAGCTGCTGGACTTGACATGATGATGATTTTTAGAATCAGTTACTTAATAGACAGGTTTGACCACAAACATTTGTACACAAAACACACACAATTTCCACATATGTTACCCGTCAATGGTTTTCCAGGCTGAAGCGCTGTCTGCTTGATGATGGGTTTGCTGTTGTTGTTGTTGTTTGATATGTAATTTCTGGAGAGAGTTAATGAGGTCACTGCCGGTCTCATAATCACTCTCCGAGCTGGTGGAATAACCTGCAGAGAAGCCATTAAAGACTGTGTTCAAGCAAATGCAGAGTTTCTCCTCTTCACAACTTACAATACCAGTCAAAAGTTTCTCATTGCAATGAGAAAGTGTGTCCAAACTTTTGACTGGTAGTGTATATACAGTATGTCAGAAAATAGGGCCTGAGAACATGCAAAAAATAACAATGGTGAATACAAAATCAGGGGCTACATGATGGTGCAGGGGCTACAAATGTTGCCTCACAGGAAAAAGGTGAACGGTCTGAATCCCCATTTGGCCGAGGGCCTAACTGTGAGGAGTTTGCATGTTCTCACTTTGTGTGCATGGGTTTTCTCAGGATACTCGGGGACCATAAACATGCAGACGTTAACTGGACACTCTTTTGCCCATAGGTGTGAGTGTGAATGGTGGTTTGTCTGTGTGTGTTGGCTGCAGTTCACTTGCCACCCTCATGTGGAGGATAAAGTGGTAGAAAATGAGTGAGTGAGTGAGTGAGTGAAACGTAACAATAACAACAATGGTAGCAATGATGTCATCATTATTTTGGGAGGTGCTCGTCTCCCTCCCTAAAATCTTCCTCCTAAATTCTACAAAACAATGAGATGAAAGTCACATTGAAGCACCAAACATGATGTTTTTACCTGCTTGCTGTTGTTAAGGTTTGGTCCTGTATCAGAGGCAGGAGTACTTGGGGTACTGGAATTATGTGCAGAGGATGAGGCCTGTTGAATGAATAACTGAGGGTCTGCGGTAAGGCGACGCACTGCAGGAAGACTTTTCTGGAGGAAATGGAAGATAGACGAGTGGGAAAATATGATATGAGCAACAACACATTTTGCCACCAGGATACTGCTGGGGAAATTTTGCTATTGTGGTTTTGGAGAACAGTGAAGAAGAGCCTGGAGTCTGTGATGAGTTCAGTTAAAGGAAATTTAGGCCACAGTAAGTGCACAGTAACTGTACAGTGCTGACAGCTGAAAAGGTAAAAGTGTTTTGATGTTGAAGCTGTGGTCACCTTGAGGAAAGGTACCAGACACGGCTGTGGAGTTGACTTGAGCTCCTGATAAAGCTGTTCTGTGAACTCCTCTGCTTCCAGCTTCCCTTCCTGTATAGTAATAATAAAATACAAATAAAAACCTTCCTATCAAGTGAAACCAGCTTGTGTGATGATGAACGGGGAGGACGTACCAGCAGATTTCTGACCAGCCCCCTGACGTTGTTGGCCATGTTGACCGACCTGGAGTTACTGGAGGCTAATTTGATCAGAGTGACCAGAAAATTCTTGCACTTTTTTACACTTTCCAGAGTTTCCTGTTGGGAAATATCAGTTTACAACCAATCATGGTCAAATACCAACTTAGAAAATATGTACACATCTTAAGATGACAAGATGATTAGAATGAACAGCAAAAAAAACAAAACGGTTTCCAGACCCAACTGAATTAACAAAAAATAGGAACAACTGATATTGGACTTCCTGGATATCCAGAATTCCCATGCATCCGAACTGTTAGGGACAATAACCAATAATGATATCTGTTTTTCCCCTGTGCCCCACTGCAGAGGTCATTATGTCTCTTCCGTAGTGAAACTTCCATAATATTTTATACATGCATATAGCAGTAGATGTAGATATACATTTTCTTCAGTGTGCAAAATAAGTAAACATAAAACATAAAATAATAATTGGACACAAGCATAGAAGTCAAGGGAAAGCAGCCTATTCAGCCTACTGTTTTAGTCATTAATATACTGGGGGATCTTGGGATGTTTACCGACATCCATTCATACATTTTAAAGCTAATATTGGCTGATACCGATCCATTTTTTAAAATACTCACCACATCATAGGTGCATTACAAGGCTCACTCACCTGACTGAACGTGGCCAGAGGGTCCTTTCTGGTTTCTGTGGCTGGGGCCTGAATGTGAGGCTGGCTCTCCTGAGCAGACACAGCATTCTGGGTCACAGCTGGTTTAGAAGCTACACCAACAACCTGAATAATACAAAAACATACATTACACTCACGCCAAAACTAAAAACAAAAGCAGACATGAACAGCGTTGAGGTGTGCCTAAATATTTGGACTCAGACTGACTGAAGTCCCACCATTATGGCATATTAACTAATTCCAGTCCTTTGACTTATCTGCATGTTTCAGCTGATTCTATTACAGCTGAACCAAAGCTGGACCCAGTTGTTCAGAAGCAATTCAAGTGGATTTTGGATAATGAATGGAGCAGAACTGAGGAGCACAAAGAAACAATACTGGTTTTAACCTGGACCAAAAATATCTTTGTTGTATCTTTCTTTGTTAAAATGTTTGAAATAAAGTTCAAGTATACATCATCAAAAATGGGAAACTGTGAATGTTTAGGTCCAGTGAAAACATCAATTCTGGAAAAAAACATCATTATCTATTTTCAAAAAATGACTGACTTTATCTAAAGACATGAAGTGAGCCACAGGACAGACTGGAGACAACAGTTTGTTCCAGAGCTGCTTTAGTAACCAATTATTCAACAGTCTGTCTCCCCAACCTACATTTTATGTCTGCACTGCAGTGCAATTTTTTCAATAAAAATAGTGCATGAAGTAAATTTTAGATACATGAAAAAGACAGAAGACTGGAAAAAATAAGAGTTTTAATGACTTTGCAACAGTGACTTTGTGTGGTTAGATAAATGGGGGGGGAAATCATCTACCACTATATTTATCTAGGAGCACAATAACCAGAGAGCAAAGTCTATTTATTTATATTATATTACAAACCCAATGTGTTGCTCTGTGTATTTGGGAGGTCTCCCATTAACTGAATTAACCTGTCATCATTACGATTCATAATAACAGGTGAAGTTGTTCTACCGTGCATGTATAATCAACTCAGTACCTTAACCAGCGCCGTCTTCTGGATGGGTGGAGGCAGAAAACTGGGAGGAGCAGCCATCCTGATCACCGTCACCTTCTCATTAGCTTTACCTCCATTTGCTGCAGACACCTGATCTCCAGACATGACAGGCAGCGAAGAGCGACAGGTGTGAAAAGAAGATGTCACCACATTCATCTTCACTACTTCATAATACACATACAGTACACACCTGATGGGACACGATTCTTGGTGCTTGACCACTGGTAACCCTCGGTCCCTGCTGAGCCTGAGCCAAAGCCTGCTGGGACACGAGCATCAGCTGCCCACTGTCACTGCGGATCAACATCATCCCTGCAACAATGATAGACACAATTCACTAATGAAGTGATACTTTGGCCATAAAAGACAGTTATTGGTAAAGTGTGTCCATACAGTGTAGACCGAACATAATCAGACACACTGAAAATACAGTCTGTATGTTCCTTGGGACATGAAATCAACAATAATTTATTCAGTGTTGCCTTTTTAGATATTGTTTTGTTTGTTTCTGTGGCTATCTTTAAATCAAAGTGTTCAAAATAAAACATGAAATAAAAACAAAATAATTATGTTAAATGAGTAGTAAAGTTACATGCTATGTTACTTAAATGTTACTGGACATGGTGGTTTATTGGAAATAGTATCCTGCTGGACACAGTAGTTTACTGGACAGAGAAGTCTACTGGACACAGTACCCTGCTGGACACAGTAGTTTACTGGACACAGTGGTTTACTGGACAGAGACGTCTACTGGACACAGTGGTTTACCGACACAGTGGTTTACTGGACAGAGACGTCTACTGGACACAGCGGTTTACTGGACACAGTGACATGCCAGACTCACCTGCTGGTATCTGGATGTTGGCTGGCAGATGTGAGGAGTTGCTCTGTGGCAGTCGAGGGGCCACAGTGACCGGCTGTGGAGTGGCTGCCCTCGGTACAGTTATCACCACTGTCCGTCCGGGTGTTGTGGCCCGATTCATGGAGGCCACCTGGCTCACAGCTGGTTTGGTCACCTGGAGTTGGCCGTTTGTACTCACTCCTCCTGTGGTGGCCACCTTGGCTACCACCATGATGGATGAGGAAGAGGAGGATGTCTGAGGCAGTGGGACAACTGTGGAGGATGAAGGCAGGTGGCTGTGGACAGAGGGGATGGTTTTAGGTGGACCACAGACAGAGTCACTCTTTGAGGCGACTGCAGGGGAGAGTGTGGGCTGTGCAGCAGCAGCAGGGATGGGTGCACATGTGCCGGGAATCTGTAACAACTTTGCTTCCCCACAGGAATCCAGCAGCTTCTGGGCTCCACTTACCAGCTTAGGTGTGGCCATAAGTACTCTTGAACAGAACACACAACATAACCATTACAAATATTAAATGTCCAACATGCATATAATATTCACACAGTGATGGACTTTTTTGCAAATGCAGAGGTCATTTTCTTTCTTCTGCAGTGAAATTAACATAGATGTAACATAGATGTAGATATACATTTTCTTCATAATGAAAACTAAACATAAAAAATAAAAGTTGCTGAGAGTGCAAGCATTAGTCATTAGTCTTACCTTATCATGTTGGACATTATCCGATAATAGATAAACACATTTACATAATACATTTTAGTGGCCAAAACCAATATTGTACCAATAAGATCATGCATACCTAATTTAAATAGTCGATATATGTTTACCGACCATTTAAATGTTAATAATGATGTTTTCAAATAGCTTGTTTTGTCCACAATCCAACAAAAGTTTTAATATTTTCTTTGTAATATGCAGCAATGAAACTAGAATATTCTAACATTAAATAAATATTTTAATGTTTTTAAAATATTTTAATCAAAATATTGATTTGGTGATATATCATCGTCCTGTCTTGTGCAACACAATAATCGATACACCAAGGCAAATAGCAATATTTTAATTAACAAAATAAAGAGCTCTAAAGTAAACAGTCCCTTCCAATTTCACTTGCCGGGCGTCACTGCTTCATGTCTCCTCGCGGTGGCGCTGTTCAAATGAATAAGGGGAACTTGGGTGGAAGTTACCTGACCGAAGAAGAGGGAGTTTACAGTGGGAAAGCTACATTAAGAGATGCCCGTTCCACATTCAATACATAGACTTGATGCACTTTATAAATAAATAAAGAAATCTGGCACCTTTAACTTTTCACGGATGTTCTGTTTTTTTAATTAGACAGATATTGTGATGTATTGCTATATGACTTGCCACTGTATCGTCATTATTGGTATCGTGGACCATGTACCACATATCATATTGTGAGGAACCCTGTGATTCCCACCCCTAATATAGATTATGAAATGAAACGCATTATTTCCATTACAACTCCATAGTTTCATTGAAACAAATATCTTGATGCCCCCCATTAAAAACCTCCATTTTCTGCTACTCAAACCGCAGATATCTTTTACAATTATTGAAACAGATTAATAAAAATCAAGTTAAAATTCATACAACATAATTATTTAAATGTAAAACAATTATTTACCTTCGTGGTAGGTTCTTATTCAAACAAACAAATAGCATGAAGAATAATCTATAATTATTACACTTCAAACACTCTTAAGAGTTACATATTTAACATTATAATTATTGTGCATTTTGATATCAAGGTGACAACAGATTTTCTATATTTTCAAAAAAGGTATGAACTTGCTGACATTTATTTTGTTCTTACATGCTGTTCAAACCACAGACGCTCAAGTATCACATAGGGAGCCTTTAAATCCTTCCAGTGACGTCATGTTATTGCACGTGAAGCTAAAGGTGGAGCTAGTTAGCTTAATTAAAGAGCGCAAAGACTAACTCGAGACTAAGTGCGTCGTCGCCACTTTTTAAACGATAACACTCGACATTTATCATCATTTATACTGAACTTTAAGAATCACCTTTAAGTAGTTTCCTCATAGTTTTATCAAGAGGACGCGTTTGAACTTACATTGTCGGTGGAGACACACACACTCACGGCTGACTCTGCTCTCCACTCACCTGGTGCGTTTAAGGACCACGGTGTGTGTAAACGTGTGTCCTTACTTATATTTGTAGACTTTTTAGGACCTTTTCTGCCATAAATACTAACCTTATCCGGACCTGTAATCCTCACGGAGACCAAAACCTGGTCCCATTGAGGCCGAAACTAATTTCTGAAGAGCTGGTTAACGTTAGAACTAAGATTATAGCCTACTTGACAAGTTTATCTTGTGATGTAATCATCTGATTTTGCATATTCCATAATGTACACGCATTTAAATCAACTATCTGTAAGTGTGTATATAAATGAAATTAAAATGTAAGTAAATATGAGTGAAAGTGAGTAAATGGGGACTTGACTGTTGTCAATCATCAAAGGCATTAACATGCTGGTTTATGAGTCACTCTGCGCCACCTGCTGGAAACAGCTGTATCACTAAAGCGCTTGCTCGACATTATAACTACCTCTCTAGAATCATTTTTCATTAAATAACACCTCATAAATGGTTACTCCTAATTAATATGAGAAGTGGAAATATGCCCAATAGACTTTACAGTCTTTAAGACTCATTTTAACATTCTTGATAAATACTCAAAGCATAATTGAGTCATTAGAATTTAATATTTTATTGTCACATTTGTTTTTAATTCTATTTTAAGCCTCTGGTTTTATATTGTTGAGATCCACAAATAGTTAAGGCAGTTAAAATGGTAAACACTCTGGTGTTTCTTTAGTGTTTAGCCCATTACTATATATAAATAGTGCTGTCATGAGAAATCATGAGAAAAAAATCATGCAAATACTTGATATAATACTTGATCTTATCAAGGTAGAGTTGATTTTAGATGTGTCACAAGTGCAATGAAAAATCCTCATTTTTTAATCTACCAGTTTAACCAGATAATTTTCTGGATCTTGTTTGGCAGAAAACACATGTATCCGACTCTTATTCGTTGATTCAGTTGTATCTCTTCTCTTCTGTACTGCACCTCTCAGAATACTTGAAATACATCACTATGATCACCATATCTAAATGTAACGCGGCTCCGGAATGTGAAATCTGTTGGCAAAACTGTTAAACTCAACACAGAAATGAGAAAAGTCAAATATTTTAAGCACAATTAAGTTTATTCCATCACAATAATGTTCTCTGACACAGAATAACTTTAATTAAAGAAGAAAAGATAGATCATGTTAAATATTCAATAAATGTCATGAGAAGATGAAGATTATGAGGGGGAAAAAAGATGCTCTTAACAATGAATGGAACATTATTAATAATTTCAAGCTGTAAATCCCACTATGAAAACAAAACATTCACTTTAAAATTGTATGGATAACTGTTTCTGGGACAACTGAGATCTCCTGCTCGTCTTCCTGAAATGTACAGCATCGTCAAAAACACAAAAAAGTGTTATTATATCACGCCGAGTTAAACAAGGACATGAATCCTCTGGAGATGCATCCACAACTTGTTTCCACTTATTCTCCTGAGACTAAATAAATCCTGCATTTCTGCTGTGTATTCCACCGTGGGGAAATTGTGAGACTGTTCAAAAGGTTACATAATATCTTCTGTGACTCATGAGGAGCTTTGACATCACTGACAGATCCCTTCTCTGAAGTTTGTCACTTTGGCAACCTCTCACCCCTTGCAGCAAAGCCCATAGAGAAAATCTGTGATTTTGATCACAACTCACGGGAGTTGTTGGTCCACTGTTGCATCTATCAATAAGTTCAACTATGTTCTTTTGTGACTTCAGTGTTTGTAATCGTTTGTTTGGAGTTCCCTCAGTGACAAAAACTGAACACATGAAGTTGCAGTAGACCAGCAGCTCCTGAATCTCCATGAACTTAAATCAGTGATTTTCTCTATGGACCTTGGTATGAGGGAGCAAGCAGTTTCTGGTCAGAAAAGACTAACAGCGAGATAAAGTGGCAAACATGATCTGCTGCGGCAAACCCCAAAGGGAGAAGCCGAAAGAAGAGGAAGATTCTCAGTGAACCATTAGTGGCTAAAATCTGTTTCTCCTTGTGTCCCTGCTGATATGATGAAAGTAAATGGGTTGTGTAGTTATTGTTAATGAATTCTCAAACATCCTCATCAGTCACATTTGCTGGTTTGTACTTTTGTTGCTGCTGAAGTTTAAAGTGACAGTTACGAAAGGAATACCGTTCTTAAGGGAGACATTTTCTCACGCGACCCTCTGCAGTTTTATTTCACTGCTGTTTCC
Source organism: Brachirus orientalis (assembly GCA_016785285.1). Taxonomy (NCBI): domain Eukaryota; kingdom Metazoa; phylum Chordata; class Actinopteri; order Pleuronectiformes; family Soleidae; genus Brachirus; species Brachirus orientalis. The sequence goes on along the minus strand of JAFBJR010001097.1, from coordinate 185,880 downwards.
ATAGCGACTGCAAACCTTCCTGGCTCTACTGTCCTAACAGATGCAACACTAGCTCCTCATCCTCAGCCAGAGAGAGGCCAGTGTCCAGAGGTGCAAGCTCATCATTCACCTTTCTCACTTTCTTCCTCTTCCCTGCTGTGAGTTCTTCATCCTCCTCATCACTGCTCTCACTGCTCTGCTGCCTTTTCGATGATCGTGTCACATGATCCCCTTCCTCTTCTTGCTCCTCCTGGGAGCACACTTTGTCAGGGTCTGGTAGAGTGCTGGGGTCAAACTCTTCATCGCTGTAATTGGCCAGGTATGCCTGCACCTCATCCTCTTCGTCATCAGATTGCTGTCCTTGCTGTCGACTGGCCTCCCTCCTGGCTGCCTTGGCCTTCAGTCTCTTCTCTCTGTGTTTGGCTTTTACCTTGCGGCTGTACTCCTGCTTGTCGAACTCCTGATCTTCACGTTTAAGTCTCTCCTTGGCCTTCTCCACATTGATACCTGAAACCTCCTCCTCCTCCTCCTCCTCCTCCTCCTCCTCTACGCCAGTCACTGTGTGTTGGACAGGAGGCCACAGCTGCACAGCCTCTCCTTCATCATCAAATGTCACTTTGGTGTTGACTTTGAACTTTCTCTTAAGAATCTTCTTAGCTTCTGTGTACTTTGTCACTGCTTTTTTCTTTTTCGAATCCTTAGAAGACTCCTCTAGCTCCTCCAGCTCCTCCTGCTCTTGTGTGACACTGAAGACATCTTTGGTTTTGATTGTCAGCAGATCCAGGTCTTTCAGATCATCCTCCTCCTCGCTGTTGTCATCTACACCCAGCAGCAACATCCTCTTCTGTTCTACATCTTGCTCATCACCACTTTCCTCATCATCACTGGACTCTTCTGACTCTAAGTTCTCACCTTCCTCATGAGGAACATTTCCTGTGAGCTTGGCCTTAAAGCTCCTTAGCTCCTCTTCCTCTTCAGACTGCTGCTCCTCTCTCTGTGCATCACTCTCACCTCTCTGTGCCTGAGCTTTATTCAGGAAACGTACTCTAGGAGCCACGGCGAGGCCTAGAGAAAGGGCGTACTCCTGAATATTCAGTTTAAAGACGTCAAACACCTCTTTGTTCTTCATCAGGTAGATGGAGCGCAGGTATGACACAAAACACCTCTGGGCTCTGTCCTTCTGCTCCTTTTCCTGGGCCAGGAAGGCCTGCAGCTTCTGCTGGACGGCCTGCAGCTTTTCTGGGTTCACCTGGAATCAAAAAAACTATATTTTTAGCAAAAATACTATTTAAATATTCAATGGTATTATTATTTATAACATACTCTAAACTCTAGCACATGAGAGCTAGTAAAAGTAAGCAGATGCATTCAAAGAGCCTAGTACATTTCATAATTTCTGGGGGGATCTACAGAGTGTTGAGTTCAGATGAGCAGCTTCCAGATGCATTCCAGAAATCTCTTACATGTTATCACTTCTGCAAATGCACATGAAGTCCACTAACTAAATGTTTGCTGTCTTCTCAGTTTTACTATGTTAACCTTGAAGCCCGCAGGTTTGATTTTAATTTTGTAGTTCCTAGTTTTTCAGTCCCGATATGCAAGACTTAATAAGCCGATGATTCTAAAGCATGTTAAACACATCGAAAATATTTCCTGTGTGGCAGTAATTTCAGCTACTACAACTGAAACTATCGATCACTCTGTTATCATCACCACAGAGTTTATGTAAGAAAATAAACAAGATATTGACATACTTTATATCTTTCGTTTAAATAACTTAAATTCTTAATTTTAGGTGAGAAATTAAGTGGTTATGGTTAAAGTTAGGCCTATTGCTTTTGTTTTTCAAAATAAAAGGAAGTCAAAGCAGGTCCTTAAAAGGACAGCCTGTGTGTGTGTGTGTGTGTGTATGTGTGTGTGAGAGAGAGAGGTCTCACTTGGATCTTATTAATGGGAACTTTCTTCTCTTGCAGCTGAGCCAGCATGCCTTTTTCCTCGGAGGGCAGAAGCAGAAGCAGGGCCTCCCCACCCTCCTTGTATCGGGCCGTCCGTCCCACCCTGTGGATGTAGGTGTCTGCATCCTCCGGACAGTCAAACTGAAGCACCCAGTTGACGGCAGGGAAATCCAGGCCTCTGGCGGCGATGTCGGTGGCGAAGAGCACAGCGTTCTGCTTTCTGATGAAGTCATTGTAGACCTCCACCCTTTTCATCTGCTGCTGCTTGCCATGCAAAGCCAGAACGGGCATGCCGGGTCTGAGGCGGCAGAAGACACGGAACAGGTACTGCACCTCCTTGCAGCATGCAAAGAAAACAATGATCTTCTTAGTCAGGTGGCTCCTGATGAAGGAGTAAAGCATGTTGACCTTCTGGTGGAGCTCACACACCACATAGCTCTGTTCCAAGGTTGCCGGTGTGCTGAACTTTGCCTTCTCGTGCACCCACACATACTCTGGGTCTTTGAGACTAAGCCGGGCCAGATCTTTGACCGACTTGGTTTGCGTGGCTGAGAACAGCAGCGTCTGCCTGGTCTTGGGCAGGTTCTCCAGGATGGCATTCAGTGTATCCGCAAAGCCCATGTCCAGAATACGGTCCGCCTCATCCAGAACCAGCATGTGCAGGTCAGATGCGTGGAAGGTAGCCGTCTCATCCATGTGCTGGAGCAGCCGGCCTGGGGTGCAGATGACGATGTTGGTGCGGTGGATCCTTTCTGACTCACTCTTTAGGTCCTTGCCGCCGATGATGAGTCCCGCTGAGAACTCGTGGTTCTTGCCAATTTTGCGAAGAACTTCAAAAGTCTGGTACGCAAGTTCTCTTGTGGGGGATATAATGAGGGCACCAAGGCCGTCCATGGAGCTCCACTGCTGTCGGAACAGGCACTCTAGGACTGGTATGAGAAAAGCCAAAGTCTTCCCCGAGCCAGTCTTCGCTGCACCCAGAACATCTTTACCCTGCAGAGCGAAGCCGATGGTCTGCCTCTGGATCTCTGTGGGCTGCCTGTACTGAGCCTCCTGCAGACCCAGCAGCGTCTTCTTTGAAATGGGGAAGTCTGAAAACTTGACAGCGTCTTTGGTGTTGATTTGTCCGTACCTGCTGACCAGCTTGTTGATGTAGTCCCGCTCCACCTGCCACTCAGGCTTCTTCTTCCCGGCTCTCTCTCGCTTCACTCGTGCTTTCGTCTTGGCGTATTTTTTCTTCCATTTCTCAAAGTTTTTCACCGGGTCGGTACCGTCAAACTTCTTCCCGGGTTTGTTTTTCTTCCCCTTCGAGTCTGAGCGCTTTGTCTTCATGGTTTTAAAGCGGACACATGTGGAGACCACTGACGTTAATGACGGACACGGAGCTGCCCGCGGAAAACAGAACAATGGTGGACTGGACTTAATGTCTGTCCGAACACGGACTCAGTGCCCTCTCTCTCTGACTTAACACCAAAAGACCAGGAAACGTTGGTTGGAAACATAAACGTTACCTTCGGCTGACCAGCGTGGAGAAGACGACAGCGTTGGTCGCGTTTTCGTGACGTCATAATCAAGCGACACTTTTTTAAATAAATAAAATATTTTTAAGTATATGTTAGACCATTCATGCAAGCTATGTACGTTATATGTAAATAAAATATATAGTATAATAAAATTTTGAGAAAATAATATATATTTCAAAATTATTTGAGCCCATGTGAAAATACTTAAAATATGGTTGATTTTGTATATGTATATTTTAATACTTTTATTGTAGTTCTTTAAAAAAAAAAGTTAATTTTGAGGTTGGTCCACTTTTTGTTTTGACGGAGATAAAGGAGAAGCGACACTTCCGGATCACATGCTGCCAAAAACACAGTCCACGGAAGTTTATTGAATTTGATTTTCAAAATAAGATCACCTTGATGTTTAAAAGAACGTAACATGAGACGTCTTAAATTACACCTAGGAAATTAATTTCCTGTACTCGTTCTTCAGGTTTAGTTAAGTTTGACCTTACTTAAAATAGATATTAACTTTTCTATAAATCTTTCTATGCGCTTCCAACATGTTTTATTTTAAAAGACATGGCCGGAAGCGCATCTGCTGTCACTGTGTGCTCTGACATTAATGTGTGCAGACAGGCAGCACAGATGATAAACAAAAATCAGGAGAGGTTGTTTTGTTTTTTGCTCAGAGCAGAGTGTATATTTGTTAGCCGAAGCTCGCTAACAACATCCCCGCAGTCCGCATGCTTCACAAGGCATGGCAGAGAAACAGGACAATGAGGTAACGTTAGCTTCTTTTCGCAGCCAAAAACACAGGGTCTGTGATATTTATTGCGAAGAAAGTGGCCCATTTTCTGTTTGGTCACATGGCCCGGAGTCCAAACTCAACCAAGTCCAATTTTAGGTGAACCGTGGTCTAACTCGGTCTCCATGGAGAACTGTGCTGACCTGTGTGCTCGGGTAGAAACTTGTGCTAGCGGCTCGTTAGCTTAGCAGCCGGCAGGAGCTGCCAAGCTGGACTTGTGTGTCTGTGTGAACCTGGTTTTCCTTATGTTGTGGGGACCAAAATCTGTTCACACAGTTACATTGTGGGGACTTGTCTTCCACATGGGAACAAAAATCAATTCCCAGTAACGTAAATTACAACATTTAAGGTGAACACTTGTTTTAAAGTTAGGCTCAGGGCACTAGTAATTATGGTTAAGTTTAGAGTAAGTCTGCAGGAAGTTAATGTAACTCAATGCAATGTCCTCTGAAGTCATGAAAAGCAGTGTGTGTGTGTCACAGTAAAGTTTGGAGAGATGCATGTGTGTCTGGACTGTGAGCTCTCTGCGAAGGAGACATTTCATGAACACCACAGGAGCTCAGTTAAACACTTTAAAGGCATAGTTCAACACATGGTTTGAAGATGGAGAGAGGAGACCTGCAAAAAAGAGTTACCCATAGTATTGATATGAACTGGCCCAATTGTAAATTAACACATATTGTAACTGTATAACTGCAGTGTTATCTTTTTGAAGTTAAATCTACAAATAAATTGAAACAAACTTTACTTTTACTTAGTGAAATTGCTGTAAATGCTTCTCTTCATAAGGTGGAAGAGGCTGACCAGATCTACCTGCTGATGAAGGAAGAGTATCGCATCTCTCGGAATGTGCGTCTGGCGTGGTTCCTTGGTAAACTTAATCAAGTCATCTGGCCAGCCTCAAAGCCTGAACTGGTGAGTTCCTTCCTTTTTCTGTCCCTATGATTATGGCAATTAATGCTAGGCCACATTTTAGATGCTTTATTATACCTCCTGTTTCATGAAACATTTATGTACAACCACTGTATCATGCACATGCGCATACAGAGATGGTTGATAACACTTTAGTGTCTGATATCAATACCAATATTACAAGCAATACTGATATTAGTCCGATACAACCTTTCCTACATCTTTTAAAGTACATAAAGGTATTAAGGAAACTACTAAGCTATTGGAGCTTTCCATAGAGCCTTAATCACCATTTTAAAAACATTGATTATTGATGCATTTATGTGATATTTAGGGTTTAGGGATTGTATCAGATTTTATGTTTTTCTTCTTCTGATATCCATTCCAGTGATTTTGACAGTATTCAGTATTCGTCATCTAATACTTAACATACTTTATTAATCTGTGTTTTCATAGTTGTATATATTTTTTATGGTGTAATATTTACTGTGTATCTAACTCATCCTTACAGGACAAAGTGTGTGACTGGAAATGTGTAAATGTTAAAGTAACCTTTTAAAGGAGCCACACCACAAATTTTGTTGTTCTTACACAATGACAATAAAGGCTCTAATCTCGTCTATTAAAGTCCTTGTGAAAACAACTGGTTTGTTATTAATGGCTATGATTATTGATGACCCCTGACCCCAACAGTTTAAAACTGTGCATAATGAGTCACTGATGCCACGTTTGACTCTCACTGTCTTGCGTTCACAGCTCAACTCAGAGAATGAATTGGATTTGTTGAGCATCTTACCAAAAGGATGGCAGCCGGACTTCTCTCCCACTTTGTACCCGTACATGTTGATGCCGTCTACTCGGGCCACCTTCCTTGCCCGGAGGTACCGCTTCATCATCGAGCTGGACCTCAGCCCCTCCACGGGGATTGTGGTAAGATACAGACACATTTGTTTGTATTGATTTGTATCAATGATTTGTAAAAATTGCTCTTCGGGGACATTGAAGCTGTTTAGTATGTAATAACTCAATATATCTGATGGCAGCAGACATTAGGTTAAGGTGTTATCCCTGGTTCTCTGAAACATAAATGTGGTAGGTTGGAATATGGACCTAGATTCATCCTTTTAGAAAGTTTTGAAGACTTATTTGAGGTGTGGGGTGTCTGGAGCTCGAGGGACACTAGCAGTGTTTTGGCAGCAGAGGTTACATACTGGAGCTTTAACAAACTTTACAGGGGGGAAGTGATTGTTCTTTACTTCATAGCAACCACAAAGTTATTTGCTTCTAGGTCCTTTAGTAGAATAATAATTCTTTGTGTCGTATTCTCTGTACCAACTGTTGTCACTGTTATTCTTCAGAAGTCACTGAGTACAGAATTGATTGGATTTATTTGTGTCTGAGTTGTTTGTTTCTGCTCTGCAGGATGACAGCACAGGGGAGATGATCTTTGATGAGGTTTTTCATGCCTTGTCACGATGTCTGGCTGGTTTGGCTCAACCATTCACAATCCCTGGAACTGATCGGCTTTTCAAGCCCAAGATCTTCGTCACCATTTTGGCTTATTCGTCAATTATTGGCCTCACCTCACATCAGGTAATAAGACAGTGGGATTTGTAGTACTCCACTTGTAATAATTTAGATTTTTTTAAGTGGGGTTGCATGACGTACTGACATATACTGTGGTTAACACTGACTTGGACATAGACACTTGCCCTCACTAGCTCTTTAAATATGGCTGCCAAGGACACCAAGCAAAACAGATTTTAGTCACTTACCGAAAGGCTGACCTAATCAAACATACAGTATGCCTGGCAATGTCTACAATATCTTACGACTGTGTTTGCCACTTTATCTCACTGGTAGACAGCATTTGATGACTTAAAACTGGAGTTTGTAAACTGTTCACGCTCCCAAATCAAAGTCCATAGAGTAAATTGGCATTTTTAGCTCATGGGGATTACAGGAGCTGTCTGTCTATTGCCTGCTTGTTTGGTAACTTTGTGTCACTTGTGCAAATTCAGACAAATAATTTCAAACACCAAAGTCACAAAATAACACTTACTGGTGAAGGCAGCAGCAGATAAAAACTCCTGTGAGCTCTTTATGGACTTTGGTGTGTGGGTGAATTGTTTACAGAGTAACACAAACTCAAGTTTCCAGTTAGAAAAAGCTGCCTAATGGAAATAAAAAAGGGGGTGAATATATTCTTAAGATATTGTAGACTAAAGCAGGTGAATATTTTATGAGGTGAACCTTTTGTTGAGTAGCTAAAATCAGGTTTTTCTCTGTGTCCCCTGAGGGCAGCCATGTTTTTAGTGAGGACAATTCTTCAAGTCAGTGTTAACCATGTGTCAGTACCTTTTACAACCTCTCTTACAAAACCTGATTTACCTCTTTAAAAAGGCCCTGCAGCATTAGAAAAGGGCTCCTGGAAAACAATAGTTTAGATCAGCCAGTGGACTTTACAGCTGTACAGCTGTACAGCTTTATCCTTATTTAAATTTTAAACTAATTTAAACCTAAATGAAAAACAGTATCTCTTGGCGTAGACCTCTTTTTGCTTTACATTTCAGTAGTAAAATCTCCCCATTATTTGCTAATATATAGTTTGTTGTTCACATTATGTGTTGTAATAGTTTCTGTGTGTTGCATAAACATGCCCTGGATATTCTTGTGGTCATCTGACAGCCTTGATTCTTCTGCAGGTGTTAGTACAAGGCTGTCAGCTCGACAGAACTGACCTCAGTGATTTCCTGCACCACATTTATCAGCAGCTCAGAGCTGTGGAGAGTAGCATCGCTGAAGTCCTACATCAGCAACATGAGAAGGCAAGTACTCAAAAAACAGTATTTACATCACACTTTCAAATATCTCTGGATTATGAGACCCATTTGGTATATTTTCTTGTATAATTAGCAGCACCGATGTCATTAAAAATAAAGTCTCTGCTCAGTACTTCAGCGGCATCACATCACAGAGTACTGTCGTCAAGACAAGAAGAGCACGGAGCAAAACAGAGCTGGATTTAGTGACAAAGTAAAAGTGCCTATTTGGCAACATTTTAGTGAACCTGAGAATGTAGCATTCTGCAAACCTTTAGTCATTAAAGCAGCAGCCTGTCAAGTTAACAGTTAGTTTTGGATCTTGGTGTCTAATTCAGTGCAGCAAACTCTGCTGTTCTCTGTGAAGGAAGTTAATCCCTGAGGGAAATTCTTATCCAATAAACTCACATTAGCTGCCACTGCAGCTGGAGCTACCTGCCCAATTTTCTGATTAATCCCTAAACCCCCACAATTTTCCTGCAAAGGGATTTACTTGGATTTTTTTTTCTATTTCAGAATTTGTACTTACTGCATTCAGTGGTTTATTAATATTAGTGCAGTACTGGTACCTGTTCTCTTGCATTTCTTATCCAAACAATGTCAAAGTCAGTACTGCACACACTGGGGCCTGTGGAAGCTTATTGCGTTAACTTTACAGACAATAAATAAGACTGGCTTCTCTTTGTTCTTGCACCATGTTAAAATCACCATTTACTGTTTGGTTAAGGTTTTCAATTGTCTCGATAATGACATACAGTATTATATTTGCTTTTTTCCCCCTTTGTTTTTAGACTGTGGAGCCTGTCCAAAACTCTGGTTTGCAAAACAACAACCTGTACAACCAGCCTCACAGGAAGCAGGGCATCTCCATGGTGTCAGCTGATATGGGTCTGGTCAGCATGGTCCGCCAGGGCATCCTGGCTCTGCAGCTGCTGCCTCCAAACTCCAGTGCTGGTAAGCTTTTCCTTGAGTACCAAAAAAAACCTGATGTTAAAACCCATTTTGTGTGACTGAATTGCAGTCAGATGGACCCTTGTGCTCTAACCCTCGAGCACAAGTTCACATGAGAAGTGAGGTCTAAGCAGCCTTTGGACGTGCTCAAGGAAGTGTGGAACAAACCAACATACAACACACTACAACTTCTTGTTTGGAAATGCTAATTTATTTCATTTATTTTATTGAATCCTCGACCTTCTAATTGAGGGCTGCGTACTAGCTTTATCAGACAAAATTGAAAGATAGATTTTGGTGTGTGTTCCAGGTATCATCATAATTACAGATGGAGTGACCAGTGTTCCTGATGTAGCTGTGTGTGAAACCCTGCTTAACCAGCTCAGGAGTGGAACCATTGCCTGCTCCTTCGTGCAGGTAAATATGATGACATCACATTGTGACGTTTTTGTATATTGCTTCATTTTTCAGTTGGAAAACTAAAACTATTCACCTGAGTGTAAACAGTCATGATTTTGTTGCATTAATCCTTTATACTTTGTGGCACAAGAATGAAAATGACGGGGTCAAAGTTATGGCTAACTGGGAGGAAGGCATGAACATAATCCAGAGTGAAGGAGACATAACTGAGCTGCTACATGGAGGAGTGTGACTGTTCTTGCACTTGTGTTTAACGTTTGTGCTCCAGGTCGGTGGTGCATACTCCTATGACTGCAGCTTTGGATACGTCCCTAATGTGGAGCTGATGAAGTTCATCTCATTGGCCACATTTGGCTCTTACCTGCCCAGCTGCCCTGAAGTGGACCCGAGCAGTCAGGACATGAATGCTTACCACAAGGCCTTCTTAACCTACTCCTTCCTCAAGACTCCTGAGTCTATGAATTCAGAGTATTATTGTGGTGAGACAGTAGGGCCGACACCTTTTCCAAATTTCAAACAAATTTGTAATGAAAACCACAAAATAGGCAACTGTGTACCAATAAAACAGTGCATAAGAACAATTAAAACCTGGTGTTAAAAGAATACAATTTATTATTAGTGGAAAAAAAATGTAACCAGCAAATTAAGTACATATTAATGCACACCATAATCATTAATGGGCCAAACACTGAGCCTTGGGGAAACCCAAAATTTGCAGTTACAATTGTTTTTAATTTTTATCGCTACTTAATTCCTTGGACAACAAGGGTAACTATGGATGTTAAGGAAAACACTAACAATTAATTACTAATAATTGACATAATTGTTATTTTTGTTGTTTGTTTCCACTGTGACCAATTAAAATCAACTGAAATTAAATATATACAATATTTATTTTTTTAGAACATGATCTTTCTTATATTTTCAAGATTTAAATGTTTTAATTATTTTTCTGTGTATTTAGATTTTTTGTTGGCACTGTTGTGATGACTCTAATTATTTCACTGTTTTGTAGTTTCCCAGCACAAACTGTTCAATGAACACTTGGTATCGGCCAGTGGAAACCCTGCACTGGTCATCAGGAGAAAGAAGCACACAGAGAAAGAGGTTCACGCTTATTTACTCAGCGTGGTGTCTGTGAGACTGCGAGAGGGCTACACCATCAGAGAGATCAGCCTCACCAAAGGTAAACATCATGTCAATTGGAAAGTCCAAGAAAGCAGTGATACTGCAGTGCTGGACTTCATGATTTTTGTTGAGATTGCGACTGCTGTTCAGGCGTTTTATTTTCTCTCCAAGGTGGCACTCAGCTGGAGGTGAAGCTGGTGCTGTTATGGAAACACAACATGCATATTGAGTACCTGGCTGCTGCCTCCTGGCCACTGGACCCTGCCAAGAGAACCACAAGGGTGGAGGTGACGATGGAGGGAAGCTACGACATCCTTCATGACATCAGCTGCACACAGAGGAAACCTATCACCAGCCCATACCGCACCTCCGTCATCAGACGCTTTTGGAACACACTACAGAGGTACAGTGTCTGGTACTGGGAGGGAAAATGTCAGAAAGTGATGAAAAAAAGGTTGGAGTGTCTCTTCTATTTTGTCCACAAAACAAAATTGAGTTTCAATTATTTCTTTTGTATATGGAGCAAAGAAGGCAGAAAATATTCACGGTTTAAGTATTTATTATGATTTAAACATATGTAAGAAGCTGAAAAATCTGGAATCATGTTTTAATTATTAAATTCAATGTGCCTGTTTCTTTAATACAATAATTATATAATAATACAATAGTCAGTAATTGTTGAAACAACAATCAGTCTATTGATATTTGTCCGATCTCGAGTTTTAGTGCTGACTATGTTGTCTGCCTCACTATGTTCTTTCAGTATCAATCAGACGGATCAGATGCTGGTTCACCTCCAGGCCTTCAATTCCATTCCTGAGAATTACACAATACCTGAAAGCACCAAAAATGGAGTTCCTCTTTTCTACATCCCTCCTGGCTCCACCACTCCGGTACTATGCACACGTTTACTGGTCATGCCTGACCAGTATGTTGAGAACATGTGACTTTGAGAGATCGAGAAATCCTTTTTCAGCGTAGCATTGCTATACAGTCTTGCCACCACAAAATAGATTGTAAATCAGTGTTTATTAGCAGACACTTGTGTCACGTTAAACTTTTTAAATAATTTTTTACTTTACTTTATGTAATTCCATATGAAGACAATCACTTTCATTTAGAAATTCTGTGAAATATTATATAACTATCATTAAGCTTGTATCACCCACCTTGACTGAACAGTTGCTGCTTTAGACATTGCTGGTGTTATAACTGTCTATAAAGTAGCTTACGTTAAATGTCAAAAATACGTTGTTTTCTGCTCTGAAAGCATTTGTTGAATTTTGTAATGCAACGTTAAAGCCCTAACCCTTGTATATCCTGTTAATTATATAGTGGGAACTTAATTGAGATGAATGGATGTCTGGATTTGTTCAATATTGTGTTGTTCAATAATTGCCTTTTACTAATGATTGCATGTATAGAGATAGGGTAGCCAAATATGATGTGAAAATAAAATTTACAATTTTGTTTTTACACTTAGGATTTTACTCTCCTTCAAATCAAAATTAATAATTTACTAAATTAAATAGATTCATTGCCTAATAGATTTTGTCTCACAAATATTTGTTTTCAGCCAATACCTGTTCAAAAACATTTGCAATTTTTTTGTCATTAAGGTATTTTTGCTTCCAGTTGTTGTGTATTTGGGACAAATATAGTTGAGGCCCAGCAATTTGAAAATAGTCCTTTTAATTTTTTTACTATTTATTTTTTTTGTGACCAGGACTAGTGGGCCTGGAGTGGGCACATTTTTTAATATTTTCATTGAAGAAATGAGAAATAATAAATGAGCAGTGTCCACTGCTCCTCTGCTTATTTACTAATGATAAAGCCTGACAAGTGACTAATCTCCTGTGTTTCCAGGTCCTGTCGCTGCAGCACAGTGGTTCCAAAGACTCCCCTCAGTCCCAGTTCGCCTCCTACTGGAAGCCCATCCTCTCCATGGATGCCAACTTCTGGCAGAGATGGCTGCACATGCATCGACTCACCATCATCCTCGAACATGACATGTAAGAAACCGTGTAAATGCACTGCATTCAGAAAGTATCCGTCTTGACTTTCTTCACATTTATGGCATCGCTTTATTTATTTATATTTTTAACTCATCAACAGATTGCTGGAGTTTGTTTAATTTTGGTAATTACCATGTTACCTTAAATTGCTAACTTCTTCCTTCAGGCCGGTCCCAAAACACCTGCACACAGCTGGAAACAACGGTCGTTACAGCACCATTCAGTGTCGCATCTCCCACTCTGCTCTTACGTCACTGCTGAAGGACTGGAGCAGCTTCGTGTTGGTGGAGGGTTACTCGTATGTTAAACTCATATACAGGTGGGACAGCAAAAAAACACCAGCATCATTTCATGTTCACAATAAAGCTCATCTGTGTTTCACAGGGTTTAAAATCTGGGAGTCACCACTCTTTGACATATCAGATCTATCTATGTACTTTTATATGTAAACTAAATATAATCCCTTTGTAAGTATGATTATTTGATCATTTAATTAATCACATAATTTTCATATTTACAATAAATTTTATTCCTTAATGACGTGTTTTGACACTTCCTAATGTTTTAGGAGGATGAGAAGACTAAAATAAATAAATAAATTATTAAAGTTATTAACAGCCATACAAAAAAGGAGTCAAGTATAACAATGAAATATAAAATATTAGTATATGAGGACACACACCACAGCGATTCAGAGAATAAGGAATAAAATATTAGAATAAAACAATACACAATAATTAATAGCTACATAATTAGCATTCTGTGCAAATTAATGAAGGTACAGTGGTGAAGGGATTTGTATAATAAGTTACTGATAATAGTAACCTAAACTTAATAATATTAGTAAACAAAACAGAGTCCAGACTGTTCTCTGTTGGGCAGAGCAAGTGCGTTTCATAATTGTATTGCCTGTAAAATCTAAAGTAACATTGAATGCATTGTCTCCAGTTCCTCTGACCAGCCTCCCACATCCTTCTACCTGGTTCGTCTCATCTCCAAGACGCCGTGCATGGTGCTGCGTCTCGGCTTCCCTATAGGAACACCAGCTCATGTTAGAAACAAAGTATGTACATTGAAACTGGTAAATGCTGTATTGTTTGTCTGTTGCACTTTTCTAGTCTTGATGACCATTTAAGTCGCTTCACACACAGTATATGCAACGCTTTTCTGCCTTATTATGAGGCTATGAAAACCAAATTATTTTTATTTTAAAGCTATTCTACACCCACACAAATATACTAATGGGTAATATAATCAGTTGCTGCCAATATGCTACACATTGGACTTTTAATGAATTGTGCCTTAATTTAAGTGTCCATGAGTTTCATGCTTTTAAAATGTTCAGTTTCCATTCATGGTTCAAACATGTGGTGACCCGTGGTTAAATGTTTGTCATCAGATTGTTGACGAGCTGCGGGAGCAGATCCTCAAACTTCGCTTCCGCCACCGTGTTCAGAACAAAGAGGCCACTCCCAAGACCAAGAGGAAAGTTGTTGGACATCCATCTCCAAACAAATCTCCCTCTATCCCTGCTCCCAAACCTGCACTGTCAGACAGACCCTGTGTAGTCGTCTTCAACAAGCCCCTGGAGAAGCTGCTCATCAGGTCAGTGAACATGCCTAAATGCAGTGGGGTTGCTTCCTTGTGATTTGCTGATTCGATATTTGCTTTAACATGCAGTTCGGGTGTACCTTATAGAGTGGTAGATGAGTGTATGTATTCTCTGTGTGAAAGGAGGCTTCCAACATTATATTTTAAAGACATGAAACTGTGGATGCTCTGCAGGTATGAGAAGCTGCCTCTGGACTTCAGGACTCCTTTCATTTTAAACATGGAGAATTTCATGCAGCCCTCCAGCACTGCTGTGCCTCTCAGCATGGCAGCCAACAGAACGGCTTCCTCCACCCTGGCCTCTCTGACCCGTTACTTCCTGCATCAGCGCTGGGTGTGGGCCGTGCAGAGCAGCCAAGGACCGGCTGTGGCCATGCAGGCTGTAGCCCACATCCTCTCCATGCTCTCTGAGTGAGTCCATGCACTTTATGTTTTCATGGTGTGTTTGCTTTTGTCACATTTTGTCCCGTTTTATATAAAACTAATTAGTGTAACACTGGCAGAAATATTTACTTTTTGTTTGTTGACAATTGTGCTACAACTAACAATTATTTTGGATCTTATTAATCTGTCAGTTGTTTGGTCCACAAAATGTCAGAAATGTTGATTGGTGTTTCCCAAACCTTGAAATGATGTTTTCAAAAGCCTTGTTTGTACATAAACCGAATTTTTGTGTAAGCTGCTGAAAACACAGATAACTTATTTTAAATCATAATAAACACTTAAACCAATTACCGATCATCTAAATAGTTATCAATTAATTTATTAATCAATTAATCATCGGTTATTAATCATTTCAGCCATATTTAACACTGACAGTCAGTATATATGTGTCAGCCCTAATCCCTAATCCCTAACCCTCCTAACCCTAACCCCTAATCCTTCTAACCCTCTAACTCTCTTTTAAAATATATTCAGCTATACCTGAACATTTTAATCCAGGTGAAGGAGGAATTACTGCAAGGTTTTTGAATTATCTTTCATTCATATTTGTGCATTATATTATATAATAATCTGGATTATTTCATATTATGTGTTTTTGTACTCATATGCTTTAATCATGTTGCTCCGTCACAAAAACTTTATTTTTTCATCCCAAAGTTTATTTTGCCTCAGTGCAGAAAAAAAGAACCGGATTAACTGATGTCTAATTAGTTTTTCTCATGTCTGTGTAGCATCCGTCTGTCAGAAGGCTTCCACTTTGCTGCCAGTGGAGAGGGCATCGTTAACATGGTGATCGAGCTGCCCATGAAGGTGAAGGACAGCGGGAACATGGATGTTTTCTGTTTGTTACTTTGACCACTTCTGTGTTTTATGTTGATCTTCACTGAATGTAATTTCCATCTTTAGGGAATGTCAGGAGACTCGGACAGAGAGATTCACTCTTGTATCATTCAGTACATCGTGTTTCCACCACACTCTACTTCGACAAAGGACAGGTAAGAATTTCTGTCATCGTCTGGAAAGAACACTAAACATTGCATTTGTATTAGCGTGCTTTTTTCTGTTGATTACCAATAAAACAAGTTGAGAGGCAAACATCAGTGGAGAGGGAGGGGAGAGGATGGGGAAGGAGTCTTCAGGAGTTAGCTTAATGGGACTAGACTTGGTTGAAGATGACTATGACTTGTATGACTGTGAAGCTTCATTGACATGAGGAAAAGAGATGAAGACAAAAGAGCGAAAATAACATTTATCCAAATAGTTATTGACGATTCATTTTAGAATTTTATTTATAATTGAGTAATAGATCCATCATTGCAACCTTAAAAGCGACATCACTTTTTTTGTCTGTCTATTAAGGTATGGCATGTCTGTCTGTTTGGCTAACCATCCTAAACTTGAAACCCATCTCATTGTGAGCAGCTGTGGTTGAGCTGTGATTTTGCATTTGTTAACTTTGTTAACTCCGGACTTAAGCTTCTCCACTGATGACGACAACGACACTGAGGTGGAGGCTGTAGACGTCGACACAGAGCTGAACCTTGTGACAGAGTGTTGGGTGGAGCCACAGAGTGGCACAGTGACAAACTGCATGGACCAGCATCGACACTTCCAGGGCCTCCGTTACCAGGAGATCCCTCGAGCAGTGCGTATTAGTCTTTTTATTTTAATAAACAAGTCTTTTGTGTGTAATGCTATGTGAATTTAAAAAGACTTGTATTGTGTTGTTATAGATTTTCCCCAGGGATCTGACCTGTATGTCAACCATGATGACCTTTGAGCATTTGAGTCAGTTGTGTCAAAATAAGGACCAGGTTTGCTCTTTACCACCTGGACTCAAGGATGTGAGAGGTGATGCACAGCCACATCACTACTGTACACAGTGGACATTCTTAAAGTGAAAACAAAAATCCTTCTATCCACAGAAAAAATGTGAATTACTAAAGAAGTTGTGTTCAAATCATGTAAAATTCACATTTCTCTACTCTGAAATGCTGGCGGCTTGTCCACCATTGGACATGAACACACTTACACACACATACTGGCCGACTCCGTTTAGTGGGGACCAAAGTCTGCAAACATTGCAGATTGTCAGTGTTCATACAGAATATTAACAGACGCTCTGGTATTAAACCACTTGTTTTACAAAATGTAGAGAATTAACATTTTCCTGTTTAATGACATGCTATACACAAAGTGGGTTTAGCTACAGTCCTGCTCTCTGTCTCCCTCTTTGTCTATCAGTGGTACTGCAGCCTTACAGCAGAGGTGCTCATCTTTAGGAATTTTAAACTAAGTGGTAGAGATTTAGGCGTTGATGGCTTGAAATGCTTTGGCGTGATTTTACTGTTGATATGACACAACAGCCATGAAATATTAAATTCTTATTTAACTCATCACTCATCTTATTAAATTCTCTTTAACTCATCACCCTCTTGTCTAAGATTAAATATGACTGGTCAGTGTTGGGTTTCACTCACGTGTAACATGACTGTGTTTTGTTTCTGTGTGTGCAGGAGAAGTTCTCAGCTCTGAGGACAACGTTCACATGATTCCATTTCAATTTGACCTCATTCAGCTGCTGCCCAAATGTCAGCAGGTTGAACTCCTCTTCCTCACTTTCAGCACAGGTACTGTTCTAATGCGGTTCATCTGCTCAGTTTACTTTGTTGCCTTGTTATCACATGTGTTATACTTGTCGTCCTTAGCATTGGAGAGTGTGGAGCAGATTCACAGCGCCCCCTGTCTGCCCAACGAGCTCCTGCTCAGCCTCTTCCACAGCAGCCTGGAGCATGAGCTCAGTGACAGAGAGATCCCGTTAGCTGACGGTGACCATGTCGCCTTCATGCACCACATCTTGGAGCGAGAGCGCGACGGCCACATCATACCATTCTCCTTACCTGTTATTAAAGGTTCGTACGCGTGTCTCCAGTGTCTCATATTCAGCTGTTAGTCAGTTTTTATAATTATGTTGTGTAACTTTTGTGTCAGAGGAGTGTGTGAAGCCTCCAGACAGACAGGACACTGCAACGTCATTTCACACCAGTGGCAGCAGCAAAGAAGTGATGGGATCTACCAGCACTTTACAGGTAATAAAAGAGACAGATAAGTCTGTTTTTGAACAACAATTTAAATCCTCTTAATACCTCCGCCTACACCACCCTGTCTGATATTTCTTAGTCATCTCCTGTCTTTTCTGATCTCCTTTCATTATATTAAAATTTCAGGAAGGATTTTCTTTTCAGCACATATTCATTAGTAAAACTAATTCAAAACCACTTTTTTGTGTCCAGCCCAATTCTGATATCACATGTTGTTTTTGGAGAAAACTACTAAGTTGCCTAGCCATAACCTAGCCATAACTGCCATTTAAAAATAGCAACTACTAAAAAGTTAGTTATGTTTAAATGTTTTCAGTTTTTTATTTACATTTTTAGTGATGCAGTCATGTGATATTTATGGATTATGGACTGTAGCGGACTGGATGTTTTTCTGTTTCCGATAACCAATCCAGTGATTTTGACCAGTGTCAGACAGATCAAAACACAGCTACCAATGCTGATACTGAGTATCTGCTACTTCTTAAAAAAGTTTTAATCCTATAATGTTTGTTAATCAGGTGTATTTGTTACTAACATATTTTTGTCATTGTTAAGCTCTTGGAAATCTTACTGCATACCCACTGATATTTCAAATTAAGAAGCCCAAAAGGAAAGGATGGTATCATGGTCTTTTAACTGCTGGAGTATACGGTTTCAAATATGAAACTTAAAATAATGTTACATTAGATCTCTGAAAGACATTATCTTGCTACATGACCCTCTGTTAATGTGTTTTCTTGTGTCTTCTCTGCAGAGTTGCAGTAATGCAGACCTTGTGGATGAAGAGCCCACGCTGGCAGACAGCAGCTGCTCCGTGCCACAGTGGAGGTGCTACGCCAAGTACATCAGTCCTCAGCAGATCCTCCTCACTGTCCTTCCTGTCTCTTTCACAGGTGCTTGTCTGCTTTTGATTTTTTACATTTCTAATAAGGGCAGTGTGTAAGAAATACTTGCATCCCAAGGTGAGACTGCAGATTGTAAGAAACTTAGGACTCCTTTGCTCTGCTCCTACCATACCTAAGTTTGCCAGTAAGCTACGGTGGCCTTTACAGACCAGCTAGGGATGATGTTGTTCTTTTCTTGTGTAGTAAGCATCCATTTAGAAATGCAAAATACAAGCTCTGGCAGTTTTTTTCTATTTGGGCTGCTGGAAAAAACACACACAGCAGCAGAAGATGTCGACCTCTGTAAAGCAAGGCCTGTCACATTCGCTGCTTATTCTAAGGTTTTTAAAACCAGTTATCTTTTAATACAGTTCAACAACCATACTCTCTGATATAATGCATCAATATCTGTAATTAAACTCTCCCAGATGTACTGATGTTGACGGCCACAGGACTGGAAACGGAGCCGCAGAGTAACATCAGCATGCAGGAGGATGACACTCTGACTCCCAGCAACAAATCTCAGGCTGACACCTTATCTGGTTCCACCAGTGGACCTGAGAGATCTGAGTCCGGCCTCAGTTTGGCCAGTAAACTACAGAGGAACTCCAGTAGTGGATTTTCTACCACCAGGTCTCCTGTGCTGTCACCTCAGTCTGAGAGCCAGACTTGGCCTCCTGACTCTCTGGTGCTGGACCAAAACCTCTGGGTGTCAGAGACGGACACTGCAACGCCTCTGTCAGGTCAGTCTGATGTTCTTTTCCACAACTTTAGTCAACACCACCTTGGTGAAATGTAGTTCTAACTGTGTTAAGGGTTTGTTCAGGTTGTTTTTGAAGTGTGGTTGTGTGAGGCACTGGCACGTAGTCATTGCTGACCGAGCTCTGCTAAGAACCGGCAATACGGGGTCCATTTAAACATGGCTGCCAGTGGAGACACAGAGAAAGGCTGACTTTAGCCACTTAATAAACTGCTAACCTAAAAAAAACTACACCTGCTTGAGTCTATAATAGTTTAAAAATATGTTTTCTTCTTTATCTTGCTATTTCCTTTTGGGACAGGAAACTAAAGTTTGTAAACCGCTTCGTCTCCTGCACCAAAATATTGGCATTTTTAGTTTGCGAGAACACAGGAGCTGCTGGTCTACTTCTGTCTTATTTGATGAGTTTGTTATATTTAGGTAAATCTTAACAAAAGATTTCAAACACCTAATTCACAAAATAAAACATTTGAACTTACTGATGGAGGCAATGGTGGATCAACAACTCCTGTGTGCCTTGATGTAAAATTGCTGGTTTTCTCTATTGGCTTTGGTGTAGAGAGTGCATAATTTACAAAGGAAAACTTACATTTTAAGTCAGAATAGACTCTTTAATTGTGATATAAAGCTGGGAGTATACTGATTTAATAAGAAGAGCTTGAGTTAAGTTGCCAAAATCTGTTCTTTTGTTTTCAGTTCTGTCTTATGCTTGTGCCGGGGGGGGGTGCTCAGCTCAGACAGTACTGACTTCTTGTCAGTACCTCACACATCCACACTTAAAAAAACCCTGAAATATCACAGTAAGGATGAAAAATTAATTTTATCTTGTATAATAGATGTCATTCAAGAAGCTTTACATTCTGTATAACATACTCATTAACCAAAACTAAAATGTCTGTGTCTGTAAAAGGATTAACGTGGTCAGCGACATTACTGTCAGAGTCAAACCACGACTGATAACTATTAAGTGCTTAAAATGTGTCAAGAAAATATTTCTGACACCATAACACAAACAACACCAGCATTAAACTGTTTACTCCATGGATTCACATAGTCAAAACTTTATTTTTTACAAACAAACAAATAATGATGTTTCTGCTAATATAATTTACATATGTTTCTGAATTATTCTGAAATTTAGGAACTCTCCCTTTCTTATGCTTCCAGATGTGGGAGAAAGAGAGGTGCAGTTCTCTGAACCACAGAAGGCAGATTTCAGTTTTGGCAGGCAGGTTTCTCAGCAGAGCACCAGTGACGGCAGCCAACTGAAGTGTCCAGTCTACGTGTACAACTGTTCGCTGGAGCACCTCAAGGAGCAACTGGTTCACCCCAACTCCAGCCGCCAGCCTAGAGACATCTTCAGGTACTGAGCTCTCCTTATGGGAGGTTATTTGGCTCTTTGGGTAGAACGGAACCAGAAGGTTGAGGGGGTTTGATCCCTGCCCTTCAGTGTGTCTCTGGGCAAGACACACCGAACCCCGAATTGCTCTTGGTGGTTGTGCCAGCAGTTTGTGAGGGATGTGGGATAGAAAAAGTGCTGCATACCTACTAGGGCTGCACAATACATCTTAAATCTATCGTCACTGCGATATCAACATCTGTGATGTACATATCTCAAACGACAGCTTCAACTGCAATAAATGTTTCTCGCACAGTCGACAGTGGCGCACTCCTGCGTGAACTGTGTGCACCGTGTGTCACTTCTTAACTTTCAGTGTTTCCTTCACAATTCATTTGGAGCAACGTTTGTTTTATGGAGTGGAGAGAAAATTAAGTTGGGTAAATGATGACTAAATAAATGACTTAAAACCTTCTCAGGATGTAAAAAACAGGCTGAAATATTACTCTTTGCATGAACATCAGCTGACCAAACTTATCTTCACACACATACAGCGTCAAATTTCACTCCTCTTACCCATCATCACTTCCTTTCTTCTTGACCTTCAAAATAAGAGCACTCGCTTCGGCTACAACAACCTGTATAAACCTTTTGCACTTAAAATTCCTCATTTTTTTTGTTGTTGACAGTATATCAATACATGACAAATCAAATACTTTTATCTCTCGATTTATTGCGAGTGATATCGTCATCTCAGTACTCAGCAACATTATCGCATATCGCATGATTTCCTAACATCCTGCGGCCCTAATATCGACCTTATTCTATCCCCCATGATACTTTGCATGTTTTCCTTGGTAACTGGGCACTAATCACTGTGAGTGATTGTGAAACATAACATGTAGCAACATTAATCTGTTTCACCTCAAATGGGGGAATGTGATCTTACCTCTTAGTTCCTATACTCAGTAAATTTTTCAGCATGAAAGTAACACTATTTCCGATGATGAAGCTGTGGTAAAATGACACACACAGCTGATTCAGGCCAGCAGATTAGATTGCACACAGGTAAACATCCACATAGGGACAGCCAATAGCTCTTTGTAATAAAGGACCAAGCTGCTTAAGAAGAAGAAAGCTGTACTGAACACAGATTGAATTATGAATAATTCATAAAAAATATTTTGTTGGTGACCTGTTCAGTCCACTTGTTAACATGAATGTGTGTCTCTGGTTGTCTTTGGGTGAGAATAGAGCTCAAGATGCTGATTCGTGGGAGTTGTATCAGCAGATGAATTTCAGGTAGCCATGTTTGATTCTGTTTTTTTCCCCACTCTCCCTCTGTCTCTGCTGAGGTGCTGCTAAAGTCCTAGAGAACTCTGAAAACATCGGAGTTGCTTGTCCACTGCAGAGTGAAACCAACGTGTTGCTTTTCTAATTCTGCGTCTTCTCCGTGCTTCCTCCTCAGTCTTGTGTTTCACACTATTGTCTGGTGGTTGGTTGATAATGAAGCCCAAAGTTTAGCTCACCATCATAATCTGTTTGTTCGTGGACATTGCAAGTTCATGTTTCACAGGAAAAAATGCTAGAGAAAAAGTATTCACATTAGGGTATGGCTGTGATGTTATCGTTTTCAGTTTAGTATAATGTTAAGATAATGGAATACATTCATATTATTTCATAAGATAATTTCACGCTATTATATTATTTAAATTTTTTAAATGGCCCTACACACTATTATTACTTAACATTTTGATTTAAAAAAATCACAAATACAGATTATTAATCAATTGATTTATATTTTTTGCCTTATAGACAGGATTCCTAATGTCAGTGAACATTCTCAAGTAAAAACCAAGTCTTTTAATATGAAAAATCCTGAGGTCCTCAACTGACTTGAAAGATTCTGGGTCCCCTTTAAATCTTTAAGACTGCAATGATAAACCCGACAGTATTTTCTTGACACTTCCCAAAAAACTTCCCAAATGCGATAATTCTAACAATGGAAATTCTCTACATATAATATAGTGCAAGTGTTTTTTCACAATAGATAGATCGATAGCTATACACAATTCCAGTGATTTGCCATGTATAGCTATAAATACACTTAAAACATTAAAGTATAATATCGAACTATACAATAAAATATAACACCATAAGAAAATATACATTGTGTCATTGTAAGATGAGCGAATTCATCAGCTCGTAAACACAGTTAAAAAAATATTTAACATGAAATAATAGCTTCAGCAGAAAGAAGATGTGAAATAATGAGATGATAAAGATTTAATTTAGGCCCAGTTGTTGTCTACAGCGTGTGTCACTGCTGCCATGTTTATTGCACTACAGTTGGTAAACAGGAACTGTGCTTGCTTGCTGCAGCATTGTAGGTGTCCTTGTAGCTTTGTCCTCACTGATTGTTGGACATATTGTTGTTACATTAAGAAAAAATTTTTATCACCTGTTTCATGTCCCCGCTCTGTCTTGACACGATGCTTCAGCTGCATGCTGTGGAGGTTGAGCTGCCCCTAACAGGCCTGCTCTTTTTCTTTTCTTTTACTTTGCTGACTGTCGGGGTAATGTGGGCTGGAGCTGTGAAGATGCTTTAAAGCAATGGAACTGCCCTTTAAGGTGGACTGTAACGTTCACAGTGATTCAGGATATGTGAATAAACAGAAACATTTACAGTCCATGTGGCCTCAGCAGCTCCTTCCTGAGTCTTTCTCATTTCTGTCTTTGTTTGCTTTTTTTGTTCAGGTCACTGTCTCAGGACCGCAACAGTCCATCTCCGTGGACCGACCTCCTGGCTCAGCCTCACAAACAGAAGGAGCTGGCCAACTACTGCAGCCTGCTGCAGGAGCATTACCACCAGAGCTACGTCAGAGGTGACGTCCTCTTCACGTCCACTGCATATCTGATCAAGTGTTGTGAAAGTGTGTGTAAAGTGACTAAAAAAACCCTTTTGACTTTGTCACCCCACAAGAAAATGTGTTACAAATCACCCTCCCTCATTTTGAACCAATAAAAAGTTGCATTGTTTAATAATTGTATATCAAATCATGTCAAATTCAGTAATATTCTCTGTAATACCCTTATCCTCAACCATAACCAGTTGATGCCAAACCCTAACTTTAACCATAATCACAATTCAAATCTTACTCCTAAGCTTAACCAGTTCCTCGGGAATGAGGTTCTGCCTTATTAGGACCAGGTTTTGGTCTCCATGAAGACTACTGGTCCTTATAAGGTCAGTGTTTATGACAAAAAAGGTCCAAAAGAGGCACCAAATACAAACACACACGTCCATAGGTATAATACATTCCCTAGCCCCTTACCCTAGCATTAACCGCCACAACTAACTATCCCTAACCCTTCACCTAAACCTAATTTTAACCCTAAAACCAGGTCTTAACCCATAAACAGCCCTTTTTAAGGGGTGACATAATTTTATTACCAGCCAAAATGTCCTCACTTTCTGTGGTTTAATGCAAATGAACTTTCAAGAGCAGGAAGTACTTATGCTCTTTTTTTCTTAAAATGTATTAAATTATACATTAAAATGATTTTTGTTTCTTTTCCTCAGGCGTGTACCGCAGCCTACAGCAGTCGTACAGCATCAGCTCACAGGACATTCTGACAGCCATGGACTACTGTGAAGAGTCTCTGCAGGAGATTGACGTTACCTCCTTTCTGCACACACTCTGTGGACACATACGGGTCTTCAGGGACCACGGTGACGCTCCAGGATGGGGAGGCGATCCAAAACCCACAAGGAGGCCTGCTAAGTTTATTATTGGAGAATGTGAGGAGGAGCAAGCGGATCACAGAGAGTCCGTGCCTCTGCTGTCCAGGTACGAGCAGAGAGTTGTGAGAAACAAACTCGTAGGATCCTGACATGTGTGAAGAAACTGAATAGGGGACATGAAGTAATGTAATGAGAAATAACAGCATTCAAGACCCACCTCCACAGAACCGCCTTTTAATGTATGTAAAGTGTCTTTGAGCACCCTTTAAAAGCGCTATATAAATAAAATATATTAGCATTTTGAAGTATGTTAACGGCCAAATATGGTGGAATAAGAAGGTGAAGAAGGATTTAAGAAATGGCTGCCGCAAAACAACATATAGTGGATTATTTGCAGTGATCCCACTGTGTATTCCATGGCCAAGAGGAAAGGAATTGGGCTTGTAACCAGAGGTTAGGATCAAATCATATGGTGCCCCTGAGCAAGGCACCCAATCCGCCATTGCTCCCCAGATGCAGATAAGTGCTGCCCACTGCTCCTGTGCCTGATTTTTTTAAGTGCAGTGGTCAAATTTACTTTCCCAGATTGGTGTGTGGGCACATAAAACTAATTCTAATTCTAGTGAATAAATGGCAAGTTCATGTGAGCAGGTGAGGGAAATTTCTTGAACTTGTGTGGATTTTCCCAGACTTAAGCTCTCAGGAAAACACATGAAGCCAAGAGAGAATTCACCACAGAGAAAACCATAATCTGCTGTATTCGTGAACTCGTATATAAAACTCTGCGTCTGTCAGGAAGTGACAATCACAACATCTCCACAGGGAATCCCGTGTTGAAGTGGCAAATGCTCACGAAGCTGGATCTTCATCGCCTCTGGATGAACCTAAATCAGCTAAGGTCTCAGAATTCCCTCTGTTGCTGCTTCAGACTCAGCCCAGGTGTGAAGTGTACCCAGATCTGCACAGAATCATCCAGGTATCATTTGCACTTTGCTTTGTTTAAATTAAAAGACAGTGTGACACTGAGATCAAACGACCTGTAACTGAATCTTTTGAACAGGATAAATTCATGGAGATCGTGTCCCAGTATTTCAAAACTGTACCGTCAAATCCACACTACTTCTTCTACTGCCCACCTTCATCCAAGAAAGAGGTGAGAAGACAAACTTGTCCCTCTGTTATCTAATGTTCTTAAAGTCAGACATTATACACTGGGAAGGAAATTTCCTGGATTAACACACACACAAAAAAAAAAGATAATAATAGGAACATTTGTTTTTATAGAGTGAGTACAGTATGCGAAATAAATCCCTGCAGGACAAATTTAGACGATGGTTTTGTGTCCACAGGAGGACTCAGAGGATGGAGACAGAGAGAGGAGGCCCAGTGAGGAGTTAGTGTCAGAAGCTGAACCAGCTACAGAGGATGGTGAGGATTATTTAAAAATCTAATTTTTTTAAAAAATGTTTAGTTCATCTGATAAACTGCATGTGCACTCATTTAGGCTTTTGTTTCTCATAGTTAAAAGGTCTCTTATCATGGTCTCTGTCCAGCAGAGGGCAGTATATAGCTACCAAATCTATTTCAGTTCATGTTTTCAGTTTTACATGATAAGGCGAGAGGCTCCAAAGCTGTGAAGGCACATTTTAATTTGACCTCCTAACTTACAATATCTGTTTCAGCCAGTGTTTTAATTCTTCTGCTCATTTAGTGCCATGTAAAATCAGCAGTTTATTGTGTGTTGTAGAAAATTTGCCAAGCTGCTCTGCTACAGAGAGCGACACAGATTTGGTGGTGGAGTATGAAGAGCATCCGGGTGCCGGTTGCCTAGGAGAGAGTGATGGCCAGTCCCTGTCCGACTCCAACACTGTCAATCAGGACCAGGACTCGTTCAGCATCCTGGAGGGAGACTCACCGCTGCATCACGAGGGGCCACAGCTGGACATGCCACCGCTGTTTGTCCACATCACATGTTCGGTTAATATGAAGAGCTGCCATGGCTCCATGCCCATACAGACGCTGCCGACCTGCCTGGGTATGTGTAGTCTCCTCACCTCTGCTGGAGGAGACACACTGTGTTAAATCACAACAGTCATTATGTGGTTCAGAGGAGGCCGGTGATGAAGCTCACTTCACTTCACTTTTACTGTCCCAGAAGGGAAAATTGTCTCTCAGTCCGATGAAAAAGATATAAAGCAACACAACTTTCAAACCCAGAAAGTACATAATACACTTCAGTACCATCCAAAACAATACAAATTAGAAAAATACCCCAAATACTAAGATTTAAGAACTTGTGCAAATAAGTGTGGCTAAAAAGCCAAGAAGCCATAGCTATAAACTAGAGTTAAAGTGCAAATAAACTGGGTTTGTCTGCTTAACCCTAAAATATACAAAACAATAATCCTAAAACTTGCTCTAAACAGCTAAATGAGTAGATTTTCATGTCCAAATTGAAGTTTTATTTGCAAATTAAACAGGGTTAATACACAAAATATTTTATACAAGAAAAAAATTGCATTTTACAACGATATCTAAGTTAGTTTAAAGTACAAATTGATCAAGGTTAGTGCACTAAAAACTATCTACAATACTGGAATTATAGTTTTCATTCAGTGTTGCTGACTCTGGTTTTTTGATCGCAGGTCAGATTATTTCCTGTCTGGAGAATGCTGAGGAGCTACAGTCTGTGGATTTGAATGAGCTCTCAGTCACTTTAGATATTTTTGTGCTGACGCTGCCTGTGGAGATTGAAGTCATGGCTGATTTCCATCATAACAGGTGAGTCACACTGTCAAAAAAAGCTTTTTGGACAGTTTCATTCATTTTTTCATAAACGTCGTTGATAACAGATGAAACCTGGAACGCAATCAGAACTGGCGAAAATTTTTATAAAATAAGGGTAATATGTACAAGTGGTGCAGAAAGGCTCAGTGGTGCCCCGAAAGTGAAACCTGTTAGGACAAAGCCAATATAAGTTGCACCAAATTTCACAAAACTTGGTGGAAGAATGTCACAGCCCAAGACAAACAAAAAAGACTCAACAGGAATTCGACCATTTTGAATTTGGTGTCCATCTTGGCGATCTGCACGTTACATAAGTGAGCAAACTTGTCTGAACATGATAATCATTGCAGCATAAAAAAATGCAATGCATCCATGTGTACTAAGCACATTAAAGATGAAAATTTATATGATGCTCTCGCTGATTTAAAAGGGGGCGTGACAGCGGCAGCCATCAGAATTTTGTCGAATTTCAACAAATTTCGACCATTTGCCACAAAACATTAGGTGCCCTGTAACTTTGCCATGCATTGACCAATCTGCTCGAAACTATACACATGAGACACAAGACCTGGCCAGAAAGCATCAGTACATGAAACCTAAGTAAGAGCATAGATGTCACCTGCTGGCAACATGGTGACTGCAAGGGCCTGGGCACTGCTGCTTGCAGCTTTGCACAAACATCTTCTCATATAAAAATCTGATTTTATGGCTCAGCACTGTGAATGTGTTCCTGTGAGAAGTGTGTGTGTCTCATGATTGCAGCTTACATGTAATTACATCATCTCTCTCTCTCTCTGTGTGTATGTGCAGGTACACGTCAGAGAGCAGTGTGTCCCTGAACCGTTCACCTGGACAGCCGTCCTCTTATCGCTCTGATGAGGAGCTGATGGCAGTGTTGGACAGTCTGAGAGGTGCTGGTGTGGATGGGTCAGTTAGTTTGACACTTTAGTTTGATCTTTATCTCAATGACTTTGACTGTGTGCATCAACAGAGGTGTCTGTTTTTCCTCTTTAGCGTCTCTGGTGATCCCCTATCCAAACTCCCACTCCCTCACAAGTTAGCAATTCTGGCCACGATGGATGAGGTAAGTCTTAAGCTTCATCAGTACTATGTTTTTATTTGACTCACTTTCTGTTTTCAGGTCCTCTCCTAAAGCACATTTTTTTTCTCTTTGGCTTTTAACTCAGTTTGAGATGTTTACTTTTACTGTTTTATTGTTTTACTGTCTTTACCATCCTGGTCTCTGTCTTCTTATCTTTTCTCTATTTGTAATGCTTGAAATTTTGTTTGTAATCTCCTGAACTTGTCTCCGTACATGTGACACCTACTGCACGTCTGCCCGTCCTGGAAGAGGGATTCCTCCTTTGTGGCTCTTCCTTAGGTTTCTCCCATTTTTTTCCCCTGTACAAGGGGTTTTTTGTACAGTTTTTCCTCACTCGATGTGAGGGTCTAAGGATAGAAGGTGTCACATGCTGTACAGACTGTAAAGCCCTTTGAGGCAAATTGTGTTGTCTGTGTAAATGAAGTCAGATTGGATTGGAAAAATAACCTTTTTAGATCTGTGTCCAGATGAGGGTAATCTAAGGAGCCTGGGAGGTGACAACTGTTGGGGGAGGAATATATCATGTGGCTTGTTAGTGTTAGACAACACTCATGTTCGATATCATCACTGTAATACTGTATAGTGTATAAAATGGTTGTGCTCTGGCTTCCTCCTACATTCCAAAAACATGCAAAAATTGGGGATTAGGTTAACTGGACTGTTGATTGTTGTGAGTGTGAGAGTGAATGGTTGTTTGTCTTCTGTATGTTTGTCCTGCAATGGCCTTTCACCCTGTGTCAGCTGGAACAGTAAGTGAAGATGCTTAAAAGACAAGTCAGAAAAAGATCTGGCAAGTCAGAAAGTCTGATAATGTTCCTTATGTTTCCTGTTGTTCGTAATTCTCATCAGACCAATACTTAGGATAATGAATTTAGTTATTAAAAGACTTGAACAGGTGTTTTTTTTCTATTTAACTGGTTAGCAGTTGGGTACTACCTCAGGATATAATTCCTCGATTTTAATTACAGCTTTCAGGAGCAGCTGGTAGACTTTGTTTAGTCTTGAAGATATTGGAAGATATTGTGATGAAGATATTTTGCTTGTGTGTGTGTGTATTTCAGATCCGTTGGCTGCTGGAAGATGAGATCATCTCTGCTCTGCGTCACTCTCGGGTCATCTGTTCGGCCACCTTGCAGAAAGTAGCGGAGCACGTCGTGCGCTCCAGCGGTCGACCACACTGTCACTGCGAAGACGTTCCACTTCAGTTTGTCTTTGGGCCTGAGCAGTCTCTGGAGAAGTTCAGAGAGGCAAGGACACACACACACACAGGTTTCTGTGACTTCAGAGGACATTGCATTGACTTACATTTGTTTCCTGGAGACTTACTCTAACCTTAACCATAATTACTAGTGACCTGACCTTGACCCTAACCTTAACCTCAAACTAACTTTAAAACATGTCTTCATCTTAAAATTAAGTCATTTACATTATGGGGACTTGATTTTTGTCCTCTTAAGGAAGACAAGTCCCCATAATATGACTGTGTAAACAGATTTATGTCCCCACAACATAAGGAATACCAGGTACACACACACACACAGCTCTAGTAATTTTCTTATTAAAGAAATAATGTACTGTTTATACTAGTTTTTCTTTTTGTTATTATTCTGAGATTAATTTAAATTATTTTAGGAGACATGCTGCCCTCATATCCATATTCTGTTTCCCACACTAGCTTTTGAAGTATGACCTTTTTCAACTTCTCCAACTTTATATTAACTACAGTTGATCATATTTTAGGAAGAAACACCTTTTAATTATATATTTTTTTTAGATAGAAATACTGTTTACACAAACACTTCTGCTCATAATTATATTTTTTATATTAAATCACAGTTCATTGGGCACATTTCTTGTTGCATAATGCATGATATGATATAATATATAATGCTGTAACTATAGATGTGAGTATTTCCTGACTGGTTCACATGTTGCACAGAAGCACTAAAACATCTTGTGTTAAATTGTTGGGTAAAACATTTATTGTGAATTCAGATCGCTGCTCCCTCACCCTCCCTGCTTCTGTCACCATAACATACCGGAGGTGGAGGGGAACGCGAGAGATCACTGGGCTTAGTTACACTTTAAAAAATGGTTTCCTGTATAAAAGGTTTGAGAAACACTGGGTCATTTCATCTGGGAGTGAATGTTGATTGAATCTATTCCAAATGCAGAAAAAAGCTACATGTCAGAAGGTGGTAATGAGTTTTGCGACCAGTGGAAAAGGTCATTAAAGACTCGTCACTGAGCAAACATTGTAGATTGGTGAAGGCTGTCAGAATATTTAACACAGCGTTTGACGAAAGGAATTTCACTGAGCAGCTTTGAAAACAAAAACAAATCAGTTTTCTCTTGTTGGCACAAAATATTTACAGTCAAATATATCATATATCAGTAGTGTATGTTTGTAAAAGCATTTCTGGACAATGTGTGACCCTGCAGGAGTTCCGCAGAATGTCCTTCTGTGGCTATGTCCTCAATGGAAAAGAGGACAACTTCTATTACATGTCTCTGAGTAGACTTCACCCACAGAGGATCCACGCCACCAAGAGGCTCTCAGAGAGCACCGCGCACACAACAGCAGCAGCCACTGATTCTACGGCAAACGTCGCCCCCTGCAGTGCTGGAGGTCAGGTGGAGGACACGCTGCTGGAGAGTGAAGCAGAGGCTCAGGCAGCAGAAGCAGACAGCGAGGTCAGATATGTCTTTTCACATGTGCAGAGTGACAAAAATAAATCTTACAATAAACCGCAAAACAATCTAAACTTAATACAACCTAATGCAATATCCTAATTGGAAAAACACTACACAATTTTATTTGACCAGAATTTGTGTCAAAACAGTATTATGATGAAATTCTGCAGTGCTGCAGGAATTCATATAAAGTAAAATCTTTATGATTTTAATATACTTTTTCATGAAAATGGCAATTTGTGGGCACAAATGATATGTTGTACCACTTATATCTGCAATATCTGACAAAAATTATCTCAGTATAAGTTTTTTTTACCATATTGTGCGTCATTTCTTGATATATCTACAGTAACTCCATCTTCTGACTATTTCTTCTAAGTGCAGTAAGATTAGTAGTAACACACTGTAGATTCTGTAAGAGTTTTGATACGAGTTGTAGAATATACAATGTGTTTGCTGATGTATTTGAATTTCCTGTAATCAGAAATCACCTTTATTTACTTGAGAATTTTAAAGACGATAAGCAGGGTAAGGGTAAAACAACATTAAATAATATAATGGTAACAAAATATAATAAAATAACAAAACAAACATCTTTAAATTTAATAAGAAGTGAGTTTTTTTTTTTTTTAAGTGACTTAAAAGAAGACAATTTGTTCCCTTCCTTGATCTTTTCCAGTTGACCATTCCAAACTGAAAAGTCTTGGTCACATTTGGTTTTGTTGTCAGACCATGAAATAACCAGTAATGACCTGCCAGAGGATTTCCGGTTGTATGTCAGGTCAATTAATCAAATTAGTAATCAAAAAAATAATTGACAGATTAATTGCTTATGAAAATAATCATTAGTTTTAGCCCTATATGGTTTATACATAATTTTAATTAAAATATTGCTTATAATTGCACTGTAGTGCAAACATAAAATGTAGATTGGACAGACAGACTGTGGTGTGTGTGCTGTTAAATAGCTGGTTACTGAAGTTGAGCAATTTTATCAAACCATTATATTTTAGATGGAGGGAATGGGGAATTTTTAACAGGGAATTTGTGATGTTTTTAAGGTCTTTTTTTTTTTTTTTTAAATCCAACCCACCAGCATGTCAAGTCCCGAAATGTCCTTGTTGTTTTGTTGTTTTTGTCTGTACCTTTATTTCACTGCAGAGTGAAGACAGGAAGTCCATCAGCTTTGTTGCTCCTGCTTCCACAATGACAGATGCCTCTGAGCCAATCAGAACAGACGACACTGTTAATCAGAGTCCAGTTAGCAGGACGGCGGATCGAGGTCGTCATTCCAGTGCCCCTCACCTCCAGACTTATCACTGCACAGAGCAGAGCTCGCCACCGAAGACGCCGTCCAGCGTCAGCCTGGCTGAGTCCACGCAGTCAGTGTCTCACAGTGAGTCCGACCTCTGCGCCTTATAGACGTGTACAGTTAACAGTAAAAACACATATATCTTTACTGTACAGAAGAGGATTAGGGCCACATGTGAAATGTTTATGGTAACAAAATAATAATACTACTAATAATAAAAACAATCCAAGACTTTATTCTGACAAGAATAAAGTCAGAATTAGGGCTGACCTTAAATCTCTTGTCCTTGGTTAGGCTTCTCTAAAAAGTTGTTTAAGAGAGATTGCATACACTGGATCACATTTATATGCAATAAGAATGTAACATGATACTGTAGCTACATTTATAATCAGTAACATTCTCAAAAATATAACAATATTTACACTGAATTGTTGTTTTGTTGTATGTTCAGTTTTGTAATTAAGGTGTATATCGTATGTATGATAGGTTTTAAGAAATACTTACAAGGAGTAAAACAAATCCATGGTATTTATTTATTGTTATTTTTCAGACCTAGAATAGCAGGTACGTGAGATGCATTTTTGTAATATATATGTCATGAATTTGTAGCTTTTATATTATAGTTTACACACAAAAGCCCAACTCGGGACTGAGTTGGAGATTAGCCATTGCTATAAACTAAATTTGTGCAGCGCATCACGTCTCAGAACTATGTTAAACTGCATTGTCCCTATTAAATCAATGGAAAATAATAAAAAAAATAATAAAAAAAAGCTTTATTCATACTACACTTCTTAAAACTACAGCTGCAAAATGTTGTAGGGTTTAGATTGATGGATTGACTGTTTATTTTTTGTGTCAGCCCACAAAAAAGTGCTCAACCCTCATGGGTTTTTAAGACTCCAAAAAAAGTACAGCTTGAGCTTTTCATCAGATATTTCATCTCATTTCATTTCATTGTCCGAGGTTATGGATTATTTTTACGGCTGAGTTTTAAACTAATGTACTGCCTTCTCTCCCAGGTCTGGCAAATCAAATCTACCACAGCAGAGGTTCCGTTCATGAAACTCAAGTTTTTCATTATCGTCCAACCAAAATAAATCAGCACACATGAAGTACATTTTACTGGACGAAAAAAGTACAACCCTTATGTCTTGATAAATAGGACAGAACAACATAAAATGAACCTCACCCACAGTTTCTCTGAGCTCATACATCACATACTATGTTTTTCTCTGGAGTAACATTTAACATCCTGACTGAAGATTCTATACTGCACATAGTGGCATGATCCGCAGCTCATTTTGTGCAATAAAGGTACAAAGTGAAGTCCAATTATTGTGTTTAAATACGTGAAACATGTCATTAAAAGAAGAATGCAGTAAAAAAAAAATTAAATAAATCTTCCACCTTTCTTTTCACAGTCTGTTGCTGAAAGTAATGAGTTTCAAAATTTGAAAAAAAATTTGTTTATGTGTATTGATGCTCCTTTCATTCACTTTGACATCCAGTTGATCATCATTAAAACAAAGTATTTTCAACTAGCATTTTCCCTCCTGCTTTCGTGGTTGGTGGATTTGCTTCTTCTCTCTGTTTTATGTTAACCTACATTTTATTTTACGCAGCAAAAGGGAGAATGTTCGATCCGTCAGAGCTCAGCTCTCTTTCAGCCCGTGCTCTCGCTCACATTGAACCTCCTTCTGTCTTTCCTCAGGCTGTGGCAAACTCCGACCAAGTCGAGTCCAGAGCGTGGTCTCCAGTCAGGGCAGCCTGGACTCAGACATGCAGGGTAAGTGCGTGCTGCAGTATGATCACGTCCTCGCCTGTGTTAACAGTTAACACTCATCCTCACAAACCTGTTAGTGTCAGAAAGATACGATCAATGTAGCCGATGGCTGATAATTGATGGAATTTTGTGGCCCAGATATTTAGCTGGTTTTCTTTTTTCCACTCCATTTGATAAAATATTATTTTCAATTGTTCAATGATGGCCGATAATGCAATAAAAAAAAAAAAGAAAAAAGAAATTGCTTAGTTTTATGTCTGCACTGCAGTGCAATTTTATACAGTATTTTTAATAAAAATAATGTATCAACTAAATATGGAATAGGTCATCAAAACAAACAAAAAATAAATTCTGGGAGGAAGAAATAAAGTTTTAGTGACAAGCAACTTGAGGTAGCCAATATTTGCCATTTTTTAGTAATTGGCATTGGCTGATTATTATTTATTAATTGTCCAATATTAAGAAACATATCAATTATTCAGTTTTAATTTTGTTTGTATAAGGAGCAAGGAACCCAGAAAAAAAATCACATTTAAGAAGCTGAAAAATGTATTTCATCAATTTTAATAATCACTCTAACTGATTATCTCAATAGTTTAATTTAGTAATATGTTAATAATCAATAATTTGCTGTGACTTGTAACCTGCTTGAACAAATAACCATTTTTTAAAGATCTATTTTTTTTGTTCTGTCTTTTATGTTTGTGCATGGATTGTTTGTGTAGTCTTGGTTGTTCCATTTACTTATACTGCTCCTTGGGGGATGAGGAAAGTGCTGTGTATTTTGAATTAAATTGTAGAGTAAAACTTTGTCTCACCTGTGTGACATTTGCTTTGCTTCAGTATCAACAATAAAAAAAAATTTTGGTTTTCCTGTTTCGACCATGTTGTAAATCATCATTTCATAATGTTTTCGCCTTTGTTGTTGTTGTTGTTGTTGTTGTTTCTTTTCCATGTTTGTGTTTGAAGGCTATGATGGCGGCAGCAGTGACTCGGAGTGTGAGAGCCCCACTCTGGACGAACCAGAGTGTCAGTCTCCACTGGTTCCAGATTTCTGGCTCATAGTAAAGATCTACCAGGACAGAGTCAAAGTCTACTCACATTCTAGGTGAAACCAACACTTTGAACACACTGTTTAATATTTACTGAACATTTTTCACAAGTTTCAGTGTCTGTCTGTGAAGGTTCTCAGTCATCCAGGTCATTGTCATCTTAAGGAGTTCGCTGTAGGCAACGGGACTTAGTTGAGTTAATTTTTACCTCTGCAAAGAAGATTTTGAGTTCATGTGTAGGTTTGTCCTTCTATTAGCAACTTCCTGCCTACAGATTTTTGACAGATCAATCAGATTTTATTTGTAATGGGAAGGTGATCACCTGGTAAGAATCTACCCGCCAATGATGTCACAAAAAATGATTCTCACTTGATTCTTGGGTTTCTGTGCTGTATCGTAGCTGTTATTGGTTCCCACTGATTTCAACGGATGTGTCAAATCTTTTCAGGTGCTTCACAGAAGAAAAAGAGGTCAGTGCTGAGGAACTGGAGAAAAAGGAGGAAGAGCAGGATCTGCCCGAATACTTGCAACTGCATCAAATGGTGGTCAGGAAGATTGGTGAAATCTGCAGAATTGTCAATCAGGTGACTGATCCAGCTCTCAGCAACCTGCACCAACCACTGTGGTTGTTGTTTTTCTGTGCTTTAGTGCGTAATTAATAATTTAAGAAAATCATATAGGGATGAATGGACACTGTTCAAATTCAAATCTGTACCAGAACCTTGAAATCTGTACCAGTATCACAATATCACAATATCATTAAGGCTGCAAGGATTATCTGATTAATCGATTACTGGATCTATTTTGATTGTTGATTATTGTCTGGTTTCCTTGCTCCGTATACTGTAACAAATAAATCAGTTGCGCTGAGCAATATTGGTTTTTGGACAAAATAAGACTTTGGAAAGCACTGATTAACATTGTCTGGCATTTTATGACCCAAACAATTAGTCAGTTAATCAAGAAAATAATCAACAGATTAATCAGTTAGGAAAATAAACTTAAATTGCAGCCCTAATATAAGTGTTTAGAAAATGAATTAAAACTTTCTTTCATGTTATTTAAAACACACTCACACTTAAAAGTTGGAATATTCAGCAGCATTTTTGGAGACCTAAAAAGAAATCTCTTGAGACCCATCTTTGGGAAACACTGAAAGCCCTATAATCTATTTTCTCACTTTCCTGTTGACTGCTTCCTCTGTATGCTGCTCCCTGTTATATTGTGTATGTGTAGCGTATGCTGCTGCAGGACCTTCACGACAGCCATGTGTGTAACTCTCTGCTGGTGGCCGAGAGTGAGGAAGACATCTGGAAGAACGAGTCTCTGTACAGACAGAGGCTCAACACCTCTGATGGTGAGTCCGGGAGGGGGAGGTTGCAGTTTTATGGTTTCATCCGTCCAGGTTGAGAGATTTCTGCATGTACCAGGCTGTAGAGGTGAAATTAATTTTTTAATATTTGGGTGAACAGACCCTTTAACCTTGCTCTGGTGTCTGCCCTCTGCAGCTGTGTCTGTTAACATTTACAGTATGTCACCTCACAATTCCCCCCGCGTTATTTATTATTTGTTTTATAGTATTATTTGTTTAACATGACTGCACAGATTACAGCACAGAGGAGAGCTACCAGGCCCGAGATTACCTGGCAGCCACCATGCAGTTCATCCCGGGACACTTTGCCTGTGATGTGGTGTGGAGCACAATCATCCACATTCACCCACGGCTCAAGATGGGACCCAACATGGGGGTGTCCAGAGGTGAGTGGCTGTTTTGTTTAAAATAAAAATCATCATGTTTAAGTACCGGTGTCATGAATGACCGAGTCTTTAAAGTAACAACAACGTAGGGTTTGCTGTTGGTAAACAGTTGGTAAAGGGTATTGTTTGTTACAATGGTCGTCAAATATAAATTGTGGTAACATGTGCTACAGGTACAATAGCACACGTTATAGCATTTTATACAAATATGATTACATTGTTTTATTTTTCAATATATTAAAAAAAATGCCAGAGCCTAGAACAACTATGCTTTAGTTTATAATGCTTGTGTTTTCAACCTGTCTTAGTACATAACCTATTGCTCATATGCACATTTGATTTATGAACGGGATCGACAAGATTACTTCACTGACGTGGTCTGACACACATGACAGGCATCATCTAGGGTTAATGACGTAGGCCGTAAAACCAGAAGTTCAGTAGTGCCAATACAGATGATGCAGACCTGCTCAGGCTTTCACTGTGTGTAAGTTGATATATCATCAAAACAATCTTGGAGGCGTTATTTGCAGGTTGAAATCCTACAGTGTGCCACTTTACTGTTCTAGGTTCTCAAATATCTTGTTTTTTCCACAAACCAAAGCCAAACCTTTGTTATATGGAGCAAAGAAACCAGAAAATATTATCATTTAAGAAGCTGAAAAATCAGAGAGCTTGTTCTAATTATTAGAAAAACTCTAATGATTAATCAATATCAAAATAAATGGCAATTAATTGTTGCCTAATTAGTAAACAGTACATTTGCTAAAATAATTAGATTTTTTTCCCTTTAGGTGGAAAATAATTAAGATTACCCTGACTCAACTCTCTTGTGCAAAAGATACAGTGTACTTACTGGTGTGTTCTCGTGTGGATTTGGGTTTAGCTTTAAGTGCAGCCGTTGCTCTTGTGTTATTATTCCATTATATGAATCACCTCTTTGTTTATAATGAATTATTAGAACTAAATGTACTGTATATGTTAATGATCCTGTTCTGAAAATAGACACATTTTGCAAACTTGCAGTCCAGACAGTGTCACACCTGGCTAGTGCTGTTGCCCTACAGCAAGGTTGCTGGTTTGGATCCTGGCCCCGGCCTTTCCGTGTGGAGTTTCCATGTTCTCCCGGTGTGGGGTTTTCATCAGGTCCTCCAGTTTTCTCCCACATGTCCAAAAACATGCAGAGGTTAATTGAACACTAAAGTTCCTGTTAGGGTAAACGATTTTACATAAATATCTAATTGCAATTATTTTGATTGAAATTGCGATATAATTAATAATATGAAAGGGAATGGTAGTTTTTACATAATTATTCTAATTTTCATTTAAATTACATTTAAAATGATTACTGTGTGATATTTGCACAGATGTGCAAGAAACAAAGATGTTTTTTCTTCAGTCTGTAGAACATGGTCGGTACAGTTCAGGACAATATGTAATAAATGGTCATTTGACACATTTT
The DNA here is from genome assembly GCA_016785285.1 of Brachirus orientalis. Classification (NCBI taxonomy): domain Eukaryota; kingdom Metazoa; phylum Chordata; class Actinopteri; order Pleuronectiformes; family Soleidae; genus Brachirus; species Brachirus orientalis. The sequence continues at coordinate 147,548 of JAFBJR010001097.1, read as the reverse complement.
TTTGAGCCTTTTATGGACTGGCGACCTGTCCAGGGTGTGTCCTGCCTTTCATCCTCTGTCTTCTGTAATTGTTACCTTGACCCTCATATGGAGGATAAAGCGGTAGACGATGGATGGATGGATGAACGGATTGCAAACATGCTAAACAACCTCTTAATGTGTGTTTCATATCTTTCTGTCACAGCAATCCAGGCCCTGCGCTCGGTGCTCAACTCTTTCAGTGTGGTCAACAGGAAGAACATGTTTGTGTACCAGGAGCGTACAACCAAATCTGTCTTCTACCTCAGGTTAGATTAGTTTCCTCACTCTTTTTTTTTTTCCACATCTTAATTCAAGGTGATTTTCAGCTTTCGGTTTCACTGAACAAAATATTTAATCTTAGTCTCCTTTTGCAGCATTCTGTTACAACACTGCTCACCTGTAACTGCGCTTTATGGAGATTCAGTGTGCTGGAACTGAAAAACCACCCAAAGATGTTTTTTTAGGCAGAAATTTGATAGAAAGGAAGTCGAGCTTCAAATAAAGCTGTCAAACACTGGACTATAAAACATTTTTCAGATGGCCATGCCAATCACAGTTTACTTGGAGTAAACACGGCATGTTGTTTTCAGTTGCATTCCTTTTGCCTTTTGCAGTTTCTTCAGCTTGGTGACTTTTCAGAACCATCTTGAGCATCTGTGAGAAGAATGAAGCACTCAGTTAAAAGAGTTCCTTTAGATAAGGACGATGAGGAAAACCTTTGATATGAAGGGTATAATGTGGTGTTTTATCCCACATATTACTAGCACATGTCTGCTGTTTTTTTTCTCTTTGCAGACTTTGTGAAACCTCACTAACAGGGAAATACTCTGACGTGGATGGAAACCTTCACACCACTCGCTCCCTCGGGCTTTTCAGGAGTCAAGAGCCGCTGTTTTCCGAGGACCTCACAGTACGTGAACAAATATGGTATCAACAAATTTGATGACACTGTGTAGTAAAGTGTGGTTGACAGAGGGAAACCTAAAGGCCCATTTGCAAAAGATGAACACAGACAGAGCTTTTCATCCATACTTTGCATTCATTTTGTCCGTCGTCGTGAGCCTCACAGGGGAGCTTACAGTGGCGGATGAAATGGAGCAATACCACCAGGAATCATGGGGGGCAGTATTGAGTCAGTAGTTCAATTAGTCAAGAAATTGACAAAGAAGAGCCAAAAATATTGAAAATGTCATTGATTTCTCTCATCGGCAACACCAGTAAGTAATATTCCCTATTAATGGGACGACTTGTATGCAGTGGTCTTCCATGCCACTGCCGCAAAATCGGCCTGCGTGTCAGTCTAGTTTAGATCAAGCACAATAAAGTAACCTCTTCAGTGGCTGCAATGTTTGTCGATGCCTGCAACTTGGTACTCAGCACTGCTCTCTGGAGGAAGTATTATGTAAACGTCTACACCAATGCAAAACATGCACAGTGTTATGAATATAGAGTAGTGACAGAGAAAACATTTGGGACGGAAGGACGAAAATGGAGAAAAGAAAATAATGGAGAACAAGCAGACTCTATGTTCTCTGAAATGGCTGTCGATTTGGGTATAGGGTGTTGAAATGTCTCTTTTCTTTTTAATTAATCTTGGTTCTATTCTTATACATGTGATGCATCAGCGTGCACTGCTAGTGAAGTTCTATGATAGAGCATGTCGAGCCCCGCCATGATGATTTTTTCTTATGTTTAACTAGTTTTGTAATGAAAAGAACTGACGTCCTAACCTTTTATTTGCAAAAACAAATTTGCTCGGGTGTAAGAGAACAATGTTAATACAAAATCACTGTGCATTTTTAAGTGTTTATAAGGAAATTCTGGCCCTTTGTAGTGGGTATAGGGATGTGTAGTTAGTAGGGTTACGGTCTGAATTGACTGGATATTAAAATAGATATAAGTGCAGTCCTTTCATAACAACTGTAAATGTAATAAAAGGTGACAAAATTACATTATCTCTTATGTTATGAGATAACACATGAAAATGTGTTATTTCATGTGAAATATGATTTTTTTTCTTATTGTAATTTTCAAGTTACTTGTGTTGTTGGTTGCTATGGCAACCCAGGCACTGCATAGACATGTAAAGGTCATTGATGAATATCAACATCCTCTACCTCTGTACTGCTGTGAAGGATGAAAACACACAGAGATGAGACTTACCTTTGCGACCCAGACCAAAAAGTTACATAGTGCCAGTAAAGGTGATGGAGACCATCTCAGGCTCTAGGGGAACAAATCAAACTGTTATAAGTAAATTCAAAATTTATTTGGAGACATTACTCGAAGGTTGAAACACTACATGGTGTTGCTTTAAAGGGATAGTTCAAAACCAGCATAAGACAAACATGGCCAGTGGGGACACCAAAAAAAATCATATTTTAGCCACTTAAAGAAACACTCAACTAATAAATCTGCTCCTGCTTATGTCTATGATAGCTAATGCAGTGCTTCCTGACCTTGAGCAAACAAGACAACTTGACAAGAGCAAATTTGTGCATTGTATTCAGGCTCATATTAGGGGTGGGAATTACAACATACTACACGATACAATACAATACATGGCCCACGATCCCAATAATAATATCACGATACTCGATACACGATATTCTGTGATAATCAATATGGTGCAAGACCATCTATATAACGATACATCCTGATATCTGTCTAACTAAAAAAAACGAACGTCTGTGAAAAGTTCAAAGTGCAGGATTTCTCTCTTTATACACAACATAGAGAATAAAGTGCATAAAGTCTATGTGTTGAACGTGGGTGGAGCATCTCTTAACGTAGCTTTCTCTGCCATTATCCCGCTGCAAACTCCTTCTTCTTCAGACTGCCGCCCAAGTTTCCCTCATTCATTTGAGCAGCGCCACCGCAAGTACATATGAAGTAGCGACGCACAGCGTGTGAAACTGGCAGGGACTGGTTGTATTAGGGCACCTTAATTTGTTAATTAAAATATCAATATTTGCCTTGCTGCATAGATTCTTCTATTGCATGAGGAAGGACGATGATTTATTACCAAATCAATATCTTGACCCACTCGTAGCTAATATACATCCATATCTGTAAAACTTGATAAAAGTAATTTAAAAATGATACACAAATCACTTCCAGGAGATGTTTGGTGAATTAGTTACAACTTAATTTTTTAAATTCTGTTTATTTGTTTGGGTACCCAAATAAAATCACCCACGACCCATCTGTGGGTCCCGCCCCAGTCTTTATGAGTCACTGATCTAATATATAGATGATGCTTTACGCTAATAGCCATAGTTATCTACACTCACATTCATACAGTCCTTGTATGTACAGTGTTTTTCTATACTGCTGTCCCATTGTTGATTTGTATCTTTTCTGTGTCGTCAGGGGTCGAGGACGTCTCTGGAGGGCTCTCGTCCAGTCGGCCAAGTGGACAAGCACATCCTGCTGCTGGTTCATGGAGTGGGAAATGCAGGTAAGAGCTGGGAAATATTGAGGGGCTGGTAATGATTCAAAAAATGTGAATAATTTAAAATGTTTGTGGAGTAGGAATAACAAAATCCAGGGTTTTTTTTAAGGCATCTGCATATCAGGTCTCTGGCAACCATCAGTGTTGGTTTGGGTAAAAGTCCATGAATAGATTTCCAGGATCTTAAATTCTATACAAGACTAACTGGAAAGGGATTTCAAACCAGAGAAATATGAGCTCATTTTGTTGCAGTTGAAGCTTTGGCAGCAGCCTCCTCCTTCATTGATTTTTAGACTTTTGGTGAGATCTGAAAGCAGAAAGACTAGTACACTGCAGTGGTACAAACAAGCACTAGTAAGAACGTATAGAATATTTTCTGTCTTAAGGAAAATTCTGTTTTAGCTTTTAGTTTAATCACATACTATGGTGATGCTGTTAGTGGCAACATATAATGACTGAAAAGAAGTAGATCCAAAGTTAAAGCTGGTGGATTTGACTCTTTGCCTGAAGGTCCTTTTTGTTTTTCCAACCAATCAGTAAGAAAGTTGTGATTGAAGTTTTTCTCTTTTTTTTTTAGTCACAAAGAAAGAGCAAGATGGAAATTGGTTTTTCCTAAGATGTGTGTAACCCTACAGCCTGAGTTCTGGATGTGTGGGAGAACACGGTGTGCATGAATGATTTTAAAAACACAACAGAGCAGCCAAAAGAAAGGCCAGCACCTTTTCAAACACACTGGCATACACTGTACTTTGAACACATGATTGACACTGACTACTTTTCTTAACAAAGTTTTGTCAGTATGACTGAAACCTCTTATTAATATACTTTATGACAGAGCTTGGTATTAACCGAAGATAATGTGGAGAATATTTAACTTTGATTTGATTTAATTACATTCACATATACTGTACAGTTAAGCAGCTGGATGTGGAATCATCATTGTGTGTTGCACTGCCACCCCCACATTAATGTAATTGTCCCTGCCAATTTGTAATTTATCACCATCAACTGATTTTTTTTCCTGTTCTTTTCCGATACAATGGACAATGCAGTTGCAGCATTAAAGGGACAGTTCACAGTTGTTACCTATTGTTGGCAGTACCAGTATCCATCACACACAAACTAGCATAGCAACCCGTCCACAGATAAAAATGGAGCTGTACCATGTAGGGCTGCAAAAATGAATCTTCTAATCAATTTATCAGTTTGAAATACGTTTTCAGATTTTTCAGCTTCTTAAATGTGAATATTTTTTGGTTTCTTTGCCCCGTATAACAAAGAAATGTCAAACCCCAAGCTTTCAAAAGAAGTAAATGAAAAGAGAACACAAAACAGAAGCAGAAAACTGCAACACTACAGTGAACATGCATCTGTGATAGTCACACCTACTGTGTCCATGTTGCTGCCATCTCAAAATCAAAGCTTTAATAACAAGAGGGTGAGTGCCTCTGTGTGCCTCAGCAGGTTGCTGTTTCTGCTGTGAATGTCTGGATGGCAGTGTTGCCCTGGAAAAAAATATTGCAGTCTGAATCCTTTCTCTGCTTCATCTACTCCCTGAAGTTTGAGCTCACGATCTTTGAATGTCTGCGTGTTTTGTACACCACAGTCAACAGAGAAGGAAAATCTTGGTCTCAGAAGAACAGATGGCACTAAATATTTAAACCCTGTGAAGCATAATTAAATCACTAACTGTATCCTTTCTTTAAGTGATCAACACAATGGTGGGCATGAAATCTCCTTCTTGACTGAAGATAAGGAAATTATAAAACATAAATATACACCTAGTATTGGAATCCAGCCAGAGGAACAGACACTCAGCCTCAATAAAAACTGCCCGTGGGGACACCAAGTAAAAGGGATTTTAGCCATTCAAGAAAAGTCTCACGTTAGAAAATCTATATCCCCCTGAGTCTACACTATCTTGAGAATTTGGTTCCCACTTAATACCCCTGAGTGACAGCCTTTCCTGCTGGAAAGTAAAGTTTGTAATCCGCTCGCACTCCCGCACCAAACTCCAATGAGAAAATCACAGTTTTTAGCTTGTGGTTATATATAGGAGCTGTTGGTCTGATGTTGCCTCATTTGGTTAATTAATCTCACTGTAATAAATCCAAATAGAGATTTTCAAACACCAGACTTATAAGATACCACATTGGAAGCTACTAAGGGAGACAGCAGTGGATTAAAAATTCCTGTCTGCTGTGAAGTAAAATTGCTGATTTTCTCTATGGACATTGGTGTGGAAGAGTGAGTGGTTTGCAAAATGACACACATGCCAGTTTTCAGTCTGAACATGCTTCCAAATGGTAAGAAAAAGCAGAAAACATATTCTTAAGATAATGATGGCTGGTTTGAATTGTATTAATTTAGCCTTTTGTTCAGTGCTTGCATCTGTTTTCCCTTGTGTCAGCTGTGGATATGCATGACAGTCAAAACCTCATACAGCCACACTTGAATCATCGAAAAGATAAGAATCATAAATTTAGGTTAAACGGTATGGCAGTGGCAGTGGAGATAAAATCCCAAAACTAGACCATGACTTAAGGTGAAAGAACAGTTTTTGTTTTGCTGACAAATATAGTACATTGGTTAAAAAAAAAAAACTACACCTGCTCTAGTTTCAGAGAAGTTTCATTAGTTCCAAAAATGGCATGGATTTTAACTGTGAGTCGGTTACCATGGTAACTCATTCTGTGAAGCTAACCTGTTTCTGGGAGGTTTTTTTTTTTCCTTCAACACACCCTGAGTTGGTGTCCTGCTGAGTCTCAAGAAGCTTCAGACACATTCATACAGCCCATGTCAAAAATTATACCATCTTAAAATTATTTATGCCAGCATGAATCTGCACAGTATACTTGTGGCTTTAAATAGAGGTTTTGCCCTTTATTTCCCTGTCGCCATGGTGAATCTCAATTATTAGAGCTTCATTAATGATTTTTTTTTTTTTTTCCTCAAGACTCACATACTCGACTCAGGGTGAACAAGCTCACAGGTGACTGAACTGGCTCTGTTTGTTCTGCTGTCCTGAAACTGAAATTGATATGTTTCCCATCTTTGGTTTTATCAGCTCTGAGTTCAGGATTAAGCTTGGAGGTTTATTTTAAGCCTCAGGCACCGAAACTTTCTTATTTCCTCCTAACAAAAGTGTCACCAGTGAGTAACAAATCAGGACAGGAGGAGGATTTCAGCGAATAAGATAAAACGTGTTTCAGAAACAAATCACAGACCTGAACTTTAGGACTAGTTTTCTTTGATAAAACACCAGGTGGAACCCCATTTGATACCAAATGCTAATAATTAAAATACATACTTTACCTTTATTTTGTTATGCTGACTAGAGGTAGACCAGTTAATCAGTTAGGCTGAATATGTGGGCCAATATTTGCTTTTTTAAACTTTTTTAATAAGCAGTTGCCATTTATTATATGTTAATCTTTCAATTGTTTCAAATTACTTTTTTTTTTTTAGAAACTTTTTTATATATTTATACATTTTTAGGTTTTTTTTGATGACATTTCTCCAAATGAATCTTTAATATTTTACATTTTTACATTAGAATGTATTAAAAGTAGATGTGGTCTTCCATTTGCTAAATAAACTTGCGGTGAGAAGCCTTGTTTTGAGATTTGTGACTTGACTGTCTGGCTCTTTTTGGACAATACCAGCTGTCAATCACACTCGTGTTGTGTGTTATCATCTGTTGCCCTCTAAATGGGAACGTAATTTACAAAACCACCATCCTGTTTTATTTATCTTTTTAGTTTATCATGGAAAATGTTTACCGACATGGTAAATCAAGTGAGAAATAGCCTCATTTTCCCGTCGATGTCCATTCAAACTGCGTTCTTTTTGCAACCAGTTGTATCACCCTCTGGCCGCTGTTCACTGAATTATTACTTCCTGATTAGACTTACCCTGCAAATTGGAAGAGCATGTGCACTTTAAATACATGGCCTACTGTAGTACCAGGTGGGCTGTGGCTCACGCTTTGAAAATAACCAGTGTGTACTTTAGACTTTTAGCAGCATGATGATTTTTATACTTGTTTTTGTTCAGGTCCAGAGATCACAGATGAACTGGTGAAGGTTCTGCGCAAGCGTCTGGACGAAACCACCCTGGACATCATCACTGTCATGCTTGTGAGGAATTGCAAACTGACACCAGCTGATGTCGAGGTAAAGTCCTCTTTTTTGTTTGTTTGGTATTTTTGGAGCAAATAATGAGGGGGGGAGAAAGCACTTTTAAATTTTACAATACAATTTTTCTGTGTTTTCGTGGAGTTTTTTGGTATTTCTGAGTACTGCCTAGGTTCTCAGTCACCCATGTCATAGTCATCTTCCAGTTCTGGAGCAAACTGAAGTTCTTTCCAGGACTCTGGCTGCAGCGTTGCCCACAGCAAACTTCTGACGACTCTCCAAATGTTATGTCTGCTCAGTTCATCCAGCCTTCAGGATCTCCAGCCACTGAGGTGATGAACTTCAGCCTCCCAACGTACTGTCTCCCCTGGCTGCCCGCCGTGGCTCACTACCTCAGGCAGAACCTCCTCATCTTCCTGCATGTACCAAAGTACACTGACAGCAACACAGCACACCATTTCAAGGTACAGTCCCAGCTGAGTTCTGCAAGAATATGTACTTGACTAGAGACGATAATTCTGGTGCCATTTTTACTAAATACCAGGAAAGAAAAAAAGAAGAGTTTGTATTCTGGGTGGGGTTGCACCAATTTGGCCAAGTCTCAACTCAGTGTAGGATTTAGTACTTATTAAATCACTTATAAAGCCTGATGAATTACTAGCTAGTTTGTGGATAGTTTTTTATTAATGTGGCTGTTGAGGTCCATTGAGATGTTGACATAAATTCATATCTGAGTGAAAAACAATCCTGAAGAGAGCAGAGTAACAGAGGGAAGCAGAGTAACATTCAGCTCAGAGCGGTGCTCAGTAGCTGTAGTTAGCGGATCAGTGGTTTTGATCATTTGGTCACGTCAGAAACAGTCCCGGGAATTAATATCGGTGTCATTGTACTCGTCTTAATGGTGGATTCTGTCTCTCCAAACCCCTTTTGCAAAGGACATCATCCTCTGTAAACAAGCCATTATTCGGCTGTTGTTTATTCTGCAGGAAACTAGCAAGGTTATGCAAGACTTACACTATCTATGGGGTAGATGTAAATATTAAGTAATCGACAAGCTCTTAGCAAGGGCTGGGCGATATGGGGAAAAAAATATTTTTACAATATACATTTTACATAATTCGATATTCACGATATAAACCAAATAAATGTTTTTATTTGGTTTGTAAATAATATCTCGAATTTTTAGGCTATGTCCGGATATATGATGTACAGTATATGGGGATATAAAGCTGCTCACATTTTTTTTTTCTTTTGAGATGTTTGTGCTACTTAAAGGAGAGTGATAATACACTGTAAATACAAAAATGTCTACTGTTAATCTACATAAAATACACTTATTATCTTTAATTTCCGATAATATCTGCTTTATTTTATTTGTCTATTTAATGTCAATTGAACAATATTCACAAATGAAGGATATTGCGAAGGATTAGAAACAATCAGTGCAATATCAATCAAAACAACAGTCTTTAAAAACAGGAAAAGCCATCACAAAATCTAAGACAATATCGTGTCACAGTACACATAAAATATTGGTATATTGCTCAGCCCTATTCTACACAATTGCCAGTAAAAGTGGTGCAACCCATTTTTATTTAGAAGTGACTAAAAACCTGATTTAGTAAGCATAATATTGCTAGGTTTGTAAACACTTAGTGTGAGGTGGTGCAACCAGCTCCTGGATTTTATAGAGGTGCAGCTTGGGTCTTACTTTGTTATCTGTTATTTCTACAACAAAGTCTGATTGTGGTGGAGAGAAACTCAAGCAGTCCCATAAAACAACAGTTTACTTTAATGATCTTAACCACTTAACTTGGAAGTTGTGTAGTGAGGAAAAAGTGAAGTTGTTTAACGCTAATAATCTTTCACTGCTCAGGCAAAGTGTATGTGCACTTATCTGCAGTAAATACAGACAAAAGTTGACGGTGTGAAACCTATAAAAATCATTCTTGTTCGGCTAATAGTCAGAAGTACAAGTGAAATTAAAATATTCCCCCTTTTAACAATAGAGCGTGGCATTTGTTTAAGAAGGATCAATAACTCCTCAAAAGAAAATCTCTCACCTAATCACATAATCCCACAATCCACTGCTGGCTGAACAGTCTGAGTAATTAAAGCTGTCTGTGATTAATCAAAATGTTGATTAATCCACCTGTGCTTATAACAAATACTTCAATGCAAACCAACAGCTCCTTTATTGTGAGCTGCTCTGGATTCAAAATGACTAAATCTCCAACTCGACAAAACTGTGGCACAGACTAAAATCATTTTTAACAATTTTGGCTCACTATGACGTATGGAATAGGTGCTGACTTGTGTGGTGTCCAGATTCCACAGACTGATTTCTCTCCTCCCTGTTCTCTCTGCAGCACTACTTTCATTTGAGCAGTGATGTGGCTGATGGTGATATCTACCTCTATAATAAACCTGGAGGCCAGGGGACGGGAGGCAAAGGTAATCATACTGGCAACATTTCTGCTCTACCACAAGGGCGTGTGTGTGTGTGTGTGTGTGTGTGTGCGGTCGTATTTGTTACCTCTGTAGAACCATAAACACTGGCCTTGTCAGGACCAGTAGTCCCGATGGAGACCAGAGCCTGGTCCTAATGAGACAGAACATCATTTCTGATGAACTTCTTAGTATATGTAGGGCTCAGATTTGAATTGTGGCTTATTTTATTTCAAGTAAGCCTCTCAATTTTTCTGTGATCATGTCTAGTCTTAACGCTGAAGCTGAACATGATGTCCTCTCTGTTGTTATCTTCACTGAAGCATTTGGTTGTTGATAGTTTTGACTCAGATGCAGGAGATTAATGATGGTCGAGTTCCCTCAATTGAAACAGGCTTGGCACTAATACAAAATAAACAAGCTGATTATTGAGTAATCTAGCTAATTAATTTACAACAGAAATAAGCTTTAAATATGTGTTAGTCTTTGTTGTTTTTTACCTATACACATATTCACCATCGTATCGTAATAGCCACTTTTTTTGCAAAAATCGAGATTGAACAAATTGTAACACACTATTCCTTCAAAGATAAGGAGATCCTTTGTAATCATTAGAATCATGTGAGGTTGATGACTAGTTGCTAACAGGTGTGTCTGAAAAATGATTAATTACTTCACAAAATACTAATACGCATATCTCATATCAGGCACTTTGGTGTCATGATTGTCGACTGTTTTGCTCACTTGTGTCCTCCATTTTCACAGCAAAACAATATAGTTTCACTGTCATATTGTTCTAATGATCAAAGAGGGCATTTGAAATGGCTCTAAGGCCAAGCTGCACTTAGAGCGCCCCCTGCTGGGGGTTGTTTGCCTCACACTAGCATTGTCATACAAAATTAATAAATCATACATATCCAGTTTGCAATTTATCTTGTGGCAGTGTTATGTGTGTTTGCCCTAATTGCCAACAAAGTATTGCTATTGGAATTCAATGTAAATAGACACTCTTAGACTAAAAGCACTAATGCATGTTTGCCAAGAGCTGTGAAGTGGCTATGTGAAAAGTTGCAAACCTCTTACAGAGAGTGAGATAGTTGATGACAATTGACTTGTGTTGTTGCCAACGTTGTGAATTCGTTGCTATATTTCACTACTTTTCAGACCCTCTGCAACTTAAAATAAATAAATAAATAGAACTATCATCAGATCTTGCAAGCTTTTGGTGTAGCTTTAGCTACTTTCTGAGGAAGAAATCACAGGTTCTGCCACATGAGTTAACTGCATCCTGTTCTTTTCACTGCGGGCGGAGAGCTGGTCTGACTAGACACGGGGAGTCACAGACGAGGAGATTCAAGATTCCATTGTCATCATCCTGCAGAAACATCAAAGATGCAGAGCAGAATGACTTTTCAAGCTTAGCTTTAGATTATATTTGCTTTTTTAAAATATATTCAACTGAGAAATTTATAGATATAAACAAAAAATAAAAACTTACAAAAGATACACATGTAAAAGAAAGCTGCTCTTAACTTTCCATCTGATTATTCACTTTTCATGCAAATGCCGAAAGAATATACACTTGAGGACAAAATAATTAGCCCCCCTATGAAAATTTCACTGTATTTCCCAAGTGCTGTTAAACAGAGCAAAGAAACTTTTTCAAACTTCCTTGTTTTATTGTGGATGCTTCAATTATTTGACTTTGCACACAGAAATGAAATTATACCACAAAAAACAAAATCTACCAGGGCCAAATTTTTACACCCCCCTGATGCTGATAGTTAATTGTGTCTCCTTTTTGCTGGATAACAGCCTAAAGTGGTTTGTTGTAGTTTTCAACAAGTCTCTGACTCGTCTCCTGAGGAATCCCAGCCCATTCTTCTTTGGCAAATCTCTCAAGCTCCTCCAGATTTGGTGGCCTTCTGGCATGGACCTTCATCTTCAGTTCACCCCAAAGATTTTCAGTAGGATTTAAGTCAGGACTTTGTGCAGGCCAGTCAACAATGTTCACTTTGGTCTTCTGGAGGAAGTTCTTCACCAGGAGCGACATATGTTTTCGGTCGTTGTCGTGTTGGAAGACAAAGCGACGACCCAGACCCAGTTTTGCTGCTGACTGCTTCAGGTTTTCTTTCAAAATCTTCACATATCCTTCTTTCTTCATGATTCCTTCCACCTTGATGAGATTCCCAGTTCCAGACTCACTGAAGCTTCCCCACAGCATAATACTCACACCACCGTGTTTCACTGTGGGGAAGCTGTTCTTTGGGTTATACGCCTCTCCCTTCTTTCTCCAAACATAGGAATGTTTCTATGGACAAAGACCTCTAGTTTGGTCTCATCAGGCCAAAGGACATATAAATAATCTGTTAAAAATTCTTTGCTTTGTTAAACAGCACTTGGGAACTACTTTTAAAACAATAAAATTTTCATAGGGGGGCTAATAATTTCGCCCTCAGCTGTAATTAAAAGGCACCATTAACATGGGCAACATGGAAATGAGACTTGATGACGTCTAGTCCCTGTTACTAGCTACTTTCCATTGAAAGTAGTTGGCAACACTGTTGACCCGAAAATAAGCAGGAGTTTTGCCAATGTTTTTGTTTAATTTCATTGTCAGTTAAACAAAGACAATTGTTACTGTGCACTAAAAAAAATCAATCTATCTAGCATTACTGTGTAATGCATTTGTTTGCAACTTATTTATGGTCTTGAGTTTTACAGGAGTGGCTCTTGAAAAAAGTTTGCACCCCACTGACGTCAACATTAGTCAAGCAGTTAAGTGTTAACGTTATTCTATAGCGGGGAAATCATTTAATAGATAGTTTGCTCCGACTTGACGTTTCTCATCGACTCCTCACTGTTGTTAATCTGCTGATGCAGAGGTAGCACGAGGATATGCTGACAGTTTCTTTTTACTATTTATAACCAGCACATTAAATTTCTGAGCACATTTTCCTCTGCCTGTCTGCCATAACAAACCCCTTCACTCTTATTCTCCTCACAATTCACACACACACACACACACACACCGCTAATTTATTAGATGAGCATCAGCACTGCACCAAACCAAACCTCACACCCAGACACTGATCTCACATGTCTGTGCTGCTGCTGGTGTTCTTCCCTCAATTGTGTTTGCTTTTTAAAATCACCAGCCTAATTAGCACTGCTGCCAGAGACGACCAGCCTGTTGCAGGAAAGCATCCGAGTTGTTGTTTTGATTATATCCGATTTGTTCAAACCACAAGTGTATGTTCTGTTCTGCACTGCAGGCTGCAGGCCACTCTAAGAATGAGGTCATTCACTCATAAAAGGCCACGTGGACAGTCAGAGCTCTCAGTTTCATCATTGTCCCTCTCACATATCTAAATTACTTTTTTTTAAGCAAAGAACAGGTCTATTTCACATTGCAGTTTTCTGTCTATTTATTGGCACGCTTACATAATTTACTGGTATTTGAATCAGGTAGAGCAGACTGATCTTTAGTGGGTCAGTATGAATATGTGGCTGTTGAAAGTGAATAAATATCCATTTACAGTGTGATCTCAGTGAGTCTGACCAGAGATATATTGTTGGTGTCAGTTGAGCTGGTTTTGAGTGTTTTCAAACAGCTCATCTTCTGAATACAGCTGAATACAGTTGCCGCTGTATCTAGCCTTTAAACAACCTTTTCTGACTGGAAGCTGGAATTTTTGTCACTTTGTTGAACTGCTGTCTGTCCTTTACCAAAGACAATTCAGAACATCAGTACAAATGTGTTATTTTGTGATTTTTGTTGGTGTCTGAAATACTTCAGTATTCCAACAATCCCTGCTTCCCTGCAAAATAAAATTGCTCAATTTTCTCTCTGGAATTTTGTTCGGGGATTGAGAGATTTAGAAAGCAACACAAACTTCAGTTCCCTGTTGGAAGAAGCTGTTTAATGGTGAGATAAAGTGGCAGTTAGATTCTGAAGATACTACACACTTAAGCAGAAGTAGATTTTTATTGGGTTAGCCTTTTATTAAGTTGTCTCTGAACTTTCTCTTAAAGCTGTTCTTGAACTTCCTTGGTGCTTCCAACTTTAAACCCCCCAAGCTGAACCCCTGTCCACACACACACCAAAAGTGAATAATTCCAAATGTTTAAATGCAAAAATAAACAGAAGTTGTATTGTTTTAAAAGTATACATGGATAAAAACTATCCTTTGTTTCTATAAAATCAAAACCAAGGTAACTCTTGAGATATCGCCTTGTTTTCTTTTTTGATTCCAGGGAGTCTCTGGTTCTTTTACGTTTCTCAGGCATGATATTTTGTTTCAGGTGTAGCTGCCAGCTGACCTGATGAGATTTGCTTACGCAGTAATGGTCACAGAAGTTCAGAGGTCACAATTAGCTGAATCAATGAGAAGGTGGACCTCATTATCCAATATAGTGTGTGATTGGAATTTTCTTTATGTAATATGCACAAATATTTTAATAACCTCACAACTTCAGAGCAGGAAAAGCTCTGCACCCCCCCATGTGATTTCTGGAGCCCAGGTTGGGGACCATGGCTTCCTGTTGTTACTTTATGCCGCAGGTCTAAAAACATGACACTGCTGTTGTATGTTTGCCTGGACGCTCAACTTCCTTCCTGCCATAAAGCAGAGTTGTTGCTGTCACTTGACTGGTGCTGTATGATCTGTGTAACGCTGCTCTGTGGTTGTTTCTAATGTCGGTCCAGGAACCATGTCGGAGCTGGTTCAGCAACTCTTCCCTCCCTCTCAGTTTAAAGGTACACTCACCTTTTTTTCCACAGCCCATGGTGTTGAGTGAAGCCTGAGCTGCTGCTGGTTCTGTTTCCTCTGCTCTCAGCCCGTTTTTGTCATGACATTTCTTTGCAGTGCTGTTTTTCCCTCGCCATATTATAGTTTGCTCATCTTTGAGTTGCCTTTAGACCTCATTTAGACGTGGTATTAACATCCATCCTGAGTGATCCTATCATGTGCTCATCATGCTAAGTCTGGTCTACCAATATTAAAAAATGAAAATTTAGAATTTTATTTCTGTAAATGCCTTATCAATACTTTTAAAAATAATAATAAACAATCATGTGTACACAAAAGTAGCTTACTATTGGTTTGCACTGAGTGTGGTGACACTGAATTTGAATTAAACCAGTTTAATGACCATGGCTTTTATTCTTAGAACAGATATGCACTAAATGAACAATCTTCTACTTCAAAATAAAACCAAATAACTTTAGGTAAACACTATTTAAATGTCTAAACATATGTAGAGTTCTTAAAATTTAATTTCTCCACACACTTTTGAGAACCTCCCTGGTGATCTCGGGGCCCCATGAGCAGCCTCATAGTTTGCTTTTGCCTTGGGCTGGCTCTGGGTTTATACTTTACTTGTTTGAAAAACCGTGAAACTAGAAGGCTTTTTGCTCAGTATTTGAATTTTAGCTCATGAGTTTCAGAACAACCTTTGGTCATGAAGGTTTTTCTTTTTTTTGAATGAGCCTGATGTAGGTTTGAATAAATGTTAGCCAAACATTATAAATGATAGCCTCAGCATTGGGTTTGTGCTTGTTTTAAGTCAGGCAGCAGTTTTATGATGTGTGTGTAATGGAGTCCTATTTTAAACTTTGAAAGAAAAATTTCACCCTGTGCTCATAATGCATGTAGTGTGTGAATGGGCCGGGGTGAGAGTGATGGAGTAAATGACTCAGTGATGAATGATGGCAGCCTTGACTCACACATTGACTTCCATTGCTTTTAGTCTCTCTGAGGCTGTGAGGCAGCGCAGTATGAGATTTAGATTCCTCGTATCTCGGTCGTGAGGCTTGAACTCACTATTTAGAGCTGTTCAAACTGTTGAAGTAGAAGCAGCATCATCATTGTGAGAGATCACTGGAATAAATGGCTCTGTATGTCTCTTTCATGTGGGAGTTTAAATATAATTGAACTTGAAGATGTTTTAGATGTTTTATTTGAGTCAGAAGTGTAATGGAGGCTCGGTGTTATTAAATGTCAAATGATGCCATCCACAATGAATACCAACCCTGCTCTGTGTGTGTTTAAATATACAGTAAACCCGGTCAAACTAAAGCTCTGACTCTGAAAATTGAATGTAAAGCAGAACTATGCAGTAGTTTCACCCCAATTTAACAGCCTCAGAGTCATTCTGATGGTTACGTCTTGTTGTGGGGAGAGTGGGGGCTGCCTCTACCCCCTACTGTCTGTTTGAGGAAAACCAGCCTGCAATATCAAGGTCCAGAGAGTTTTAATGCAGTACTCCAAAACTGTAGGGGGCACTCCATGGGGAAAAAAAGGCAAAAAAAAATGACCAGAAGTTCCACTTTAATGGACCAAAAAGTGCATATTAGTTGGATGTAACCACTTATGTATTCTGGCCATGGTAGGGCTGGGAATCATTGCTGTTTCAAATACAATCTTTGATTTAGTTTGATCAGATATTTTAGTTTTCATACCAATTTTGCATGGTTGTGAAAGCGAGTTTACCAGAACTAATGCTGCATATTGTATAAAATTTGAATCTCTCCAACCTAATGCATCATTAAAAATATTGATGCTTACATAGAAATTTGATACCAAAATAGCATTAATGCTGTTTTTAGTTAATATGACCATAAGGTAATTTAAAAAATTGCCCAGGACTTGGCCTGCATGCACTGGATGACACTGAAATTCGAATGCATTTTTCATTTTAGGTCACGTTGAATCCCTCAGGGCTAACTAGTAAAACAACTCCTCACAATGTCAACATATTTCATCATTATTGGAAGTTTGAATGTCTAACATTACCTTACAAAAGTTTTCCCTTTGTGACAACTGACTGGAAGGTAACTGGCTCGCCAAAGTTCTTGCATCACTGTTCCAAAGCGTATTGTCGAGGAACACTTTTAAGTGAATGACAACAAAGTTTAGTATAATAACAACATATTACGAGACCAGGGATATTAAATGATGAGTTGTTGTTGTTGTGCCTGATAAATACAAGCACAATATAGTGAATTCACTTTGCCTGAGTAGGCTTCATCAAATGAGAAGATAGGAAGATGGTGTCAATTAAATTCCAAGTGATATGAATAGTTCCTTATGGGATTTGCCAAATTAATGTTGCCGTTAATGTGAGCGAGAAGCTGCTAAGCATCATAATTTATTCGCTGAATCAGTGTCCCATTCACATTTACCTTTTATGGGTATGTCAACTTAACCTCTCAGTGTAAAAATCCTGTATGTTAAATTTCAAGATTTGTGTTTCCATTTAGGTTTTTTATGCACAAATACAAAATGCATTCAAACAGACAAATGGAAACCCGAAAGCAGATAGTTTGCTCATTTACAGAAAATATGTCCATATACAAGGAATAGCAGTGATGAAAATTGAGAAAAGCATTTTCTTTTTTTACTTTTAGATAATGATGAAAGTGAGTGGAAGTGTCCTTGAAACCCTTGAAAGTTTGTGAAAGTTAAGTTGATATTTAGGTAAATGTCTCCCTTGTTTGTTATGACACCAACTACTGTTTCATGCCCTGCACTGCTTGATGTATGTAGAATACACAGAACGAATGCCGTCGTAATTACTAGCAGTGTTGTGGACACTGTCCTCTCTCTCTCTACCAATAATTTCTTTGCAGTTTGTTTATAAGAAGGAAAAAGAAATTGATTTAAATGGTGAATCCAGTATACAGGGCATCTGCCCCCCCTCTCTCTGCCGTTGCTTTCTCACTGTGTGCAGTAATAGCCAACACCACCATGTCGCCACTTAATGCATCCAGTCTCACGCAAACTAGGCAGCTTCACTTTTGTACAAGTAAGATGAAAAAACTAGAAATGTCAAAGGACTAAAAATGGATATTGAGAATCCCATTTTTGCTGCCACTGTGAAGCTCCATTGTGTTCACTCTAAACCTGCTGGTGCGGCAGAACTCAAGGATAAAATGACTGCGACGCCTTCACAATTAAAACTGAATTTTTTACATTATTCATGCTTAAATGAAAATAACTTTACTGTCACAGATCTTTGTGTGATTATGATGGAATATATATATAATATGGGAGTTGTTGGAGCCAGTAGAAATGTAAGAACAAGGCCTGAACAACTCAGGGGAAAATATCTAATTGCTGACAGATATTGCAATTACAGTGTGATTTATGATCATTGTTGGGGTCAAGCTTCAATTAAATATTCACTGTGCAATAGATTTGAAATGTGATTGAGCATTAACACACATGATTTACCGTCAGAAGAATGAACGACTCTATTTTCTCATCCTTGCATTGTATGAAATTGCGAATTACCATTAACAGTTAAAGCTGCAGTCTGTATCTCCTGGTAAATTTTCTTTTTTCCTGTTGTTGATGTTATTATTTTGCCTCTGCTTGGTCTTCATGCACAAAAAATATGTAATATCATCTGTATGATGCATCCTTCATGAAGCAAAGCTTTCAGACCTGACTGAAGGAGCACTAATGTCATTGTGTTTATAATTGAAATTTTGATTTAAAAAAAAAACAAAAACAAATTAACTACATATTGTTAATTTTGTAGTATAAACTTAATGTGAGTGAGAACTGGTTGGTCCTCAAACATGTCCTCTTGCTCTCTCAGGTATCGCCTGCATCGCCCTTTCATTTGTGGATGCCCATGGTCGCCCCCTTCTGGGTCCAACTCAGGACTGCACCCCGCTGCAGAAATCAGAAAACCGCGTCACCCCTCCTCACTCTGACCAGTTTGATGAGCTGACCACTGTGGTAAAAGTGGACTCTATCGCCGTCAGCTCAGGTACAGTTCAACATAAACTTTAATTATTATTTGATAATATCAGGTTGATGCTGCTAATTCAAGGGTCTTGAAAGATCAATAGAGTGTTAAAGGGATAATGTGGCTGTAGTGTGGTAATAAAATGATGAGAATGATGAGAATCAGACATTGCCTACTGTGCCACTGTCTCCATAAAGCACCCTGGGACCTGGACATTTACATGGCTGCCAGCGGGGACAGAAGGGACAACAGATTTTTAACTGCTTATCAAATATATTTGTAATGGTTTCACCAGCTTTTCTTTTGGTTATACTGCCTTTTCTGACTGAAAAGTGAAGTTTGTAAACTGCTCACTCCCTGCACCAAACTCCATAGAGAAAACTAGCGATTTTACGTCACAGCACACAGACGTTGTTAAAACCTTGCCACTTACGTCATTAAGTTGAAATGTGTCATCTTGTGACTTTGACTGTTTGAAGTCCTTTGTTCGGATTTAAATAAGTGACATAAACTTACCAAAACTAGACAGCTGTAGAGCATCAACTTTGGTGCAGGAGAGTAGGCAGTTTACAGACGTTTTTAAGGGCACCTTAGGCTATATAGTGGTACTGTCTGTTGAGAAACTGAGAGGGAAAAACTGTATTAAATGCTCCTTCTTGGCTCAATTCTACCTGATTTTTTAAAGAAAATCTAAAATACAAATTACCTAGACTAGACTGAAGTGTGATGGAGACAGCTGAGGAAATCATTAGCGTTACAAATGACACACAAACTAACATTGCCAATCCAGAGGGTTATCTAAATTTAACCCCAGTTTGGTGCTGTGCAAATGATGCTGCTGTATGAACTCTGCTTTCTTAACAGAGGCAGAATTGGTCTGGAATGTGCAATTTTATTTATGAAGTGTGGCACAAAGTAATATTTTATGGTCAAATTACAGTATATGAGCTAGCAAATGACTCATATTTTGAAAAAGACTTGACTCGGCTTCCAATTCCCTGTTTTTCAAGCTAAACCTGACCATGACCTTAGGAGAAAATGGGATTTGTGATACAGAAACAAATTAAAAATTAATTCATCTCTTTTTTTAAGAACAACTTATGTATCATAAGTTATCATACTCTTCCTTGAATCAAGTCAACATTTGACTTGATTCTGTTACAAGGTTACCTCAAGTCCCAGGAGTCATTTTACTTCATAAACTACACTCATAAAAATCATAAGTACATCATGAGCAAAAGCGCAGCTATTAAAATTTAAAATCCAAACATTAAATGTCCCTTAAATTGAACAAGTAATTCATCCTAGTTAATGAACACAACTTTAATATATGAAGGTTTTTTTTTTTTTTAGCCCACGAGGGCTAAATTTTTCACTGCGACACAGGACAATAAATCAAGCGACACTCCTATGCTGCATACAGGAAGTAATTCAGCAACATTGTGCTAACAAGCTATAATATGACTAACAAACACAAAAAAGCATAAAGACTTTCTTGTCCCCGCCTGCCCCTGCTCTGCTGCTGTATAGACTCAAACGCTCCCTCACTCAGGTCTGATTGCATTGCTTGAGAGAGCCTGGTTTCAGATGAAGGAACATACAAAAAATTTTACATGATTTCTGCTCATGTAGACCAACCAGAGGCACAATAATAATAACTACAAAAATCACCAGAAGTATAAAATGTAAGCAGTAGATCAGAGGCCTCAAACTCGCGGTTTGCTGGCCACATGTGGCCCCTCAGTCAATTTAATGGGGCCCACCACTTTTATAAAGTTCTCATTAAAACTAGTCCATGGTCTCTTTTAATAAACTTTAAACACTGAATTATATATACAAGCTTTTTTAGTGCTTTAATTGCAGTTGTCTTCATTATTATTGATTGAATGTTTCATTTTATTGTATTTCATTATTATTCTAAGCTTCATTTCAAGTTTTTATTGTGGACTACATATCATTTGATATCAAAACAAACACTTTTACTTTGAAGTGCTGTGAAATACCATCGTGAATGACCGACCCCCTCTTCAGCAGACTTGACATTCATTTGTTGCCTGATGATTTGAGTTTGAGACCTGGAGCAAAAGTCTGGGTCACCACAGAAGAATAAGAATTTTGAAAAAAAAGCACTAAACAGTTTTAAGAAGAATAATCCTAATCCTTTTGGAAACAAAACATCATGATGGAGGCTATCATTAGCCTCTGCCTCAAGGTATTGGTAATACTGGTAACCCATAATTAAAAATCACATTTCCCAGAAAGCCTGCTCTCTCTCTCTCTCTCAACTCATAAGTCTGTATAAAGTAATTAACTGTCTTTATCTATTTTATCACCTTAATATTGTTAGGTGCCACTGATCCCTGATTGCAGTGGTTCTCAAACTTTTTATACAAATGGAATTGCCTTTATATATATGTATGTATGTATTTTTTTTTTTTTGACAGAACCACAGCTGTTCGTACGCTTTGACATCTGGGAACAAGGCAACGTCAGCCCCTTACAGCTGAGTGATAAACTGCAGGGGGCGCTGCGCCATGCTCTCTGCGACGTCGTCATGGAGCTGAGAGTGCTGCCTCATCCTCTGTGTGTGGGCGTGTTGTGTCCAGCAACCAGAGCACAGAGAGAAGAGGCTAAAGGTGAGGTCATCATCATCATCATCATCATCATCATCACCAACATGCTCACTGAGTCATCTTTTCTGTCAAACTGCGGGGGACTGACATAATAATATTATGTAGCACAGTATATACAACCACCAATACACTGCAAAAACAGCCCTACTAGAAATAAGCCAAATATTTTTACATTTATTTTATTTTCTTCTTTGTTTTTTTTTTTAAATATGGCAATGGATGAAGCACATTTTCTTAAAACCTGCCTGTATTTGTAGCCACTTTAACAATGTAATGAACTGCAAAAGTAGAAAAAGAACAGGTCAAACACTAGACAAAACAGTTTAACATCTACAAAAGTGATGACGCTGCCTTCTTACTCATGACATTATTTTTAATTTTAGGCCAAAAAAAACAAGATAGATTTCCCTGAAACAAGGCAGTTTTGCTTTCTTGAGAATCATTTTTTGCAGTGCAATGTACACAATATTTTTGGATGTACTGTAAATCCAGCTCACCCTTCAATAATTTAAAGTGTGACACTATTTTTTATTTTCGTATTTATTGCCTGGTTATGGCTAAATAGATGGCAAACATCAGCCAACCAATTAAACAGTCTACTGCTACTAAATTAAGTTTAAATTTGTTCACAATTTTCCCCATTGAAACTGGCAGCATAGTTATACAATACATGCTCTATCTATCTAGGTTTCTGCTCCCTGATTCACATGAATCTCACCCACTATTTTGTGTTTTCAATATTTTTGCAACAAATGTATGAAACTAAGGGGCCTTCTGCAAGGAGTTTGCATGTTCTCCCTGTGGTGCGTGGGTTCTCACCGGGTACTCCGGCTTCCTCCCACAGTCCAAAAACATGCAGATTTGGGGACTAGGTTAATTGGACACTAAATTGCCTGTAGGTATGAATGTGAGAGTGAATGGTTGTCTGTCTCTATGTGGCCCTGTGATGGACTGGCGACCTGTCCAGGGTGTACCCTGCCTCTCGCCCTATGTTAGCTGGAGATAGGCACCAGCGCCCCCACGACCCCTCGTGGATAAAGCGGTAGAAAATGAATTAATTAATGAATGTATGAAACTGAAAAAACATACATGGATATAAACATATATATCTATATACACTTCATCTAACCTATATAGTCCTTGTTTTTGGTGTTGAATATTTTTCTTTTCCTTTCAATTGTATTTCTGCTTTGAAACTTGTAATATCTTTATTTTTTGCAACCAAATTCTTTAGGAACACGTGTCTCTATCCCTCACACAACAAAAGCACCTTCTCTCCACTCATTCCCCTTCTTACTGGTTTTCACATTCTGTCAGGGTTTATGATCCTGAAGACGATACCTGTTTAAAATTCTCCCACATTTTTCACACACACTGTTTTGCATACTGTATGTATTCTGCATACCTAACAGTAGTGTTGATGGAGTGGCACCGGGGCTGCAGACAGAACAGCTGTTCCAGTGTTAGTGTGACGTCTCACATCTGCTGTGAATGTGGGAGCAAATATATTCACAGGTGACACTTTCCCACTTCTTCCCATTTATTTGGCCACGTTTGAAAAGAGCAGCTGTGATGAAGGCCACGAGCTCGGATGTGCTCTGAAAAATGAGGTGTGCAAACTGGGCTGCTGAGTTGTGTGATATTAGCATCTTATTTAAATAGTTTGACAGCACAAAAAGGATTGAAAAAAGAAAAGATCTTTTGCTTTTCTTGTTCCTTCACGTGTTAAGAAATTCTCCAGTGTTTCCAGAAATATTTGTTCACTTACAATTCTGCAAACCTAAATATACAAATCAATCCACTAAACAACTTCTTATACTACAATACATCTGTCTGTCTGACTTTTAATTATTTCGCTGTCCAACAGTTCGCTTTACAGGCTTCAAACTCGGCAGATAACTTACTAAGGGCACCAGTGTGTGCAGTGCTGACTTTGGTGGTGTTTGGATTATAAATGCAAGAGCCATTGGTAGAAATGTGACAAATACATCATTAAAAAACACAGCTTTCACCCCCTCTTACACAGCGCACACCCAGCACACATCCATAATAGTAACTCTGACCATTCAAATACACCAGAAATACTCTCACAAACACAAAAATACACAAAAACAGGGACATATTGATAGAGACCTGCACCTGTATATTCATGGTGCGTTCAGTTTCTAGTTGGAACTCAGAATTTCTGAGCTTCCGTGTAAGGAACGCCTCTTGAACAACCTTGCGTACCCCTGCCACCCATAAAAACACTGCTTTTACTGTTTTACAATAAATCAAATATACACATAGTGCTGTTACATTTTTAACAGGAGACATGTTGCTCTGCTAACAATGGCTCACCCGAGATAAGTTTCTGACTGCCCAACTGGAATGCGGAGATCCTGGAAATGAGTTTCGACTTAGCATCAGATCTAACACAGCATCAGTATAACAAAGAACACTCAACAACGCTATACAGCACTAAAACAATAGCAAAAATGGCACTTAAATTTGTCTTGACCTGTGTGTTGTACTCATTCCTTCTGTTTCTTTAGCACTGCTGAATCCTTTGCCTGAGGTGAAAGAAATGAAGGACAGTCCCAGGCAGCGCAGCAGCTCCCGAGTGTTTAAAACCAGCCCTTCGCCCATTTCCTTAACTCAAGCCTTGGGGAGCACAACCATGACAGGGACCAGCACACCTGAGTCCACCACACCCACTGGGAAGAGCACCCGCCGCAGTTTCTGGGACATACTGGTCAGTTCTGGTCATTTTCTGTGTAGACTCATCAGCAGCTATGTTAGTTTTAATAGGATAAGAAAATTACCCTACCAGCCAATTGTCTTTGGAGATTAATAAAAAAAAATAAAAAACACAATAAAACAATTAATTCTGATCATGGAAAACTTGGGGGGAAAAAAAATCTGTGTATAAAAAACAAACAAAAAATGAACCAGCTCAGATCCTCAGATTGAGCCTTATATTCACTGTTGTTAACCCCAATTAACCAATCAATCTTTATTAATTTAGGGCTTTGAATAAAGCAAAAAACAAAAACACCTCCCACCCTCACACATACACCCACCCAGATAAAGGAAGATAGTGCTGAGGAAACTCAGCTATCTCACCAGTTAAAGATAGATAAATGTATAATAGTAAAGGAAATGACAATGAATAAATATACAAATAGACAAGTAAAATGAATGAAAATGCAAAATCCTAAAATCAAATCAGCCAAAAATGAATAGAGTGAACTAAAATTAACTGAAAGGCTCATGGAAAAATGGCTTCTTTTCTTTCCTAGCAGAGTAAACCAGATTCATCAGAGCTGGGAAGCCCAAAGACGACCGATGACATAGTGCAAGAGAAAGGGGAGGAGGGCCGAGCCGCTCGACGACGACACAAGACAGAGACGATCAAGCAGCAGTGGAGCCAAGAGAGGGCTGCCACTCTGGATCTGGACCAGGCCCACAGGTGGAGTATCAGTGGGAAGATTCCCATCCAGCTCATGTAGGTTCAGGATCAGCTGGAAGTAGGGCAGAACAATTAATTGAAATCAAAATCGCAATACAGCCTACAGCACGAGATCGCGCCACATTTCTTAAAGCCAAAATGTGTGTTAAATTACCATTTTCCTGACATACACACGTCATATTCTGCAGACTGAAGAACATTTACAGGACAAATATCACAGTGTGCACATATCACACAGTGACTGGTGCAGCATCTTAAGTATTTCGTCTCTGTGATGATGTCATCAAGGTCATGGTTTACTACTACTCCTCATCTGGTGTAGTATTTCTTGTGTGCATGTCTTTATATTAATAGAATAATGTTGCATTATAAGTTCATTTTTTATTGTCAGCTGTATAATGTTCCATATCAAAACAAACGCTTTTATTCTGGAATTCTGGTTATTTGGTTGTGGAGGATCTTAATGATTTTAAAGGCCTCAACATAACATACAAATATCTTCTCTGGTCTCACACTTTGATTCGATTCCATGTCGCTGTGCATCTTCAGTTTTCTATTTTAATGCACATTTTCTCAATCAATGTAGGGAATATGAACTTAAATATGAATTTAAACATTTCTTTGCAGGTGAAATTAATATTTTTTTTATTCCCCAAAAACAAAACTAATGCTTCTGCAGTCAAGCTGCAGCTTCTAGCAAATGGAAAACTAACCAGAAATATTTCATTGCTGTAAGTAATAATGTGCTTTAACTGGAGCGATATAGAATCATCAGTGTCCACAACATGATGCATCTTAGAAGTGTTTATTTTCAACCCACAGCACAGACAGACTGTAGTGTTGGATCTTTTTTGCCCTTTTTCTTTTGATATATTAATAATTTAAGTTTTGTTACATGACTTAATTTTTTGTGAAATCAACTTTTTTGTTACACTTACTTTATTTTAGTGCCTGCATTTATATTTTCCATATGCAATAGATAGGAAATGTTTGTGTTGCTACACTTGTTTTAGTATTAGACTGGGGAGAATAATTTGTATGTAGTGTTTTACAAACCAAAACCATCTTCCCCTAATTAGACTCAGACCTCAGCATCAGGCTTTGTTGTGTTAAACATTTCTACTACATTACTATGAAGTTTAACATAGTCATGAATTTCCTGCTTTTGAAAACTGAGAATTCACTCAAAGCTGATCTAGAACCTGTTAAACACCCACAGTTCCAGTCTTTAAGGGTTTTAATGTGCTTTAACTAATTAAATATCATTTAATGTGTGTGTGTGTGTGTGTGTTTTTTTTTGTGTGGCTGTGTAGGAGGCAGTTGTCTCATTTGGAGGAAGGAGATGCAGGCACATTACACCCCGTTTACCAGGTTACGTGCCAGCCTTGGATCACTTTCATGGCTAAACTTGGTAAGTGTTAATTTATGGACTAAAATTACGTTCAAACTCATCATATGCTTGTTAAATATACCAACCTTTTTGAAGTTTGTACGTTAAAAATAAAATTCTCTCATGTCTTTATACATGATTTTAATGGACAGTGATGTTTTAATCACAAAGAGGCCACATAGAAAATAAGAAAATTCTGCACTATTTGCAAGTCAAGATATGTATTTAATCCATTCACATGATGATTCTGATACTGATTCTGACATTGACTTGGCCCTGATTTCCAACTAGAGTTTCTTTTAAACATCACATCAGAAGCTCAGAATCCCGGTGACCCTGATTTTCCAGCCGACATTCTCTGGTTCTCTTATATCTTTGTTGTCAGAATGTGAATACAACTTCTCCTGATCGCTTTATATCGTCTTGTTTGTGAACAGGCTGTCCCTCCATCCAGCAGTGCACAGTGGAAATTGCCTCCCATTTCCTGCTCTCCTCCGTCTTAGCGGAGGTGGTCAGTTTGGTCACTTCTCTGGCCAGTGATACAACAGTGAAGGTGTTTGAAAAGACAAGGTAAGCAAACATTATTACACTGACACAGTGTGTAAGCATTAGTGATATCTAATGATGACTGCAGATGGCATACAGAGTAAATATTATATAAAATTTTGTCAGCCAAAATAATAGTAAAAAATAATAGTAGTAGAGCCCTAGAAATCACACGACTTAATTGTCTTCAATCCACTTGTTTAACAAACATAATAAATACTGCTAAGTTGGCAGGAAAGGCTTCTGGAAATTAACCAGTGCAGCTTTTTAAGTTCTTAGAATGAGTTCACTGTGTACTTACAAATCCTTGGAGAATGAGTAAAATATCGCAGAATCTTACATTCTTTATCTGATCCTAATTACACCCCCGAGTGCTTTTCACAAGTAAGGAAACAGCCGGAGGGGAGATTATTCCTGACCAATAGCATCACCACCAGGGGGTCAGTACAAGGCAACTGCAGAGTGGCACAGTGCAAAACTACCTTTGGTCAATCATCTTTTTCAGTTAAAGGAATTAATTTTTGGAATGCCCTACCAACAGAAATTAAAACACTAACTGAATTTAAAGTGTTTAATAGAAAGGTGCCAAAGGAACCAAATTTGTGATCACTGACTGTGGATTATAGGATTTTGTATGCACATATTAATTGATATTTTTTTGCTGTATATATGTAAATGTTTTGATTGATTGATTTATTGATGTATTTTTGATTATAGAAAAGCCTAACCAGGGACAGAGATTGTAAATTAGCCTTGGCTAGAAATCTTAATTTCAACAAGATATTGAAATTAATCACCATTAATCAACTTGGTTGGCAGTTAAGGGGAAAACTCAATGGTAAATCAACTTACAATGATCGTGCCACATCTTTGTGAGATACAATTAAGCTTTTATAAGTGTCATAGTGTTTCTCAAAATACAGTAAGGCTTTACATTTTAGTCCAACATGCCTTCACACCAGGAAAACTTAACTTCCTATTATTTGTCTTTTACACTTACTTTGAGTGTGTTTTATCGCAGTGATCCACCATAATTTTTAATGAAAACACCTGATGAAGAGATGAGCTGCCTGACATTGCCTGGTATATATGCTGTTGGTTAGACAGTATGTCTGTAGATGTGAACAGCACCACTTCATGCCATAATTCAAGATTCAAGAGTCTTTAAAGTCTATTCTGCTATATGTGCAGTGCATACAGAGGATTGAATTTTTTTTACCCTTGGCAACACATATGGTATAGAGTGTACAAATATAAATTTACTTTTATATGAAAAAGAGCAAAATACACAATATCTACAATAATACAGCTAAGATACAAGGTGTTTTGTGTTTAAATATATTTACAATCGTAGTGCAAATATTTGTATTTATATTTGTAGGGCAAGAAGTAAAGCAGCATTTGTTGATGAGGTGGTGGTTAGGGTTGGGGATATGTTGGGGGTCGGGGTTTGAGGTTCAAAATGGTGTTGTTGTGGTTTTGAGTGTTGACGTAAGCTACCTGTTACTGGTACAACAGCATCTACAAAAATAGACTGCGCAGTCATGACAGACACAATAAGACGACCTAAAATCCTCATTGTAAATAAATAAATAAAAAAACAGAGCCACTGAAACTAGCACAAAAGCAAAAGAGAATCTTGCTCATTAGTAAACACTACGTAAACAAGGAAAGTGCACTTTGAAAATGTTTCTGACTCTGAGCCAAAGTAGTATTTGTTTGTGTTTGTGTCTGTAATCCTGGATAAGTGATAGAAAAGAGACATTTCACTAAGCACGGTAATGATCTTGTGGATGAGACTGAAGAGGCGGCAGCTCGTTGAATTTGGCCCTTGTTTACATAAAAACTGAATATTTTCAGTGTATCCCTACTATGGCACTGCCTTGTCAGTAGGATTATAATTATTTCAGGCTTCTTGTGTTATTATTCTTATTCATTATGTTACTTATTTTATTGCTGTGTTTTTGATTTTTTAATTGAATTACTTTTATACGTGTTGTATTGCAGTTAAAAAGATAGATAGATAGATAGATAGATAGATAGATAGATAGATAGATAGATAGATAGATAGATAGATAGATAGATAGCTCGATAGATAGCTCGATAGATAGCTCGATAGATAGCTCAGTAGATTACTAGCTGGCAAAATAGCTAGATTGACTTCTAGCTAGCGAATTAGCTTTATAGCTGGTGAAATAGATAGCTGGAAAAATAGTTCAATAGATATCTAGCTGTCAAATTAGCACAATAGATAGCTAGCTGTCAAATTAGCTCAATAGATAGCTAGCTGTCAAATTAGCTCAATAGATAGCTGTCTGTCAAATAGCTCGATAGATGGTGACAAATGCTGAAAAATTACTTCAGTTAGTAACAGCTAAATAAATACATTTGTTTCATTCAAACTAAAGTAAGAAGGACATTGTCATATAACTCAGTAAAAATAACTTTATCAATGAAATTCATTAAGATGTTTCCATTTGAAGTAATTTTCTTGAGTTTGTAAACCATTTTCCTTTTTTCATTGTAGTGAATTTGTGAAGGAACCTATTTGTTTGGACTTTATTAATGAATTTGTGACTCATTTCAGCTTTACTTTGTATCTGACTTTGCATGACTTTATGTCTCGTCTTACCAGGCTAAATAGATTTTCTCTGTCACAGTTACAGCTGCTTTTACTTCTCAGAAAGCAGCTAATAGTCCCACTGCCAATATGGCTGCCCTATATGAGAAACTACAACGATATTATCAGCCATTATGTTGTTTTAAGTGCTTTCACAACATTTATGTTATTGTTATTTTAAGCAATATTACAGCAGTCTGTGTCCTCACTTTGTCCTCAGTATCTCAGAGCAGTATATATGTTGTGTTATACTGGTATCACAATATTTGTTTTCTTGTATCTCTTGAATCTTTGCAGTTGTCCCACATCTGGAGACATGTTTGTCCCATTTGCTCACGCCCAGAACTTGAGTCAGCCTCCAGACACGACAAGGAGCTTCATTCTCATCGGCCGCAACTTCAGTCAGTGGCAGTGTAGCACAGAACAAGGTAAAAGCTGAAGCCAGTGTCTCTACACCTTCTCCTACATGTATAGTGCAATAAATATTTGATCGTTCAATGATGCAGAGTTTCTCTTCCTCACACATTATAGATGTTCAAAAATAGAGGCTGGGAATATGTGAAATAAATTATAGCTATGGAGTAAAGACTGAATATGGTTTCTCTCCGGTCTTCTCTTGGAGATTTTTTTTTTTACGTGTGTCTAATATATGGCTTAATGATGCACTGTAGCTTTCTCTGATGCACTTAACACTTCAGTGATGTACTGTTTATCCAACAAGTGGATTGATACCTGCGCATTTACGTTAATATTCTGAACACACACACTGACAAACAGCGACATTTATTTGCTTCAGTCCCCACTCCAGTGGAAATATCGGTCTGTTTGTGTGTTGGGTTCCTCCTGCAGACACGCTCCCAACATTTCAGATAAATTTACATGATTTCACTTAGTGAATTTTTTAATCATTCACATTTGGTCATTCTTGTATCAGGTGACAAAGTCAGAAGAGGGATTTTTCTGTGCTTAAATGGTGGCTTAAATGTCAGGACTAGGTGAAAATGTGCCAGCATGCACACTAAAAATTATTAAGCTAAATGGAACTCAGCCATCATTATTATTTTTTTGTCCAATCTAAATGCAAAGTTACATGTAGAGGCAAAGTCCCAACCAGAAGTATCCACAAGTACTACCTGAAAAACCAGCCATGCCTAAGGTAAAGAGGGTTTTTTACCTCTTCATTCTCCCCTCGAGGTTTATTTCTGTTTGTTTTTACACACACTACAAACTGCTGTTGGAAATGTGATGTTCCTGTAAATGGCCATTTGTGAGTGTAAACTATAAAAACAGTGCAACTTCAGTGAAGAATCAAACAGTATGAGTTTCCTGGACAGCTGGTCACAGCTCCTCAGTGTGACTCATCCGTAGCCTCATCATCATCACCATCAGCTCTTTTGCAGTTTGGACACGTTCTGGTTTTTTTTTTTTTGTTTTTTTTTTTCCACAAGCCTCTTTAGATTTTGCTGCTCAGAGGAGCTTCTGTCTCACACATTAAAATAGACCTGTGAGGTTTTGGTAGCACTGGAATGAGTGGAAAACACAGAGTCCTCATTAATTTCAGCTATTGATGCAAACCTCTCTTAAAAAAAATAAAAAAATAAAAAAAAATAAGCCATTCTCAACTTTGGCCTCAACATATTACACAGTACACTACACTGACCAATAAAATATGTCCTTACAAATAGAAGTCCTCTTCAGGTAAGTATACTATACCATGAATAGAATGTAATGTTTCAGGTACCAGAAGTGCTCAATTTGCAGAATATCTCCTTATTTTTACTGAATTCCAACTCCAGTACACTGGAGTTGGAATCCAGTAAATACAATGTGCGTTTGCCTGTTATCAATACTTTATTGTACTGTCAGCCCCACACATATTCACAACTGGGAAAATGGCAGAGGAAAGTGAAAATGTGCAGAAAATGTGGATATAAACTGCCTGAAGGAGGAAGTATACATTTAACATGTTGCCATCTTGAAAACGCCCTTCCCCTCTGATCACATGATCATTTGAAAAAAAGAAAAAAAAAGCCACTATGATAATATTTTTCCACATCCGTGCTACATTTATGTTGTCTGAAAGTTTGTGAATTGGGTCATTGAAAGTGCTTGAACTTTATGCAAGAAAGAAGTTGATATTTAGGTAAATGTCTTCCGCCACGGATGTGCCCTTGTTTGTTATGATGCCACCTACTATTTCTTGTGCCCTGCATTGCTTGATGTACCCAGACTAAACCTACGCAGAACATATTCTTATTTTCAGTGATATTTATTGTACTGTGAAAACCTTGTACCTTGACATCTGTTGTGTGATAGTGCAGAACGTAAAGGTGGTGCTGGTTTTTATCTCCTTTATATACTGCTGGCTATCATAATCTATAAGAAGACATCATTATTTTATAGCTGATTTAATTGCATGAATAAAAGGAAAAGTACTCACTGAGTAAAGCTGTCAGATACATGATGTTCAGTGAAAATATTGGAGTAGAAGTATAAATTAAATTAAACTGTACTGAAGCATTAGGTGAAATAATTTATTTCCTTAAAATCCACTGCTGACCACTGTTAACATGGTGGATCTGTAGGATTATATTTCATCTTTTGCAAAGTGTCTCACTTGTATCTTTTGTTGGTGTTTTTGTTAGTTTTTTAATGCACTGCTCTTTTTCTGCTCTGAACTCTTGTTGAAAACAAGATTCAACCACTGCATTAATCAAATTACCTTACATTAAAACTCTCACAAAATTATAATTTGGAAGCACATTAGAATTGCCATTAGCGGTAAAGTGGTTGAATTTAAAATCTTGTTACCGGATCTTTATCACAAGGCTTTGTGGGACTTACAGTTTTATGGGACTCTGACACTTAAATTGAATCTCACATGTTGGAAATTACTCAGCAAGTCATCTGACATTGTCTGTGCAACAAATAAATTATTATTTTTGACACCATGTCATTAAAATAAGTATATATAGAAAGGTGACTCGAATTTATATTCAATTCATTATTATTTTTTGATATTTGTTTTATTTTCTCCACCTTGATATACAGTAGAACAATATTTCTTAATAGTACAAGAGGAAGCTTGTGTAAACTGGTGGTACACATTCCTTAGTTTAAAAACCATGGATTTAGAAAATGAACCTAATTCTTACTTCATTTATAACATTATTTAACATTTCTCTGAGGACTTTATGGCTTGAATTGCTAGTTTCATTTCTTCAGTATGGCATGATGATGATTTCTTTAAAGATTCAAGTGGAAAACTGATACTTTCAAAATGGTGCCTGAACCAGTACAACTTCAGCACATTTGACAAATGTCAAATTAAACATTAATTTTATTTCATTGGAAACTCAAATGTGCTCTTCAAATCAGACAATTCAAGTGCAATTTTTATATATGTAAATTGTGGAACAAACATATTGTATGTAAAACAACTGTATAACAGTGTTTTCTTTCTTGCACTCCACACAGAAAGTGTTTTGGAGGCAGCAGCAACATTGGGCCAGTGAAATAGACAGAATAAATATACTTATAGTTAAAAAAAACACATGGTTATAGAGAAATTTAAATAATGTTTTATTATGAAAAATGAAAATACCAGCTAACTCAATATAAGTATGTGCTATAACAGTGAATAACCTAGTAGCAGCATGTTGCTAACAGCTGTGCGTAGTATTGAGGAGGAGGTTTAAGCATGATGGGTACTCCACCATGCTCTGCTTTGATTCTGTTTCTCTGTCCATGCCTAGCAGCTTTCTAACTTCTCTGTGTTATTTTGCAAGTGTCTGCTTACATTACTTTCTTTCTCACTTTATATGTATGTGTGTTTTTGTGTGTGTGTGTGTGACCGTCCATGCCGCCTCGCTGTTTGCACCATCTCTGTTTGCCTACAGAAGATTGTTCAGATGAGGAAAACACCCCAGTGCTAAATAGATTCACACGTAAGTTTGCCCTCTCAGCTTAACATGTTGATGCTGATGGGTTTTATTAAACTGTAATTTTTTGTGTTTTCTTTATGTATCTACACTACCACTCTAAGGTTTGGTAATGGTTTTTCTTTATTTTCATGACTATTTACATTGTAGATTCTCACTGAAGGCATCAAAACTATGAATGAACACATATGGAGTTATGTAATAAACAAAAACCTATGAAAGTCTATGTTTTATATTTTAGATTCCTCAAAGTGCTGCAAATCTTTGGCCTTCTCTCATTGAGCTTCATGATGTAGTCACCTGAAATGGTTTTCACTTAAGCTGTGCCTTGTCAGGGTTCATTTGTGGAATTTCTTGCCTTATTAATGGGCTTGGGACTATCATTTGTGTTGTGCAGAAGTCAGGTTGGTACACAGCTGACAGCATTATTTTATTGTTTACTGGCAAGAACCAATCAGCTAAGTAAAGAGAAGCAACAGTCCATCATTACTTTAAAAACTGAAGCTCAGTCAGTCCGGAAAATTGCAAAAACTTTCAATGTGTAGTGTATTGGTCAGACAAAATGGCTTTAAAGTAGCTTAGTAAATCGTAAGTTGTCTGTATTTATATAGCACTTTTCTTGTCTTGTCAACCACCCAAAGCTGCTCAATGCTACAGTTCTGCCATTCACCCATTCACTCACACATTCTTACAGTGCATCTCTGTTCAGCACTCTACCTACCGCACATCTTTCTTAATTATTCACATGCTGCTGTCAGGAGGAACTTAGGATTAAGGCCATATCCACACGAAAACGGAGCAAAACCGTAAAATGTCAGAAAATGTTGATTGGTGTATACCGAAGCTGGAAATTATCAAATATCAAATGTTTGTCCACAAACCAAAATTATTTAGCTTTAAAGATTTATAACTAAAAAATATTCACATTTAACTCGTGAAACTGTTGAACAACTGAGTTTTTTTGAGCAGTAAAATTCAATTCTGAAACTTTTTGTGGAGACTTCAACCTGTGAACCGTCTAGCGTTACGTTGATTATATGATCAATTACTAAATTAATCATAATCGATTCACTGGTTTGAGTTTTTTTTTCAATAATTAAAACAAATTCTCTTAAAGGCAAGGTAACGCCTCTGACACACTACTGGCAGGGAAAATTGCTGTGTATCCCCATAGACATACTGTATACACTAGACAATAGTGTGAATGATTTTGAATAAATATCTAACTGTGATTATATTAACTGAAATTGTGATTGCAATATAATGTGTCATATAAGATGGAATAATTATTCTCATTTTCATTTAAATAACATATTTAAAACTAGAAGCACCGAGAGAGCGCAAACCTCCACCAAGCAATGATAAAGAGTCCTTCCTTGATTCCTGGATCCAGATGGCGATCCGGATCAGCACCAAAATCTAACCATGTGTTCCTTGTCTCATTATACACCATTGCTGAAAATGTCATAAAAATCTGTCCAGAACTTTTTGAGTTATTTTGCTAACAGGCAGACAGACAAAAACAAACGCTGGTAAAGGTAATGAACTGCAGTGCCATTAAATTGCCACAAGGTTGCAGGACATTCACATAAATGAATGTAGTGCTGCATGTGTGTCATGTGATCAGGCTCTGCAGTGAGCACTTCGGCATATAATGATTAAAACATTCTTGTATCCAGCCGGCGTTTCGGATCAGCACCAAAACCTAATCATCTGTTTCTTGTCCCATTACACACCTCTTCTGAAAGTTTTATCAAAATCTGTCAAAATCCATAGATTTTTGAGTTATTTCGCTAATAGACAGACAGACAATCAGAGA
Organism: Brachirus orientalis; assembly: GCA_016785285.1. Classification (NCBI taxonomy): domain Eukaryota; kingdom Metazoa; phylum Chordata; class Actinopteri; order Pleuronectiformes; family Soleidae; genus Brachirus; species Brachirus orientalis. The sequence continues at coordinate 112,329 of JAFBJR010001097.1, read as the reverse complement.
GACAGACGGACAGACAAACAACACAGGTGATGTATGATATTTGTGCAGATTTGTGAGAAACAAAGATGTTTCCTTCAGTCTGTAGAATAGGCCAGGACAATATTTATTCTAAAATTTTAATTTGGCACACATTTTTGGCTTTGAGAAATATTGCATTAGGCCATATTGCGATTTCAAATCTAAACCTTCCACTGAGGTTGGCAGAGTGTCAGAATTTTCCTCTCATTCTACTTTGATTTCAGAAAGTAAATTGACCAGTGTTGCTGCAGAACCAAAATTTCACAAGTAAAGTGATAAGAAACCAAAATGATCTTTTGGCTGCTGTTAGTTGAAATGGATGTCTACAGGCTGGTGCACTCAGCCAGAGTGCTCTCTGAAACACCACTATACAATTAGAGTGGACTGAGTGTCTCTGTTGTTCTAATAGAAGGATGTTTCTGTTGTGAAAAGATTGAATGTCCACGTCACATCAGTTTCGAGAACAGAATCTCTCAGTCTGTAGAGCAGAAAGAAAAGGTCTGGAAAGTATGAAATTACTTTTTTTTTTCTCCATAAACTAGTGGTTAAATGTGACCTGATCGATTCGAGTATCTACTGACACCGACAAGTCAGTACTGGTGGAAAGAGTTGGTCAAGCATTGGATTTAGTAAGTTGAAAGTGCTTGAATTTTGAACGAGAAAGAAGTTGATATTTAGGTAAATGTCTCCCTTGTTTGTTACGACACGCCTACTGTTTCATGCCCTGCACTCCTTGATGTACATAGACTAGTCCAACACAGAACAAACATCGAGTTGTAATTACTAGTGTTGTCACGTCTGCTGTTGACGTGAGATTCCATGCAGAACAATGACTGAGTCCTTGGAAAGACTTAGAATTTGATGGCGATCAAAGTGTGGGAACCCTGTTAAACCTACTAAGCTAATATAGGTTATATTCTTTGGCTGTCTAGTATGAAAACCTGTGATACCTCATGCGTCTGTAGGGCATTGCTTTGACAGAGTATGGCTGTATATGACGTTCTCAGATGAGAACATGTAAAGCATATACACTGATAAACCTGGGAGTTCATTTATATGTCATCACTGAGGTGATGGTTTAATTTTTTACCCCAACACTCTGTATCCTGCTGCGTTCTTAAACAATTCAACCTCAGTTCGGGAAAACATTTTCAGAGTCATGCTGTGAAAAGTAAAACTCTCTGATGTCACAGTTGAGGCACACAGTGATGTTTTATTTCAATATCATTGGCTTCATGATCTGTGTGTGACAGACTCATTAATAAAGGTGTCAATCAGCTTCAGTGACTGCTGTAAGCTGTGAGCTGTTACTCAAGGCCTCTTTTTTTATCTCAGTGAACATTGTGCTTGTCAGGCTGTGTGTACTCTTTATGGCCTTTTCTGTCATAGACACTGACCTTGTCAGGACCAAACCAAAACCTTGTCCTAATGAGGCAGAACCTCATTTCTGACGAACTGGCTAAATTCAGGCTTAAGGTTTGAATTTTAGTTAGCTTAAGATAAGCCCAGGCTCCAGCTGCAGGTCAGAAAGTGAACTGTTGAGTTCCTGCTGTACCTGTCAGCAGGCTAAGAGCAGAGGTTACAATGAAGCGTCAGTGTCAGACAGTGGCACAGGGATAAAAGAAAAATCTTTTAAAAATGATAATTTTTTTTCACTGAAATAGATTCCTCAGCAGTGTGTCTTATTTGTAGACTTTGTCGTCATTACAAAACCAATTCCCTACTCATATTCAGTCTTTAGTAAATTCCCTCTGGTTTCATAAGTTGGACCATCCGACTACTTTCAAATTGTTTAAAAGGCACAGTGTGATTGTTCAATTCACATTTTTAGTTAATTTGAAAGTATTTAATTGCTTTAGACATTTACATTTGAGTTGAAAAATATGACACATTTCAATAAAATGTAAAGTGACATAATGTGAACGTTTGTTTTTTGCCCGCAGCCCATCCACAGAATTCATTTTTGGCCCATTATAGGGAAGAATTTATTCACCCCTGGTTTAGACACTATAGACATTAACTGGTTATGGTTAAGGTTAGGGATAAGGCTTTGTTTAGACTGAGGTTAGTGCAGGGTTAGTGTCCAAAGAAGAATAGCTATGCAAACCTGCATATGTGTTTTCTGCCAACATATTTTTTATTTTTTTGTCTTCCTGATGATTGATTATCTGGGCTTGGGACTGGCACTAGGAGTATAATAGGTGTAGCCCTCATGGCTGGGGTCTATTTAGCAATGGGGTTTGGGTACCTTGCTCAGGGGTACTTCAGCCCATGACCTGGTAAAGATGTTGCCCAGTGACTTTCTTTTCAGTTGACATCACATTAATATCGACAAGATTATTTTTTTAACTTTACATTTCAATTTTAGTTAAGAGATGAAGTAACATACCTTGAAACTGGAATAGTGTTTGATCACTCACAATGTCTCATCATTTTTTTCCTCTGTTTCTGCTATTGAAACACATATCTCCAGCATATTATATAAAGACACTGGTGGTATCTGAATAACTAAAGTAGAAAGAACAGAAGCAATTTCCAATTTCTTCTCTTCACAAATGTCTGTAATTCAAAGAGCAGCATTAGGTTTTATTCTGCCATTTCTCAGAGAGTCCTGATGTAATTCTGTGAATTTACCCTCTCAGATCCACTTTTACCTCACTGTTCCTTGACTGGACAGGCAAAGAATAGGTTAAAGACTGACCTGTCTGTGTTAAAGCACGAGTCACACTGCTGCTGTTTCTGGCTTTGATTCTTCCCTCTCTTTCTGTCTCTCTTCCACACAGCTCATAAAGGCTTCCAGCGCTTCGAGGCTCTGGAGCAGAGTGACTGGTTTACTCTGGGGCAGGCCGGGGCAGGACTGGCTCCTCGCCAGAGGTTCCTTTTCATCAGAATCCTGGAGAAAAAGGTGACTTGACACATATGAGCCTTTGTCATATGAACATCCTGTTTGTGTTTAGCTGTGACTACATTTCCAGACAACTCTTTCCTGGAGTTTTCTGATTCTGATATTATAACAATCATTTGGTCAGGTGACTCTGTACAGCTATAACTGGTCAGTGGACCTGGGCACCTCCTTGAATCGGGAGTTGGTTCGCCTTGTTAACTGGCAGAATGCGAGGGCCCACGTTGTCCACTGCCTGCTCAACCAGAAGATGGGCCTCTTCCATCACTACTGCTTCTCTGATGCACCGATCCATGAAATAGATTCCAAGCAGGTAAAATACTCAAAATGTCTTCTAATGTGAGTCAGATGAATAAAGGGAGAAAAGATTTTTAAAGATGTTGTCCAATCCAAAGCATTAACTAACACTGACTAGTCAGTTAATTTAAAGATTGGTATTTACTTGAAATCAGTAAAACTAAAATGCTATCCTGGATATTTTGTATAATTTTCCTTTATTCCAAAGAGGATATAACTTTATCTGACTGAATGGGATTCAGCTTCACAGGTTAAAACAGATGGGTGTCATCTGCATATAGAAATGTAAGTTCTACTATGTGATAATGTTGCCCAAAAGAAGTATTTTTATATAGGGTAAAAATTATTGGTCCTAGCATATAACCTTGTAGAACTCCAAGACTAAAGCTTGTGATCCTTAAATACTGACATGTTCAGGTCTTTTATCATGAAATCTTAATAATCTATTTGAAACTGAATAACAATAATGTGTAAAAGAGCATCAGTGACTGGGGCTGGACAATGGAATTGTTTGCTATTTTCTGTAACAAATGTAAAACCACAGTTAACTTGGTTCTTAAGCCTGCGCTCGGTGGCAAAAATCAATGTTTAATTATCTGATATTTTTTATTTTTATATTTTATATTGAAAACATTTATAGTGTTGTATCTATAAGTAATGACCAGATACATGTCAGCTATGTTGTGCTGACATATGCTGCAGGAATCCATATTGACTATGAGACCAAATCAATGGCCTGGAAGATGCAAAGTAGCTCTATGGAGGAAACTAGGGTGTTTTCAGGTTATCACAGAAATGTCAGTGTATGTGTTCTGTTATCTTGCTGTTAGAAGAGAAACAAAGAGTTGTAATTGAGGTTTGACTTGGGTTCGGATATTGTGTCGGTGCTCAAAGTGCAGAAAAACAGCCAGTTTGTTATTTTGATGGATGTACAGAGCGGTGCAAATGGGTTAGTGAGTAAAAGTTTGAAAAAGGGTGCTTTCAGCAACAAACTTGTGAAAACTGCCCTGATCAAACAGCGTTCCCTCATCCAGATGAATCTTATTCGTTCCAGGAAAAAAAAATTCTACACACATTTAAAGGATGTCACTAAATCATCTTCTATATCCCTGTCATCTGTAGATACATGGGAGCTTGTTACTGCTTTATTTAGGCTTGTGTTCTGTTTTGAGGGCCTCAGCAAAACTGCTCTACCATCTGTATTTAATATTGAGCTTTTTATCAATATGCAGCAGCTTGGCAGCACAAAACAAAATAAGATTTCTCAGCCATGTGACCAAGACCTCACTGCAATCTAACCAATGCCATTCTTAATTTATCTTCTTTGACTTTTAGTGATCAGCTTTGGCACAGAGAATTCTCTCTCTCTCCTCCATGGTAACATCATGAGTCAGCTGTTAAATCATCCTCACTTCAGTGAGTCAGACATATTGCTGGGCTTCAAGCAGGCAAAGTTATCAATTCCAAAGTGCAAGCTGAGGATAAACACAAATACAGAGGGATTGTTGGCACTAATGCCACCCGGTCATGTCAATCAGAAATCACATGATTAAATATGGAGTTGGTATGTACATCTAGAAAGGTAAATGTCATTGTTCAACAGCTTTTCAAAGAGGTAACCAGCAAATATATATATAATACCTTTATAGACTTTTATTGATAACTGGAGACAGCTGGAGGTAACTGGAGAGCTTTCTGGGAGAAAAAAACTGGTGTAGTTCAGTCCAGGAGGCAAAGTTGGGGTCGTATACATATAATTTGCAAAATGGGCTTTTGAAGGAGTGAAACTAAGGTTTTATACCATTAACTTCTCGGGTGAATGTAATTTTTCCATAGACTTGTGTTGGCTAGTCCCTAGAGTCTTGGCTAGTCCCTTGTCCCCTTAGTACAATGTCACTTCCAGGTTGGCTTCATGAAGTCTTCCATTTTTTACACATGGTCTATGGTTCCATAAAACTTATGTTACCGTCATAAACCAAACATTGATTTTCATATTATGTAGCTATGCTAACTACAACGAAACTGATCTTCTGAAGCACTGAAGACATTTTATCATGTTCTCGAAGGATATGTTTCATTTTGTAGGACTAAATTTGGGGTGAAATGAGAAATGTGATGGGCCTGTCTGCACCCTTATCATCTAAATAAAACAATAACAAACAGCTGCTAAATGGTGATCCAATGGTCCAAACTGGTGCATATTATTAAGGAGGTACTGTACCTGGTTCAAATTCTAAATTGATTGGGGCATTTCTGTGTGTCAACTTTAACTTTTTTGTTTATTTTTCTTCTCTTTACATCAGACTTTCTTTACATTGACAAGGCTTATTGCTAAGCTAGTTCAGGATAGCCCTAAACCATCCAGTGCGTTTTGACTGAGAACAGTACCTTTCCTTAGACAGGATGTGCGCACGATGTGTGTCTCATCCTTTGTGGCTCTTTTTCTCAACAAGACATCAAGCTTTATATGAGAACAGACTGCAAGCATTTGCCTTGACTTCCATGGGATATTTACACCGAACGCAAGGGAGTGACGTTTTTCTGTCACCCAATCAACTGAGAGTTGTGGGTGAAGCAAGATGTAATGTACAATTTCACTTTGGCCCCCCAAGGGAAGGGTGCTGAAAATGGAATGGTTGGGGCTGGCTATTTTGGTACTATTCCTAATGAAAACACAAAGCAATGCATACAGCACCAAACAGTTGCATTCAGTGGAAACACAGCTTATAACAAGGGCCCTGAAATGGACAGCTTGTCTTGTTGTGTAGTAGTAAGATGATTAAATGAGAATGTGTTGGTTATCATGCACCTCTGAAGCAGAGTCTGAACTGATGTAATGAGGGTCAAGTTGAAGGTCTTGGCTAAACAAAGTGTGTGGGCTTTTCCAAGAACATCAGTGCAAAGTGCAAAAGGGCTCATTGATAATATTATGCTTCTTCCAAAAAGCATTTGTGTTTGTTCAAAGTGAGACACACTGGAAAAACCTTTGTCAAGCTAGTGTTACAGCACAGGAATAACATCCAGAATGTGTTAACTGAGTAGGTGGAAGGGAGTGCAGGTGGGTGGATGGGTCAATAGGGGCACTGTAGTGCATTTCTGCCTCAGGGCCCTCTTACCAGGTCAGTCCAGTCATGGCGATATTGCCATAAAGCATGCAGTGTTGTTGATTTTAAATGAAAAAAGGTTAAAAAATACAGAAAAATGTCACGCATTGTTCTTTTACATTATTGTGTGGGACAGGCAGAAGTGGGGATTTGTTAGAACGGCATTTTTACAGCAAAGATGGACACCAAATGCCCTTTTAGCCCGCCTCCCATGGCCAATTACAAAACTCAAAATAATAGAAAGAAACTTTTCCTTTCCCTCCAACGGCCTGGCTCTTCATCACTGCATTACTAATGAGTGCAGACAGAAGGCAGAGTCAGAGCAGCATAAAATTTGCCTGAACAGAGCTTCATCTGTCATGGTCCTGATGGGAAGCAGAGGCAGTACCAGTGCACAGTTTGACCCTCCAGCCTATGGGCATGGCACGGCCACTCTGCCACACAGGGGCATCTGGGTCCAGAGCTGCTCCACTGAACAAACTCACCCAAAAGTTCCTTTCAACAGAAAGAAGGGCATATGAACAATTATAATGAAAAATAATTAATAATGCCAATTAACATTAATGTATGGTGGAGTGAATTTACAGTGTTTAATGTAATCAGTGAAGTCTGAACCTCTCCTCATGTCTGTGTGTCCATTTGACTGCCTTTTTTCCTGTGGTCATCGCCACAGGTCATGGCAGTGACAGTGTGAGATCTGTAGCAGTCGAGTGTTAAAGCTCACCATGCACTCACTAATGCTTCAATGACCTGAGGCCTGATGCGTGCACACACTCAGAAAGTGTTTAGAAGTTCTTTTTTACATTTAATTTGGTTCATGCTAATGAACCAAATTGCTATTCAAATGCATTTTTCAAATGCATTTTTCCCACATTAGTCTACTCTTTCCACAGTCATGACAAAAGCAAAACAGCAGAATATGCATATATTCCTTACAAATTAAAAAGTGAAATACCAGAATGATATTAATATTCAAAGCCTTCACTCGGCACTTCACAGTGGAAGCACATTTGGCAGAGATTACATACCTAAATCTTCTTTTGGTTTAATGTGAAATCTACCTTTGTCATCTGGACTTGAGAATTTTCTTCTTTCTCAAGCTACATAGGACCACACTGGTTTATCCTTGACGCTTAATAATATGCTATAAACAGTGATTTGTATAAGTGAAATCTAATTAAGTCAAAATAAAGAGCTTCTCAGGTTGTAAGGATGATATGTTTTTGGTGAACACAACTCAAAATCCCGCACAGGATAAGCACAACCCACCCATCAACTGTCCCAACTAACACATAAGATTAACAGATAGAGACACAGAAATGGTGTAGGGAGGAAGTGTTGCAGTCACCTACTTAAACACGGGTCATTCTTTCTGCGTTCATTAAAGTCCGCTTGCTGTGTTAGTGATCAGGAAGCAGCATCATACGTAAATGATGACAGGAGGTGACAGCGATGCGTAAATCAGTTTACTACTCTCATTTGTTGGTAGTTTCACAGAGATTTCTTATCCCTAAAGAATTGGCCATTAATATTGCAGATGTCCTTTGGTAAAAATTGCATTACTCCACCTATCCATGTAAAACTAATCCCGTCCGATTAGTCCTTTAGCCACATTCAGGCCTGTATCTCTTTGTTTCCTCTGCGTCATGTTTTTCTGTGTCTGTTGGTATAGCAGTGACTAAAACATGATATGTTAACATTCAAGCCATTTCCACTCTGCTCATTGTATAAAAACGATATCTATAACCTCGTCTTACCAAATCGCCACTCTCACACATAAATCAAAGTGTTGTGATGGCTGTGATTTCAGCTCTGTTTACTTGTGGAGCAATCACTCACAAAGAGAGTCAGAAGCTCACTCATGTTGATGCCAGCTGCCACACTGTCAGTGGAATGAGACTTTTTTTTATGAGGCTGCCCTCTACTCTCATGGTCCAGCTTAAGAGTGAAGCTGAACTGTAAAGCACTGGAGTGATCAGTGGGATGAAGTTGCCTGAGTCATTGATGTAAATTTAACCTGAATTTTCTCGTAAAATATCCTGGATGATCCTTGAATTTAACAGGGAGCAGTAACGTTTTGAATCACTCATTGGTAAAAGACTGGGTCGGGGCCTACAGATGGGTTGCGGGAGATTTTTTTTGGGTTCCCCAAATGCTCACACTCACTCACTCATCTTCTACTACATTATCCTCCACATTAGGGTCGTGGGGGCGCTAGTGCCAATCCCAGATAATGTAGGGCAAAAGGCAGGGTACACCCTAGACAGGTCGTAAGTCCGTTGCAGAACCACATCGAGACAGATAACCATCCAGGAGGAAACTGGAGAACCTGGAGAAAACCCACGCACACATGGGTAGAACATACATGTGTAAGGGCCTTTCGATGCAGAAAGGCTCTTGTTCCAACCGGGTCATGAACTCTGGTCTTCTTGCTGCAAAAGCAAGAGCAAATTTGCTAAATTTTCCAAACCTTTTAAAGGAAGGTGAATAACAGAATAGCACAAAATTAAGATGTAATTTCTTTTTCCAAGCATCTTTTGGGTGATTTACCACTTCAAAATGAAATTTGTTGATGTGACAGATATGTCACTACTTTATGCAGTAGTGTTATGTATATTATATATATATATATTATATAGTGGTTCCTCATATAAAAAGTGTGGGGAACACTGTTTCAAATTGCCCATCTTCTCATTGGTGTTAATACAGTTTGTCTGACTTTCATATATTCTTTTTGTTTGTTAATAATAAATCCATACATACATTTGTTGTGGTCTTATGGCTTTTTTAACTTCCTTTTTGAATTTTTGTGCGTCTTATTCCAGGATCCTAACCAGTTCCTCAGCCCCTCTATGGAACCTGATGCGTTGCTGCGTAGTGCAGTTCCTCCTCTGCCCAGTAAAGAGCAGGGCAGGCTGATCACCTCGGGACGAAGTCTTGCTCCTCTTCACTTCCCCTCTGAACTACTGCCCTTTGATGAGGCTCTGAGGGACGTGTGCACCATCCGACCCCTGATGGAGGGGGATGTGGTGGCCCGACATGGTGGCCAGCTCTTAGACATCAAAGCTGCTGAGCGGAGAGGTTAATCCTCCTACTACTACAACTTCTGCTGACTAAAATTAAAGAATTAGAGTAATTTATTTCTACATCCAACTCCACACTGGATTAGAGGTTTAATGGCTTCTTGACCTTTGTGTTGACAGAAATGGAGAAACAAATGAAGATAGAGAACCTGTTTGTGACATGGCAGCAGAGGTCAGCGCAGTCCAACATGCCAATTTCAGTAAGTCACAACTAAAGTGTTTGTTTTAAATTAAAAAACTGAAATGTAATCCCTTCTTGTAGAGTTTCTTTCTTTGTTATGTAGTTAATATCAACTATATCAATTTACATTTGTGGTTTTCAGTGATACAAGTCTAAGTCAATGAATCAGTTTGAATATTGACAGTTTGTAAGGAAAGATGTAGAGAACCACTCTGGAGATGTTAGGGAGAGGAAGACAGTTTCTTCTTTGTGATACAAAGTTAAATAAACTTAAATAGGTGCATGTTTCAAAACAAAAAGAAACTTAAAAGGACACACAAGGTAAATTTCCTATGATTCATAGAGATCGATGGAGATTTTGAAGCCTGGAATCGTTGTTAGGGCTGTCAGTGTATAAGTTGTTTTCTGAATCATGAATAATCATACTGGTTCAGTGGTTACTTTCATTTCATCACGTTTAAAACTGTATTAATTAAAAGTTACTTTATGAACTTAATTTTTAGATTTATTTTGTCATTTAAATCAAAAAGTGCTTCAGAAATATTAATGCACCAGTATTTGCTCTTTGCTATAGTTCCAGTTTGGTTGCCTTCTCTTTTTCATATACGCTGTTTATTAGTGTTGGGCAGATGAACAGTCGAAACCAGAGCTGCAACTACAATTATGTTCAGAATCGATTAATCTTGGTTATTTTCTTGATTAATTGAGTACTTATTTGGTCCATAAAATGTTGGAAAATGTTGAGTGATGTTTCCCAAACATCCACATGATGATGATGTTATCAATTGTCTTGTTTTGTCCAAAAACCAAGATATTTCAATGATTTATCAAATGGATCAAAGAAACCAGAAAATATTCATATTTAAGAAGCTGAAAAATCAGAAAGCTTGTTTTAATTACTAAAAACACTCTAAAACTGGATTATCAATTATCAAAATAGTTCATGATTAATTTAGTAATCTATCAATAATCGACTAATTGAAGAATTGTTGCAGCCCTACCCCATAGGCTTGAATAGTAGGCATTAATGTCAGGTATGAATCTTTAGACCTTTTACGCTTGACAGTGACATATGTGGTTATAAATTGCAGGTTCAAGAATGATCTCATGCATCCGCATCAGTGGTGTGAAAATCCACGTTGGTGCTATGCTGAAGTGGGTGGCACATTTTAAGTGGTGTTGGGTGTTGGACACATTAAAAACATAATTTGAATAGTCTAACAACAAATTGGATCTGACCGGGGCGTCAGAATTGAGTATTAATTCCTGTGGTGTGAAAGTAGCTTAATATCAAATATAACTAATGGGACCTGACAAATCATGGGGGAATGAAGCCTCTCACTACACTTTGGTGTTTTTAAAGAGCCGGGATTATGGTTCACTCCTCTGGGAAATAATTTAGCGTCGTCGTGTTTCTCAGTGGGGAATTTCTGAGCTAATTAAAAAGGTTTCTGTCTGCCACGGTGACATCTCAAGAGAGGTTACGTGGTGACATTAAATTCGCAAATTTGGTATTTCAACAGACACCCACACAGCAAACGAATTCAGGCTCATTCAAAAAAAGGACCTGTCTGACCCAGGCCAAACAGGCCTTGCAGCCATTTCTATTGGCATTTGAGGTTTTTTTTTTGAGACCCTGGATGAGCTACATTAATTATTAGATGTGATGTGTTTGCATCACAGTCAGGTTTGCATTCGAATGTCAAGCTTTTGTTCTTACTTCACTGCCTGTGGTCCGTCTGCTGAATCCTTAAAGTCATAGCTGCCTGTGAAGAGTACGCAGTTTTACCATCATTCTTAAATGTAAAGTCATTAATTATCCCCTGTCTTCTGCTGTATCATCATATTAACTTGTTGTGACGATTACCGTGTTTGTGTGAGCAGGCGACAGACCTGGAGACCCTGAAGCAGTCGTCCAGGCTGGTCCACTACTGTGCCACCCCCCTCCTCTTTGACCCCCTCTTTCGCAAGCAGATCCAAGAGGAACAGGCTGCTCAGCCTCCAGTGAAGGTATCTTTGCTGTCTGACTCAAAGAAAACTTACATTAAAGGTCACATGGAATGGTCTTTTTGAACCAAAAATCAAGATTATTGATGTCTACTTAGACACATTAAATAATATTTATGGTCAAAAACCTCATAGTCTCTTCACATTAAGCCAGTTTATTGCTGCTCTCTGCCAGCCTCTAAACAGGCACTCTGTTTCTGAGCTAATGCCCGCCCCCCAGAACACTGAGTGTCTTGTGATTGGCCAGCTACCAAGTGCATTCCCACTCACTTGTGATTGGCTAGCTACCAGCTGACTGACTGCTCTGCGGTGCTGCTTCTTTTTTTTTCAGGTTGAATGTTCACGTCCACGACCGGGAGTAGCTGTTGGGGGAGGGTTCGTTGCACGTCAAATGTGCTAGTTATGTAACTAAACTAGACTTTTCAAAACCACTTGCTTGAGCGCAGGTAAACAGAGAAGCCCTTCTTTCTCGGAAGTGGCTGAAGTATTTATTGTGACACTTTAGTGATTTTTAGATACGGGAAGGACACGGGGACACACCAAAAAACATCAGAAATTTGATTTTCCAGTGAATGTCGTCTTTAAGTTTAGGCTGTGTGATAATGATGTCAGTACATTTACGATTAAAGTTGCTGTCTTCCTGACTTCCTTCATTAAACATCTGTGTTGAGTTGCTTTATATGGAGCTTTTCCTTTCCACTGTCCCTCGGAACACTTTATCCAACAAGAAGCCAGAACTCCACAAACAGATGGCTTGTTTACCTGGTCAGAATATGAGTTCTAAAGATAGTCACACATCTCATATAATCCCATAGTCCCAATAGATGAAAAGCTTGGACAACATGATCTAAAGCATTACTGCAGTCACTGGTGACCTTCTCAGCCTGTGGTGGTCAAAAAGCCTTCGGTTGTCGCCTGCGCTCGCAGCAGTGGTTAGTGTACTTAGAGAGATTCTGTACATTTGAGGTATACTGTTGAGGGGTGGGAATCATTGGATACCTCACGATAGGATACGATACAATACGCGATATATGACACCAATAATATCATGATACAATTATTTTGTGATAATCAATATGTTGCAAGATCATCTAGCGATAGCGAGCATATAGCGATACATCACAATATCTGTCTAACTGAAGAAAACAAAATGTCAGTGAAAAGTTAAAGGTGCAGGATTTCTCTATTCACAGCATAGTGAACAAAGCGCATAAAGTCTATGTATTGAACATGGATGGAGCCTCTTTTAACGTAACATTCACCACCATTATCCTCCTTTTTCTTCAGCCAGATATCTTCCGCCCAAGTTTCCCTCATTGATTTGAGCAGCGCCGCCCTGAGGAGTCATGAAGTAGTGATGCCCGGCAAGACAAACTGTCAGGGACTGTTTAATTTAGAGCTCTTTAATTTGTTAATTAAAATATATTTGCCCTGGCATATCCATTATCATATTGCACTAGGAAGGATGCTGATAGATCACCAAATCAATATATTGACACGCCCCTAGTACTGTTATGAATGCTGAATTTTTTTGTGATATGCGTTTGTGCCAGAAACGGCATCGCTCCAGTGACTCCACAGCATCAGGTCGGGACAGAAGCTACAGCACAGACTCTGCTGACATGCTGCCCAGCCGACTGAAAGAAGAACCCTGGCTCCAGGAGATCTGCAACACCTTTCTCCAGCAGTATGTCCAGTACCTGCAGAGCATGGGCTTCATTTTGGTCCAGGTCCGGCCTCAGTCTCCAGCTCGCAGGTCTGCATCTGCATTTTTTTTAATATGCACTTGTATCCATAGCCTTTTTGCCAGTGGGTATGTTTCTGTGTTTGAATGAAGGATAATTTATGTGGTTTGAGCAGCGGTCGACTTGAATCCGTTTGAAACCAATACTGTGAACCAGGACACGTCCTGCATTTTAAGCCTTAATGGCAGTAGATAAGTAAAAATTATTACATTTATTTCATTTCTATGCAAGGCAGTGATTCCTCTTTAAAGAAGAGCCCAAGGTTTTTATATTTAAGATCTATTTATATTTTCAGTCATACAGAAATCATTTTACCCATTGTTTTTTGAAGGCAGAAGCTGTTTAAGTGCAAATAAACAGATGGTTCCATAAAATAGCACCCACATTTTCACTGAGTTTGTGGGGAAAAAAATGTAAATTTCCTGACCATTCCTTTTATTAATGGGTGTATGTGTATGTTTTCATGTATCTGCTCAGCTGTTTGTGTGAAACTTAATAAATTATCACGTTATCTCTGCCTCTCCTCCAGCCCCTTAGTCTCTCTCTCTCTCTATAGTGAGCAGTGTTCATCCATTAGTCATGATATGTGGTTTGATTCTCATCTGATCTCTGACCTCTGCTCTGCCGCCCACTGGCTGATGTAAGCAGAGAAGAAACAGGGCATATGTTTGTCTGTGCTGCTAGCTTGTCACTTTCCAGGCTCAGACTCAGACACACTCTGTTCTGGACGTGGTCCATGAGCCTCTGGGCCTTGGCCTCTCTGGTTTGACCAGACTCTAAAGTGACCTGTTCTCCTACCCCACCCCCACTCTAATCTCTTCCAGCATCGCTCGGGCCCGTGCTGCCATGCTGAACTCAATGTCATCTGAAGGAAGGATGTCTTTTTCTTATGTAAAACAGAAAAGCGAGGACAGTCCTAAGGTTAGTGTTCACCCCAGAAATGGAGAAATCTAATTCTGTCTGTGGTTTTGTAACAATGGCATAAAACACATTCAAACATACCTTTTACATTTATTGTTCCCCAAAGATACACCAACAATTCTGTCCACTTTTTTTTCACTTCACTTTTCACTCAAACCTACACATGAACCTTATTAAGTTTACAGAAGGTAAAGTTAATAGTAGCCTAACAGTTGTAACGGCTTAAACATTACTGTTTAAGTTCACCCTTTTACCCAGTCTGCGGAAGATGCATTTAATGTTAAACATATGGCTGTTAAATTGATAAATTCTGTCATAATTGACATTATTTGAAGTGTGGTTGTAGGAGTTAATGACATACAGCTGCTAGTGGGGACACAAGGACCAAAGCACCAAAGTCCATAAAGAAAATCGTGGTTTTTAGTTTCCAGGGACACATTAGCTCCTGGTCTACTTCTATCTCATTTGGTAAGTTTGTGTCATTTAGGTACATTGCAACAAAGACTTTCAAATACAGAAGTCACAAAATAACACATGGAACTAACTTATAATAGATAATAGTGAATTAACAATTCCTGTGTGCTGAACGGACTTTGGTGCAGGGAATGAGCAGTCAACAAAGTGACATAAACTTCAGTTTCCTGTTGGAAAAGGCGAACAGCAAAATGAAGCAGCAAACATATTCTTAAGAGTTTGTAGACTTAAGCTGGTATAGATTTTTTCAGGTGAACCTTTTGCTCTCTAGTGACAGTGTCTTAAGTTGGTTCTCGACACAGGAGGCCATAGGGCATTTCGGTGAACATGAGTGGAAGTGTCATTAGAAAATGCTAGTTGCATATTTATTATGCTCAGCACTTGACTGAGCAGTCAGTGTGTTCTGCATACATGAAAAATAGTAGTTTGCTGGATGCTCCTTTTTCAAGGTAAATCAGAGTTAGGCTTCCAACTACTGTCCATGCTGTTGTAATGAGAAATGACTCTAGTGTTGAATTCCCTGCAGGGCCTTTAAGATATATGTGTGTGTTTTTAGTCCTGCAGTGGTAACCTTTTCAAAGCTGCTAACATCAATGAGAGGTGGTGTGGACCAGAAGTTCACACAGATACTTTCACCAACTGTCAAGAGGGGATTCGTCCCAAATCTCACGTGTTCTGAATTTTCTTAGAAACTGGAGACTTTTTTTTACCTGGATTTAAATTACTTTTACTATAAAGCCCATAGTTTGGTCTATTCTTTATTTTTAAGCCCGGTCTAGTGCATATAAAATGATGTGTGACAGTTGTAGATATACGTTAGATATAAGAGGACCTGCACCATTCATTGTGAGAGAAGGTATTTATGGGTATTTATAATTTGCAACATCAAAAAAAGAGTTAAACCTAAATTAAAACTAGTAACAGTGAGTTTTATTAAAATGAGGTGTTTTACTCGCAATCAAAACAATAACAAAAGACCTGACATTGGGAGTTAATGAGTTTCAGCTCACTTCCCGATTAAGCGACTAATTTTCCTATTTTTTTATATTCCAGATTTTTCTTAAGTTGCATATGGCACACAATAATTGGCTTTATTTAAATTGTGTGACAATGACCAACTCTCACCATGCCCTGTACGTTTCAAAGTAATAGCGTTCTAGCATTTATGTTCCCTGTTTACTGTCTTCAGCTGTCTTCTTTTATTGTAAAATATTTGCAGGACTATTGGATGTGTGGCCTCATACTCAGTCGCACAGTTGTGCGATTTTGGCTCATTTCAAAGGGAGACCTCATGTAAAACGTTGCAGCAGCTCTGCAAAGTGGACAACAAATGATTAGAAATAAAATAGGAAAGAAGTACAGAATTCTATGGAATTAAAGAATATTGGAAACAAAAACATAAGATATACATAACCTAAAATGTATACCCTTGTCATCATTTTTACACATTAATGCAGAAATGTTAAATATTACATCTTAAACAAACTAATAACAGTTAGTTTTACTTTTTTTTCCTTTCAAAGGCTCCCTGTCCTTAAAATATCCAATTTACCCCTGGGTGTATTGATGTCATAGTCTGTTTGCATTTTTGGCTTTTTTTGTCCCTGTCCAGCCCTGGTAGTGTTATATAACAGGTGAGTAGGCTGGAGAAGGTGAAAGCTTTTTGCCAGCATTGGACTTACACTTGGAGTACAAGCATATTGGTTTGCTGGAGGCAGCAGCACTTGTGTAAAGTTGAGTCATATTGAACTTGCAGAAAAATACCAGTTAAAATTAGTATTTTGTTCTTTATTTAAAAATAACGTTAAATATGTAATGAACTAGCATGAACCAACGAACCACAGTTTTACTTTTTATCAGTAGCATTACATAAGTTGCCTTCAGTCTGAATTTGACTTACTAATTGTACAATTATTCTGTAACTTTCAGACTGTAGCAGCTGGCACCACTGCGTATCACCTCCAGAGGGCGCTGCCAGGAGGGATCGTGCTGATGGAACTGGCTTTTCAGGTGAGAAGCTCAGTTCATGTCAATAAAAAATCACTTCACAATCCTGTAAAGTCTGTTGTGTCAACACATTTGCTGCATTTCATGTCTACATTTAAAGGTCCCATATGCAACAACATGACAGTTAATTGTAAGTATAACAAAGGGTATTGATCTCAAGAGCAGAGACTGAGGTCACACTCAAACGCGATCATTTTGGTCTGACATGCTGGAGCTCAGCCATCATCAGTGTCTTAACACAGATTATAATAAAATGTAAATTTTCATTGACTTTAAAACTCTTTTTTAAATTTATAGAAGAGTAGAAGCTAAAAAATACCTACCACTATTGCCTTATGTGACAGTAACAGACAAAAGAAACCTGCACAGAGACAATTGGGAACCAGTGAGGAAATCAGTATAAGAATGTTGGGTATAGTTATAACTAATCTCAGATTTTTCTGATGTTTGTTTTCTTTATGTGAACAATGGCCAAAAAGAGACAAATATGTGTTAGGTATTTTATTGGTGACTCACAAAAAAAAGACTATCGATCCCAACTCTCAACATGTGCATGGACATCGCAATGGACATACGCAGAAGATAATGGCATACTACAAAATTAACTATGTAATACCACATAGGCCGGACTATAATATTACACTGTAATACAATGTGTGTGTGTGTACTGTATGTGTATACATACATGAAAATCGTCACTCCCTATAAGTTGATGTTCATGTTACATTTGTTTTTCTTTATTTTTGTTTATTCAGGCGAACTTACTGTAAATGGCAGTGGAAATTAATGTCCACGCTCACATTTGTCACTGAATGTCAATAGAAAGTAGGGTTATTTTATCATGGACTAAATGATAAAAACTAAATTTAAAAACTACATTTTTTTAAAGCTATACTGCCATTAGGAATGAGGAAAAGTCACAAAGATTCTCTGACTTGTAGTTCACGGGATGTGTCACAGTCAAGTTCCTCACCGACTCATAATTTATAGTTTCCAGGCTCACACTGAGATCATTGATTGATGACAGGTAATTTCCTCAGACTTTACAAAGCAAATGCAGGAAAAAAACACGAGACCAATATCAGTAGACTAGGTTCGTTTACTGGCCATATTATTTCAGGTTAAATATAACGTTGCATTTCCTTGTTGACTATATTAGTTATAGCTTCCATTTAGTGCCAAATACAGGTATGAAAATATCATTTAAATTTGCAGCTGCTCTAAAGAAAATACTAGTTCTCCCTGTGTTTATAATATTTTACATGTGTTCTCCATGTCTCTTCCCTCTGCCAGGGCTGTTACTTCTGTGTGAAGCAGTATGCGCTGGAGTGTTCCCGTATTCCCATGGGCCAGACAGTCAACTCCCAGGTAAATACATGTTGTTGCAAGGCAGATACACAACACTCAGCTCTACCTTTTTCCTCTGGGATTGAAATAGAGACATTAAGAAGCTAAATTTATTATTCTATACCTGTGATAAATTCACTAAAAAAAAGGCCTGTCAGTCTGGAGAATAATGTGTGTTTACTTGGAAGTCTCTTGTAACCTTGTCATATGCCATTAGTGGCTCAGATAATGCAGACAGAAGCTGACTGTGTGTGTAGTCCCTGATAGAAGCTGGTATATACTGTACATAGATAATGTTTGATGTGAAGAGGCGAACAACAATTTAAATGGTTCATGAAATGATTCAGGACAGTCAGGACAGTGTTTGTTTTGTTTTGTTCTAATAGCTTACTACAATCTGTCTTATATTATGTGTTGTGTTTTCTGAACATTTTTGTGTGTGTTTGCTCTCCGTGGGGTGATGAAACACTGTTGTTACTGAAGGATAACAAAAGGCTTCAGCAAATCTTGTGACACCTCTCCGTACTTTCACACCTCCCTGCCCTGTCTTCAACCCACAGCTAAAAGCATGACATTATTTATTCAATCAGTAGCACTTTTCATACACAGTTATGTAACTGCTTCATGGGGTAATGCAAAGCTACTTATCACCCTCTCTTACCAAAACATAAGGCAAATCAAACAAAATAAACATTGAGAAAACCCCATCATAAATCTCACCAGTCAACAATGAGAAACCACTGGAGATAGACTGAACAAAAATTATGAATAGTGCTAATGATTGATTAGCATATTGAAGTAATGATTATTTTCGTAATAAAAGAAGAAAATAATGAATAATTAAAACCACAAAATAATGATGATGTTCTCAAATGTCTTATTTTGTCCACAAACCAATTGTGTTAATGATTTCTTTGTTATATGGAGCAAAGAAACCAGCAGCTGAAAACATGGAGAACTTGCTTTAGTTATTTAAAGAAATACACTCAAGCTGATCAAATCGATTATCAGAATATTTGTTAATTATTAGTAATTGATGAATAATCGATTAGTGACCAATTAATAATTGCAGCCCATCTCATGACTAAATAGAAATCAGCAAGAATCAAAACCCAACAGAAAGAGAAAATTCAATAGTGTTTATACAGTAAATGAATATATATATATATATATATATATATATAAAAAATAGGATTTAACAGTGAAGTAAAATAAACTTAAATCTACTAGATAGATACATAAAGGTATATGTTAGGAACAAGAGGAATATTTATCTGTTTGTTATCCAACTACAGTTAAATCAGGAATCTATAAAAATGGCCACACCTTCACATATTGTGCATGTGTGGACATGTATGTGTGTTGGTGGAGATTGGTAAGAGACAGAGTATAAAATATGGCATGTCACACAAGCTCAAAATGGCAGAAAGGAGTGAATATTTAAACAGGGAGAGTGAGATACCAAAGGGGAAGATGTCCTTCACAGTAAGACAAAATGGTTTTGTGCCACTGTATCTGTGCTCTCAGGCAATGTCAAGCAAAATTATACACTGTCTTGATTAACCACACAGCTATATGTAAGTCTTCATCTGGTAAAAGTTGAATTCACAGGCTTCACTCGCAGTCGTGACTAACACGCAGCCCCGTGATGTGGCAGAGAGCACAAGCTAAGAAGCAGCAAACAGCAGCACACACTGCACACTATTTCACAGCAATCACAGCACGGGAAGGGCACTCATTCTTCACAAAATCCAATCCCACAACACACAGTATAACTAACTAAAAGCCTCTGACCAGAAATAAACCTCTAACTTTGACTCTCCTTGTAGAACAGTTCAAAATATGTATCTATCCTTCCACTGTGGCTTCAGCTTGATCTTTGGGGTGACAATCTCACTCCTCATTCATTCATAATGAGCTGGTTTCTGCTGGAAAACAGCTGAAATGAGAAAACATGTCATCTCCTCGATGACCTTCTCCGATGCTGCAAAGCGTCTGTGCAGAAACATATTTAATTTTTTTTTTTTTTTTAACTTAACCTTAAGTTGAGCTCAAACATCTGAGCAACATTTCTTCAGCTGAAGTCAGGTGGAAAAGCACGGAGCGACTGGTGTGCACTGGGAAGAAAGGCAAGAACGGAGTGACTCAGCTCTGATCACCTGGGAGACATTTAAGCTGAGTCACAGGAAACTCCTGGTGGTTCTAGTTGGTCTCATCCAGTGTGAGTCCAGACTTTAAATTCAAGCCTTCACACACAAGGAGAAACTGGTGGGATTTGGTGCTGTGTGGCCTCCGAGTTTCCCTCTATTATTCTGAGCACACAGGCCTGGAGACTATGAGAATCACTTGCTTTTATTTGTAGATCAATGTGAAATGACTGACTGACAGAGGACCCTGCATGTCTGTATTAAAGGCTGTTCCTTGCTGATCTGAACATACAGTATCTGCTGGCTAGAGACTGTTAAGAGAAGAGGGAGAGGATGAATAGAGGATGAGACTGGAAGTCTAGAAAGAATATGAGGGACTGGGTAGTGCAGGAGTTTTGTAAATCCAGAAAAATTTCTACAGGAATGCAACTTTATGGATGCAAGGTGCTGTTAAACCCGAAAGAAGAACAAGAAGAAGAAGAATCACTGCAGCATATTTGGCTCCACATCTTTTACACATGAACCTGCTGCTTTAACACTTGACATTTAGCTGACTTCTGCTGCTGGAGGCTGCTCTCAAAAGTGAGCAGAGCAGTGTCTCTAATGGCCAACTTCATAGCAAGAGTGGCTAATAATGTTGCTGAGGTGATGGCAATGTTGTGTCCACCGTGTCTGACTTTCCTAGGTTCACTATGTCGAACAAAAAACATTGTAGTCGTTAAGGACGTTAAGCTTCAACTGAAAAGCTTCTCATTCACGTTGAATGGAGTGATGTCGAGTGACAAAACCTCATTGTGGATCAGTTCCTTTCCTTTGTATTTGTTGCCTATGGCAGAAGTTGAGAACTAGTCAACTTTCCAGGTAATCAGACTATGCAAATATTCCAGCTCAGACGCTAGTTAACCAGATCACATTTACGCTTTTGGCACAAACAGTTCACCAAGCAACCCTACTGTTGATGTTTTCAGTTGGACAAAGTGCACCCGACAGTGGCCGGCACAGTGGGCATCACATTGCCATCAATTTACCAACATTAGCAACTCTTGCTGCAAAGTCAGCCTGGACAGACTCTGCTCTGCTAACTTTTGATAGCTGCCTGAAAATCCAAGCGTCAGGCCCGCCTACTGTCTCACACTAACGCGACATGTACAGAATGTGTGAGCCCCCTTGTAAAGGCTTTTTTTGAGAGCTCTGATTGAATGGTGTAGGGATTTATCTTAAATGTATTTCATTTCCTTGCACCTGTGTGGGAATATTTTCATATTGACCTCTGTGGTATGGAGTGTAATTAAAGAGTTGCATTCGAATCCACAATGCAGTTTGACAAAGCATTGACTCAGCCCCATTTAAAGTGAATGAGCGGTGTTTTAGTTGACGTCTCCACCTCTGACTCGTTGTCCTCTGATTCTTGGTTTCTCGTTCTGTCACTCCTCTCGTCTTTAGAGTGAAACTGAACTGTGAAAATGATAGCTATGCAGTGGTTTGTGTGATTTTTGATATTCAGTTTTCACTCGCTGGTATTATTTAGTGTGATTTTCTTCCTCCATTACATTTCTTAGTAATGTCCCCACCGCCGCTGCATGTTGTAGCCAACGTGGCCTATGGCATCCTGTCGAGCAAACAGCTTAGTTACCTTTACACAAGGCCTCGTATGATTTCTCTTCACTGTCCCTTATTATTATTACTACGTTAGTCTACCACTGCTTCTGCCTGTGGCTGTTGACTACAATGGCAAACCAGCAACATAAACTGTAAAACACCCAAAAAAAAAAAAAAAGAAAAAGTGGAACAGATGGTGCGGCTTGAGGGCAAGACTACCAAGGAAGCAAATGTGTCCTGGGCCACATTAAATGTCATTCTGCCAATTAGCCAGTAGTAAATTATTTTTACTGGTCAGGTAATGCAGAGCTGGAGAGTCCAAAACAGAAAAAGCAATTCTGACTGTCTAGGTCTCTAAGTCTGGAAAAAGGCTACAGATACAGGCCGCTCCTTTCTGTCGACCCTCTCAGGAAAGCTTCGCCCCTCACGAGAAACCATATTTTTGCTGTGTTGATGCTTCTAGTATCTCTTCAGTCTTCGTCTTCATCTGTGTGTGTGTGTATGTCTGCCTCGTCCCACCTTATGTCATCTCTCCATCAGGGCAGCCTCCTCACCAAACCTCGTTGCAAGCCGTTTCCAGACGCCACCCCAGTATCTGACTGTGCGGTATGTCCCAGCCATTCTCCAGTAGGGGAGGGGGCGTGTCTCGTGCCAATCAGGCTTCACCCCTTCCTTGCCGCTCTGCTTGCTGCCATCAGTCCTGGCCTTTTCTCTCTCCCTTTCCAAATCTACTGACCTTGTCTTTGTATTTCTGTGGGAATGAATGGGTCTCAGTGTTTAATGAGGTCTGCTTTCATATCTGTGGGAGCTACACTTGTTATAACTCACAGCTTGAGTATTAAGCATCAGGTTTGGATGGACGTACGGTCTCAAAGATGGTCAGGTATTGGGGGGAAAAAAAGAGGTTGACGGTTTGAATCCAGCTCCCCTGTGATTACCTTTTCCTCCTTGACTTTCAAAAGGCTGTCAATTTCCATGCTTGCTGGTTTGGGTGTCATGGGCATCTCAGCTTGTGATTCTCTTAAATGCTTGTGCAACCACCTTATGTCCCTTCTGCCCTTTTCTCTTACAGTCTTGCAGTCTTTCCTCTCGCTTCTTTTGTAGCAGTGGTTCTCAGACTGTTCCTCCTTGTTCCTTGGATTTTTCCTCTGCCTCTGATTGGTTCAGATCCTGCTGAAATAGTTATTTTGTGTTAATGACCCAATGTTGAAGCAAATGAAATGATGTGGGTTTCCTGGGCGTTCAGTTATAGGTCCTCATATGTGACTTAATGTGCTAAAAAGTTGTTAGACTAAAAGTCCAAATTTGTTTTTTAGAGACTGGTGATACAGGTAAGTTGTCTTCAGCTTTTTTTTATGTCTGGAATTTATAGCTACAGTGTCACCAAAACACTTGTAGTATTGCAGCCACTCCCAGATTCACCACCCCTCAGGTGAGCCTCCTGTGCTTTCAGAAAGGATGCCTCAAGGTGCATATTCCAACTGTTCGCTTTCAACACTTGTATCACACAACCTTGCTCATGTTTCAAAGAACCTAGGTTAATTCCTTACCCTGAAAGTTGTCTTTCAACATGCTTCACTTCACTTATGTTTAATTATTTAACCTAAATTTGACTTCTGTCTCACTTTACTAGCATAGCTATTATGCTTCTACCTTCCCTCTATCAGACGTGATGCATCACTTTGTGTCTCCACAGACACAAAAACAAAACCCTGCTGTACTGAGATAATAAATAATGTGTATGTGATTTTTTTAAATTAGTGGCTATGAGAGTTCAGATATTATCCTGAGACTGGTAGTGTTCCTCTTGTGATTTTAATGTTTGAAAGTGACACTAAAGCTGTGTTTCCATCCAGTGGAACAGTTCAGTTTGGTACAGTACGGTATGTATTTTTGTTTTGTTTGTATTAGGAGTAGTACTAATATAACCAGCCCTTACTGTTTCATTTTTTAACATCCTTTCCTTGGGGTACTAGAGCAAAATTGCCCTGTTAGGGTGGAACTAAACAAAACAAAACAAAAGAAAAATATCACTTCCTCACAAACAGTGTTTCTTCAACGTTCACAATCTATTCTTATAGAAAGCTTGACGTCTTGTTGAGATACACAGCAGAAAAAAAACAGTTGTTGGATGTCCTCCATTGTTGTCTGTTGTGTCGGGTTAGTTATTGACGTTTTTGGTCGTGGCACCAATATGTCACACTTTGATCTTGCTGACGTGGCCGTCAGGCACAGCCCACACCCCGCCTACCAAGAAAAGGTACTGTAAAAACGCAAGCCTGTCGCAGAGCTTTACCATTGTAAGCCATACTGTACTGTACCAAACCGAACTGTGCCATCATGGAAATACAGCAAAATATATTGTTAAATAATCATAGACGTAAACAGGCACAGGTTTCTTTGAGCCCTTTGTTTAGTAGCTAATATCAGTTTTTCTTTCTGTCCCCAATGGCAACCATTTTATTATAATGTCTAGCCTCCAGGCAGAGTTACAGACACTAGAGATGGGCATGTGCAACAAAGTATCATATAGCTACATTTCAAAAAACCTGAATTATCCTTCCAAAAAATGCATTACTTTTCACGAATAATTTCAGTGTATAAACTGGCTAACTCTAGGATCACAACCTCAGAGGGAACCATCCATGGACATGGATTTTATAAGCTTTCCTTCTTGTCTTTTTGATCAGCTTCCTTTGTGTTTGTTCTCCCTCTCCTGTATGATCTCATGATTACAGCCTCTCCCATCAATGTAGCCACTGTCATTAATTTCCCTTCCACTGTCAGAAGAAGATCCGCAGCTCTGCAAATCAACCTAACAATTTATTCCTGTCAAAGTTACACCGGGTTGTGTTTAATTAGCGAGAAGATGAAGCATTTGGGATTACAGGTTAGAGAATAATAAATGTTAGCTGGATAGTTAGGATGACACACACAGGAAATGTAGTGGCTCTGAGGCTAAGGAGATCTTTGAGTCCCTGTGGCATCCGGGCTCATCACATATCAGGCTAAAAGGTCACACTTAATTTGTCTGCCAGACTTCAGGGGCACCACCAGAGACAGAAAAGTTATTGTCTTATCTTTTCAGTTACCTCTGTGCCAAAAAATACTCTCTCTCTTTTTTGTCTCTGTGATGAGGCAGGAAAAAAGGTTCCAGACACTGACACAGGCAGTTATGCGCCTTTTTTCCTTGCCTCTTTTATTTAATGAAGCCTATTTGTATGTGTTCCAGGTAAATGGCCAGAGGAAAGTAAACACAGAGCAGTACTTTGCTATCCCTCCAAACTCCTTTTGTGCTTTAATTAATTACACAGAACGTGGCCTTTCTGTGCAGCTATTTGCATTTGCAATTAATGCCTTTGTCATTCCCTCCCTTTTGATGTTGAATTTAATTAAATAAGATAACGTTATGAAGGAGATTGATATCAAAGTTGCTTACGAGAGGATCTCGCCAAGCAAGAGGTCCTTAAGGTGCACAGTTCAAAGCACAACAAGTTGTTACCTTCAAATGCAAATCACATTTGGTACTGGATAATTACACAGGTAACGATGAGGGAATCGGAATCTGCCAGATTGTGATCATTAAACAGAGGGGTGCTTGTAAAGAAAATGGCCAGACTTCAGTTTTGGGGTCGGACAAAGAGACATAATATCCAGTTTAGATTTGGTATCAACATCCACCTTTTGTGATCCGATCATAAGCAGATCACACCAAGTCCAGGTCAGACCTCAACCATTTCGTCCTGAATCTATCCTCAGATCTGATCACAAAAATCACATCCTGAGGTGGTTAGAGGACATATGTGGCTACATTTACTTTGTAGACGGGGTGTGGGCTATGCTATATGGCCACATAGCGTGACATCGTACCGATGCAATGACAACGAACGTCATTGAATGGGGCACAGTAGACAGCAATGGGGAACATTCAGTAGACTGTACCTTGACTGTACCTTACCATTTTACTCTGGTAACCCAAGGGAAGGGTAAAGAATAGAACGATTGGGGCTGGTTATATTTGGTTTTATTCCTAATGGAAATGCAAAATAATATGTACCATACTGTACTGAACAGAACCGTTTCGGGGGAAGCGGGCAGCTATACTGAGCATCAGGACAATTTAGAGACCACATCCTTAGTTGACGTCGCCTGATCCGTGGCAATTTAATCTTTTTTACACTAATCAGCACCCATACATTAATTTATTTGCAGTCACTTCCCCATTTTGTTCTCGCAAACAGACGTGACACAATGTCAGCTGTAAACAGTCGTACATAGTGCTATTATTATGCGACCGGATCACTGAGGTTGGATGTTATTACTTGGTCTGAACGGGTCCTGTGTGTGCTGGTAGTGACTGTGTCCATCCTTGTTTTTTAGCTTTCCATGCTCTTCACTGAGGAGTGTGATAAGGTGCGCGACCTGATGCACGTCCACTCCTTCAGCTACGACTTCCACCTGCGAGTTGTTCACCAGTACCTGGTCGGCTGCCACATGACACTTCGGCAGGGCTACCAGCTCACGGACTTCTTGGACGACTTCATCTCCCACCCAGACATCCCCAAGTTTGGCCGCAATCACGTCATCCAAGGTGACTTTGGCATAACGTCATACAGTATTTCAGTGTGTAATTGCAGTTCCTCTGGAAGTCCAGGTTTACCAACAAATGGTTTTCTAAATGACATTAGACCATGCCATTAAGTCAGGGAATAAAACAGACTTCCTGAAGTTAAGTTGAAAAGAAGTTTCACTTCTCATTCAAGAGGCTTCTTCATTTCTGATTAATTGAGGGAAAACATCCAGTTTCTCAAACACCATCATGCCACATTCAGAGTCACTTAAATCATCTTTCTGTTTTGTGATTGGCTGATTGGATATTTGCATTAACATGCAGTTTAACAGGTGTACCTAATAAAGTGGCTGGTGACTGAATACTGTGCAGTCACTGGTTTTCAGAATAACTGCTCAACTTTCTCTGTGGTCCTCAGGGAGCTTCTCCATCTCCACTGGGATGATAACAGCTCACCAGCTCTACAACTACATCACGGACCACGCCAGCACCTACGGCATGAAGCCGCTGCGCATGTCCAAGACTGCGCTCGCCACCGACAACAAGAAGGGCACACCTGACCTGCATGAGTATGCTCTAGTGGCTGTGTGGAACAGGTACACGCCACAGAAACACAGAAATAACCCACTGTTGAGATAAGCATTTTTTATTTCAACCTGCTTCAATTCCATGCCCTGCTTTAGCTCGGGTTCCTACAAAGACCTGGAGGGCCTGCATCACCATGACGACTTTGACGTGTCTCTGGTGGTTTGCCATAACGCAGCTCCATTTGAGGAGCAGTCAGACGGGGAGCGGCATTTGCTGAGGTAAGAAGATGAGAATAAACAGATTAAAGAAGTCAGAAAAGTGCAGAATATGGAGGAATGGTGAGAGCAGAGCCCCATCACAACTGTAATGCTCTCACTGTGAGGTTTTTCTATGCTATTTTCTTAATTATGCAATTAAGAAACAAAAGCACCATCCACTGGTTCTTGGATTCCTTGAAAGTTTGTGAATTTGAACTTTATTTTTCCAGGCCATTGAAAGTTAAAAAGACAAAGGTCATTGAAAGTGTTTGAATTTTGTGCAAGAAAGAAGTTAAGTCTCAGTGACTGACGTGCCTTTGTTTGTTACGACGCCACCTACTGTTTCATACCCTGCATTACATGATGTAATCAGACTAGGCCTACGCAGAACAAATGTTGAGTCGTGATTACTAGTGGTGTTGTGAACACTGTCCACTGTCTCTCTGCTCTTGATGTGAGATTCCCTGCAGAGCAATGAGTGAGTAATGTTAAGCAAGAGAGAACAAATGATGTGACTCCTGGGAAATGAAAATTCCAAGATCTCACCAAAGAAAATTACAAAGTCTGACTTGCCCAAGATCCCAAGGACAATCACTTGTCCAGATGCAGAATGTGCTACAAATCAATAAAAGTGGACGTCATGGGCCAAGCGACTTTTACAAGTTGTCCTCCTGTGTTGGCACATTCAGTCCTTGAATTTGAGGAAACTGGTCCTGAAAAGTTCTTGAAAAATCATTCAATTTGATGTCAACCAAGAGGAGTGGTTTAGACTATGTAATGAAATTCTTATTTTGCAAAGCAAGTACCTACCTTAACACAATCCTGCCTTAAACAGCCATTTGAAAAGAGAGAAAGTCAGTGGACCAAGAGAAAAGAATGTTTACAAAGAAAATCAGTATTTTATTGATCTGTTAATGGTTAGAAAACACTGACATAAATGTCATTCTGTTAAATCCCTCTCTTTTATGTGTAGGTTGCGGTTCTTCGTGATCATGACCAGTCAGCGTGAGCTCTTCCCTCGCCTCACAGCGGACATGCGGCGTTTCAGGAAGCTACCTCAGATCCATCGTGATCCTGGGGAGCTGAGTGGTCGACTCCCGCCGGATCGAGCGGAGGCCTGCGGGTCACGCGGCACCGAGCAGGACATTTGGGAGGAAACGTCATCTGAAGTTGCAGCTGCTTCAGTTCCGAGCGATGGGAACGAGTTTTACCCTCTGGCCAGAGGTGGAGCAGAGGCTCAGGGGCTGCTCTACCCCTCGTCTTTGTTCCCTCTGCTCAACAACGAGTTGGCGTCAGCCCGAAAACAGATCCAGACCATCGTGGAGCAGGCCATGGGTCACTGCCGCAGGGACAACCTGTGGAGGAGACTGTTCCATGGAGAGCACCTGGCTCTGGACAAACTGAAGCTTACCAAGCTGTCATTCAATGAACTGGAGGAGCTGCTGGCAGCCGTGCAGAGCCGCTCAGTGGGAGAGGTCGACCCCCAGCTGGTAAGACTCCAACATAGCCCTTTAATTTTCACATTCATAATGTGAACATTCTTAATGCCGTCAAAAACACATTTTTTTTTTGTAGCCTTAGAAGAAGCCTTCTATATGACCTTTGGGCAAGTGCCCTATTTTACAGAGGCAGCCATCTTGTGCTGCCATGTTTCTGGTGGTGCTCACTGTTAGATGTCACTACTTCTTACGCAGTGGACATCTGAATTCTTTCCAGCCTTTTATGTAAGAACGACACCGTTGTGACACATGCTGTGTATCTTGGAAAATTACCTATTCAAAATAACACAAAATGTCACAGAAATGGATGTTAAAAAATGTTCAACTTATTTGCACATGCTTTGCTCTTGTCAAAGTTTATATTGTAGATTTGGTTCATGGTGGTTTTCCATATTAAACCTTTGAGAAACACTGCTTTAAATGATAATAATAAATGGGCACTGGGTCGTTTACCAGACATCCCTGAGGCTGCGTCCACTGCAGTGGCCCGAGTTAGATTTTGTGTGGCAGTCCTTAGCTGCTGACTACCCCATCTTCCTCACACTATCACACTTTATCTGTCTTTAATTTCAGAGAATGCAAATGGCCGCAAAAATATCTCAACATAAAAAATAAAGCTTCCTTGTCAGCCTCTGATCATTTGAGGCTTTCACAAATCTTTTACAGACTAGTTTTTTGGTCCTGACTGTCAGCTGTGTGAGCCAGACGACATTTCACTTCATGCCGCTCATGTTGTTGTTGTTGTTGTTGTCACCAAGAAAAGTTAAAACAGTTGGCATGCCTGCAGGGAAAGCACAGCACTTCACATACACACACAAACACACACTCAGAGTCTGGTTTCCATGACTTCAGAGGACATTACACTGACTAACATTCATGTCCTGGAGACCCTCCAACCCTAACCATAGCTGCTACTAACCTAATCCTAACCTGACCTTTACCATACAACATGTATTCACCTAACAATGTAATAATTTATGTTATGGTGACAGTGTAAACCCATTTAGGTCCCCATAACATGAGTAATACCTGGAACACACACACACACACAATTTTGTGCATCTATTCTTCTTAGGACGCTGCATTGATTTTCATTCATTTAGGGACCGTAAACAAAGCCTTATGCTTGAGCTTCACCATAACCAGTTAATACCTAACCAAAACCTTAACCTTACCACAACTAAAATCTTATCCCTAAGCTTAACCAGCTCCTCAGAAATGAGGTTCTGCCTCATTAGGAACAGGTTTTGATCTCCGTAAGGGCCCTTGGTCCTAACAAAGTCGGTGTTTCTGACAGAAAATGTTCTAAAGAGGAACACACACACACACTTCCTGACAAATCAAATTGTAAGTGCACTTTATTGACATACATTACGGGTGTAGGTTTACTGTTCAACACTTGTTGTGATTTTTGTTTCATTATTTATACTCTGCCATGGTTAGAACCAGGTTTAACAGTGTATTTTTCTACAGTTTCTTTTCTGTCCAAACTAATTTTAACAGAGAATGAAATATTATGTCGGGTCATAACCAACGCTGCTCTAAGTTAAGGCTCAGCTGATGGTGTTGGACACGTCGCATCTACTGAAGATCAAATAGCTGACACACGCACACTGTACATTGGCCTTAATTTATAGATATGTGTCACTAAACTGTAATTAAAACTGTATTTATCTGTGAGATTTCTGTCTGCAGCTTTACACAATGAAGGTGAGTGGGATGTAATTTGTGCTGCAAAGCAACAGCAGCACCTCTGACCACAAACAGAAACAGTGTCTCCCCATCTGTGGCAACTAATGAGGAAAAAAAATCTACACTCATTCATTTCCACCCGCAAGGGATTATAATGATTACAGCTGAAATGTCGGGACAAATCAAGCTGATGCTCTGGACAGACATAAGGGAAGTGACATCATCAAGACAGATTTTTCAACTGTAGATGGGCATTGTTGTTGCCTGGATGTTGCTTTTATTAATCAACCAGGGAGTTTAGTCATGTAAAAACACTCAAAAATGAATGGACTATTTCTAGTATTTCTTATCCAAACACTACCAAAGTTTGCTCCGGACACTCTGGTGCTCTGAGTTAGTCACTGCCAAGTTTGAAGTCTGTCAAGTGAACAGTTATGTGAGGAAAAAGACGGACGTGCTTTGCATTTATTGATCAATCGCACATGAATCGGCTGTGACATCTGACTTGTGTTCATGTGTGGTTAATAATGGTGTGGTGTTCTGTTGCTGCAGGACTGTTTTCTGACCATGGGTCCAGCCTGGTACCAGAGTCTGATCAAAGTCCTGTTGAACCGTTTCCCACAGAGCTGCCGACACTTCGACGACAGCGGCACCCAGTACCTGGTGAGGAGGCCATTTTGTTTCGCAGTCTACAGCAAATGAAGCAGACAGTAGCTTTGATCACGAGTCTTTGTTTAGTTATCAATAACTCCACAATAACATTTCAGCATAATGTAAATGAAGTGATGTGAGAGAGAGAGAGACACATTTCATGTGATTTCTTGAATCACATGTCACAGTTCAGCTCTCTCTCTTTCCCATCACTTGAGTTACATTATTTTAAAATGTATTGACCAATAACACCAAAACTATCTTGCCTACTGTTCCTTTAATTGAAATATGTGTTGTTATGTGAAGATAAGATAATGTATTTTCACATTAATGAGCATACAATATAGAAAAATATAGACTCTTTAAAATAATAAAAAGTAGAAAACCAGCTTGATTTTTACAGTGAAAACATTGTAAAGGATTGCACACATGAGATATTGCATTTATATGAATTACAATTGTTCTGTTGCGCAAGAATGGAGGAGCTGCGTTTAATGTGGTCGACTGGGAGTAAGTAGTGCTTACTAACAGCAGCAAATCAATTACAATGCACAGTATTGTGACACTGTTTTGAGATTTGTGGGTGTGATACAGAAGCTTCAAAGAGACAAAAGAAACACTTCTGTGTACACTTAAAGAAAAACCTCCAAAAGAAGATTAAAATGATAAGAAACATATTTGTTTAAACCTTTTTTTTTCCTCCAATCCTTTTGTTTCAGGCTGTTCTGAACCAGAAGTTTACCGACTGCTTTGTTTTGGTCTTCCTGGACACCCAGGCAGGAAAAACAGTGAGTTATTACAAGTCAGTGATTTATATTGTGGATTTATTGCAGTACTGCACAGACGTGTTCAAAAGGTCTTTTCCTCCTGGATCAGAGTCTAAAGGTGGTGTTTCGGGAGCCGCTGCCGTCTCAACCTCAGGCGGGCAGCAGCAGTCCTCCTCCTCAGCTGGTGTCCATGTATCATCACCTGGAGTCTGTCATCAACACCGCCTGCTACAACCTCTGGACTGGACTCTTGTAGAGCTGATGTGTGACCATGCTGGAGGCATGGAGACAGGAAGTTACACCAGAGGGGAAATGGAGGACAGTGTGTTTGTGAGTGTGTTCTGTGAGCGGCTTCACCACTCACTTCACTGTTGTCGCTGTGATAGAGCAGAATTCTGAATGATGATGATGATGATGATGTTGTCACTCTAATGTTTTGTAACTTTATTATACAAAGTTTTTACAGGTCAGAGAATTAACACTTCAGTGACTCAGTTTGCTCAAACCTGCCATGTTGGCACGATAAACTCATAAACCCTCATTCTACTCCAGAGAACTCCAGCACATCCCAATAAAAACATTAAAAAATAAACAATTCATTTAAGTTCATTAGCTTTTCACAACAACAATGTTGGCATACAGACTTACAGCTTCCTGGTCGGCAGTTAAAGGGGAAAATGAGGGGAAACTTTACCAACAATGATCGTGCCCTTAACTTTGTCACATACAATCAATGATTTATTAATATCAGTGCGTCTTAAAATACAGTCAAGTCTTCACATACGTGCACTTAAACATCATTAAGAAATATAAAAATGGGACAGCCATTGTCAATTATGTTTCCCATACCTGCCGATCGGGAAGCTGTGAATCTGGACGCTAACCTGAGTGTTGCGATTAAAGATAGTGCCTGATATGAAGTGATCACAGTACAAGCAGAGTCAAGATGTCTGACATATTCCCTGAATTTGAACAGCACAGTTTCCTGCCAAAATGGCGTTGAAGTTTTTTTTTGTTTTGTTTTGTTTTGTTGTGATGCGTGATGTCAGCTCCTGGAGCTCTATTACAGTATATTACAAAATCAATCCGAGAGCACAGACCTATAAGACACCATGCATCATTCAGAATTCAGCTCAGCAGGCATCAGCAGTTTCTCTCATTTCAATCAATCCCAGCAGCACATCACAGTTTTAGAGGAAAGTGTGGAGTGAACACAGACTTTCAGCTCAGATTCTCTTCTACTAACTGAATTCTGCTGAAACTCGAAAATGGGAAAAGATTTGCCCGCGTCTATCACACCACATCATGACCAAAACCCCGGTGACCAGTTTCAGTATGTGTGACTACATGTAGATCAGTTTCAGCCTCAGACCCTGTGCCTTCTGATAGCGCCTCCATGATTGTTGTATAATTCATACAGAGTGACAGGCAGCTGCGGTGTCAGTGCAGAGTGAGACTTTAATGATTACATTTCCTCAAGTGACAGACCTGCTCCCTGTTTCCACCTCACTGCCCTCAAGTGCCTTCTGCTGTTTGTTTGATCCTTTCTTCCTCTTTTTTTTTTGTTTTTTTTTTGAGTTTTTCAAACGTCTGCAGTGATGCTGTTGTCATTCCATCAGACCTGCACACACACACGCACACACACACACACACACACACACACACACCTCCCTCTGCAGTCAAAGTGCCTGTGTCAGTTTGGATAAATGTGACAAATATCGCCTTTCACAAAGCAAGAAAATGGGTCACATTAACTCTGATGATTTGCATAATAACATGCCACATGTCATCAGAGCTGCCTTTTCCACAGCAGTGTTCAGGCTGATGATAAGTGTGACTCGTGTTTTCTGAGGCGGCGGCGGTGAGGCTGGTTAATCACACTTTAGTTTACAAGAGGGCATGAAGTCGTGAAATCACAGAAAAACAATGATCGCCACTCAAAAAAAAACAAACAAAAACAAACTGCTTGTTTCTCTGAAACAAACCCAAACATGTAAAATAGAAGAATTCAGTTCCAGTCTTTGTTAAATGCGATGCAAAAATGTGAAGTAGAACCTGTTGACACTGTAATATAAAAACATGGCAGCCGTCGCTAACTGTATAATGTATAATTATGAATGTACAGAATACTTTATACAGTATGTAAAATGATGAATAAAACAGAAGGATAAATGAGAATGTGCTGAATTATTTTTACTTCCTCTTACCTGTGTGTGTGTGTGTGTGTGTGTGTGAACCAGACCACTAAAGCAAACTTTAATAATAATACAACAACAATAATAAAAATAGTAACTTTATTTATAGAACCCCTCAAAACCCAAATTAAAAAGTGCATCACAAGGTGGCTATAAAAGTCAAAACATCAGAATAAAGTCAAGACAGTAGTTAAACAGTTTAAAATTCAATTGTTATTTTTAAGAAAGAAAGGAAATTTCAAATCAAAAACAGTTTTGGTAAATTCCCAAAAAGTTTTAACCATTAAGAGTATGACTTCAAGGTCTAATATGCAACTTTCTGCCTTTAGAAATCAGTAAACGAATATCACCTGTGTGATTATTCAAGTAGAAGATTGTATTTAAGTACATTTTACCCATTTATCTATAAACTCAAGACTGTTAATGCCGTAACAGTCGCGCATCGCTTGACAGGCTTCAGATTTGGCAGGTGATTTACTCGGGACACAGTGTGCAGTGCTGACGTTGACACTATTGGGATGGGAAATGCAAGGAACGTCTGTCTGTCTGTCTGTCTGTCTGTCTGTCTGTCTGTCTGTCTGTCTGTCTGTCTGTCTGTCAGCGACCATACAAACACACCTGAAGCGTAAAAAGAAACGAACCAGCAACACTAAAAAAGTCAATAACCAAGCACACATTGAATGGTACTGCACTGGGGTTTGTAAAACAGAGTTTTGTGTGTTCTTGCATTTGTTACCTCTTTAAGACCTTTTCTGGCCCCAACACTGAGCTGGTCAGGACCAGTAGTCCTCATGGAGACTAAAACCTGGTTCTAATAAGGCAGAACCTCATTTCAAGGCAGCTGGTTAAGTTTAGTTTTAAGAATTGAATTGTGGTTGTGGTTAATTAACTGGTTCTGGCTACAGTTAGGGGAAGTGGCTGCCCAAATGAATGGAATTCAATGCAGGATTCTCTGCGTGTGTGTTTATTTTTGTGCTTAAATCAGTGGGAAATGTTCAGGTTTGGAGTTGAGTCACCAGCTCCCATCATTCCTTGCTGTGTGTCCAGTAATTTTTGATCCATCCCAGACCCCCCTCTGTGGAGCCTTCAGTGAAGAGAGAGATGATGATGATGATGATCAGACTTTTGTTTGTTTTTGTTTTTCTAAATCTGTTCCTTGAGCAGATAAAAATCCAAAGCGAACTCACCCAGGGGATGGTACTCACAGCCGATGTATCCCTGGTAGTTGAGTTTTTCTAGCATGTTGAACAGGTAGTTGTAGTTGAGCTCCCCGTCGCTGTCGGGCTCGTTCCTGCCTGGAACCTGAGCGACCTGAATGTGACCTGAGAATCACAAAGCTCTGCTTTGACTGATGCATTATGGTTTTTCAGTGTTTATGTCCCAGCGACTCTCCACTGCACTGCATTAGAATTGTTAAAGAGTTTTCTTAGGGAAGGAAGAACAATCTGGCGCTGCGGCTCCATTACTTTCCTGACTAAATCGAAATTTGAGCCATGAAAAAAAGCCTTCTAAAGCCACGTTCTTACCTCCAAAATATCAATATCTTCAAAGATTCTAACCCATGTCAGTGTGTCTTTTTCTACCTCTAGTTCTAGATCACCCTCCCACACCAAAGTCCATTGAGAAAATCAGGAAAAACTAAAGTTGTTAATCCACTTATGCATCCATTGGTAAGCTTAAATGTGTTATTTAGTGACCTTGCTGTTTGAAAAACCTTTGTTTTGGATTTACCTAAGTGGCACAAACTTATGAAACGAGGCAGCAGGAGACCAGCAGCTCCCGTTTCCCTGTGAGCTAAAACGCTGATTTTCTCAATGGGCTTTGGTGCAGGAGAAAGAGTGCTTTACAACAACAAGATTGTCTAGCAGTGAGGTACGGCAGCCCGCATATCCTCACAAACTTGAACCGTCCTTTAAATATAACAATGTTTTGATGTTACCATTTTTGGAAGACGAGTCATTTGTTTTCCTGACGGTAACCATCGGATGAAAGTGGCATTGGAGAGCCCAAAATTATTTTTAAAGGCACAGCAAACAGCACAGGGTTTAATGGACCATGAGATGGAGACAAGGCTGTGTTGTGTTGGTGCTGAGTCACCTTTACTCTCACACACACACACACACACACACCAGCCATTATGTACATCATTTACTCTGTGGGTGAACAAACTTCCACTCCATTACTAGTATTATTGCCTCCACCAGCCAGTTTGTTGTGATTAAAATAATGGCTATGGTTTGAGTGGACCACAAAAAAAGGAAAAAAAAAAAAAAAATCCTTTAATCCAAGTAGTGACAAGTGACATTTGACCCCCGTGTTCAAATCACTCAATCATTGAGTTTAAGGGCCTTTTAAGTTGTTTTTAATTTTTCATTTCATCTGTCTGTGTCCAGAAATAAATACACTAACATGACACATTTATAAACGGAAAACAGCTTTAAAATCATAACATCTATAATATGCCTACTTGGAAATGTGTAAACTATTCTTTTTTTTGTTTCTTTTCTCACTCTCTTCATTCATATGACGATTCGCCTCAGATTACAGCCATTTAATTCGTCTCCTCTGTTGCTACTTCCTTGTTTCTTGTACTTTTTTTAGTTATTCTTTCCATTTCTGAGATTTCACAGACTGTAGTTTTCCGCTGTGGGTTTGCTTTTTCCTTTTATTCATACAAATAGCAGACGTTTTGACAGGTGTCTCACACAACGATCTTTGAATCTAGGCCACAGGTTTCTCTGTTAATCCCCAGCGATTGGCTGCACCTGTGTTGTGAGGATCATCAGCGCGGTCGCCCTCTCAGGGTTTTGCAGACAGACTGACAGCAGTTTCTCTGCTCACTTGGTTTTTGTCTCCAGACAATCAACATGTTCAGTTGAATTTCTGTCCCCGTTTGCCGACTTCTGCTTCTCTTTTTGTTTTGGGTCCAGTCTAGTAGTTGGTTGTTGACATGGGGTTGAAAAATCAGGTTTTAACTGAACAAAAGACTCACCTCGAGCCACATGATAAATCCGTTTTATTGATTAACTTCAGATTGTAGGTTTAAGTAAAAATCTATTTTCGCTTTATCTTCCACCCTCTAGTTAAGATACAATTGCTGTAGTTTGGGATATTGTTTCAAGCCAATAATAAAAAAAAAAGAACTAGTTTTGCTGTTTACATTATCAAGACCTAAACCAGACTGCACTTTAACCCTGAGGTGAAATTAAAAGCAGATTTAGTTTGAATAATTTCTCTTAAAAATTACTAGTGTTTTTTTTAAGAAGGAAAAAATAGATTTAAATTCTGATTATTTTTGTGACCTCACACACAACCACAAAAAAAAACCTTAAATATCCCTTTTAAATGACTTGGAAAATCAGTTTTCACATTAATTGTAGTGTTTTCACTGATCTCACTTTACTCACCTATTAAAGGTAAATACTTGTGTATGTTCTGAGTCAGGTTTCCATCCATTATCTGCCAGTGGAAAACGTCCTGAAACAGTTTGGACATTTGGTCAGTCAACACATTCATCTTTTTTTTTTTTATTTTACGTATTTTTTTCAGTTCCTTTATTTCCAGATCACCCACCATCTGCAGCCTGATGTTGGGTTTTCCAACCTTCTCCAGAATCTCGGCCGCTGAAGACGCAGAGACAGAGAAGACACATTCACTCAGCCTGGAAGTGTCCACAGCAGACGGTGACCGCTGCGTTTTCTCAGTGTCTTACCGTGATGAGGAGAGTCCAGAAAATACCTGGGATCGGTGATCCTGGTGTTGATTGGTTCAATCAGTCCAGTGATTCCCTCCTGAGAGAGGAGCACAGTCTGATTAAAGTGATGACAAGTGCAGGACATGCTGTCCAATTAAAACCTCTTTAACCAGAGAAATTATGAACAAATGATTAAAATAATGTGTCATGGGAATTTTTAGTGGGGAAAAAAGAAAATATAAATATGCGACTTCAGTAAACTCTACCACCTCAAGGTGAACTTTAAGATTTGAAGGTCACTCACAGCTGTGTTTATTTGCTTATCGGAATATTTTATGCCAAACAAAAATGAAAAACAAGTGTCCACTGATTTCACTTTACAACAAGGACAGCATTAATTAAACTCAGTAAATGATAGTATACGCATTTAACTAACTGTTCATTAATGTTTTAACTCAACGTTTAGTAACGTTAAGGATATTTAAGGTATCAAAACATACATTAGTCAACATCTGTGGAACATGTTTCCCAATTTACACTAAGGGTCACAGGGAACGTTAAGGGTACTGAAAGTTAATTCTGCATTTATGAAGTCACAATATTAGGGACTTAACAGAGTTAAGTAATGAATAATGAGACCTATCATACGTAAATTACATATTTTAATAACAGTAGCTTTAGGGACCCTTGATTAAAATATGAAATAATAACTTCATTAACCTGAGTAACATTAAGAAGGTGTCAAGTTAAAACGTGAATTAACAGTTAGTAAGCTGTTAATAACAGCGGTAACAAATGTTAATTAATGTACCCTTATTGTGAAGTACATACATACAAATCTATGTATGTATGTATGTATGTATGTATGTATGTATGTATGTATGTATGTTGTATGTATGTATGTATGTATGTATGTATGTATGTATGTATGTATGTATGTATGTATGTATGTATGTATGTATGTATGTATGTATGTATGTATGTATGTATGTATGTATGTATGTATGTATGTATGTATGTATGTATGTATGTATGTATGTATGTATGTATGTATGTATGTATGTATGTATGTATGTATGTATGTATGTATGTATGTATGTATGTATGTATGTATGTATGTATGTATGTATGTATGTATGTATGTATGTATGTATCATACAAATAATCTATGTATGTATGTATGTATGTATGTATGTATGTATGTATGTATGTATGTATGTATGTGTGTATGTATGTATGTATGTATGTATGTATGTATGTATGTATATGCTGTGTGGGACAGAACAGGTCCCGTGCCTTTGACAGGATGTCAGCAGCGTAGATCAGGTTCTGGACAAAGATGGCCTCCATCTCCTTGGCGACCGCTGACCTGTGTGACTCCACAGGAAGTCTCCCTGCCATCAGGTGGATCCTGACAATGGAACATGGGGATGAGGATGATGAGGCAGGAAACGGATGACATTATAGCCCAACATGATAGATAGCCCTCGGCAACGCATTTGGATGGAAACTATTTGGTTATAGGAAGTATTTGTCACTAAAAAATACCCGGCTACATGCGTACACGGCCTGAGATCGCTCAAAATTTGCAGTGGAGTCGCCCCCTGGTGGCTTTTCAATATCTTCTTAATTCCTGGTTGGAAGACACCCTCCACATTTTACATACGGTCTAAACTGTGGCGTCACCTTTTGCAGTCCAGGGCTTTAGCATAGTTCACGGCCACATCCAGACCCTGTCTGAACTCTGCCTCTCTGCCAGGAACTGCTGCCAGGCCAAGGTCACCTGCCTTTAAATTTCCTGGAACACACACACACACACACACACAGGATCACATGGAGTGGACTCAAATGTAAAGGACCTTTTTTTGGTATAAACACTGACCTTGTCAGCACCTGGAAGCTCGTTTGCCATATCACAGTTTGAGAACGAATGGAAGTCAACGAGTCCTTAAAATGATAGCTGTGTGTGTGTGTGTGTGTTCTTGTATCTTTGAGAGGACCAAAAACATATAAACCATAGGGAGTGAGAACAACTTGGGAAAGTGAGGCCATTTTGGCTTGGGGGTTTTAGAATTATTAAGTGTAGGTTAAGGGTTAGCCATTACGTAATGGACTAGGGAATCCATTATGGGTTAGAGTTAGGGTAAAGTGTATGAGTGTCCTCAGTAAGACTGCTGTGCGAGAATGTGTGTGTGTGTATGTCAGTAGGACTAATTTTGACTCAAAGCTGTCTTTGTGTGGACATTCTTGGCTGGTCCTTACAACTTTAAAGAGCCTTTTCAGGGTTAAGACCTGGGTTTTAGGGCTAAATTTATTAATTTAATTGTTATGGTTAAGGATTAGATAAGGAACTAGGGAATGAATGTCCTCACCAACAATATTTTAAAAGACTGTTGCTGTGTGAGGAGCAAAAATAATATATACCATACAGAGTGAGGACATTTTAGCTGGTCCTCACATCTTTAAGGGGTTTAAGACCTGGTTTTAGGGTAAGGCGTTTAGCTGTGATGGTTGTTAGAGTAAAGGGCTAGGGAATGCATTATGTCTAGGAGGGTCCTCACTATGATGGAAGCGCAAACGCGTGTGTGTGTGTGTGTGTGGGGACAGTAGTCTTTACCTGGCGGGGTGGTAATGAGCACCACCTCCACACCTGTGTCCTCCCTGGCTCTCTGGAGCTCCCTCGGCTCACACTCGTAGAGCCACCCCGCCTCCACAGCCTTGAAACCGGCCGCGGCGGCGGCGCGGATC
This sequence comes from Brachirus orientalis, assembly GCA_016785285.1. Lineage (NCBI taxonomy): Eukaryota > Metazoa > Chordata > Actinopteri > Pleuronectiformes > Soleidae > Brachirus > Brachirus orientalis. The sequence continues at coordinate 71,896 of JAFBJR010001097.1, read as the reverse complement.
CGCTGGCTGAAGTCCGGCAGCTCCGTGAACAGCCACGTCACGTTGGCACAAAACTTCAGTGGAGCCATGGCAGTTGTGTCCACGTCCTGGGGTTTGTCCACACTCTCACTTTAACAGCGTCAAACTGAGCGGAAGCTCATGGAGCGGCCTCCAAAATAAAAGCTGACACCAACTCACAGGAACACTGCGCACGTCTGCTACATAACTTAAGGTAATAATAGGTCTCGTAATCTAATCAAACTAATATTAAACAGCTTTGTTTATGTTAATATACTGTATATCCTCGATTTTTCCATCCTAAAAGAGGCCTGTTTGTTTTAATTTGAAAATACCAACAGATGTCGTCTTTCTGACAGCGGTTTTGACGAAAGTAGAGACGTGTTTTTGTCACATGACAAAGCACCGCGCTTCCTGGCACCGTGCAGATGTGCATGTACACAGCAAATAAACCCAAACTACTGAAACCGAAAATGTGACTTATACTGCAATAGGTGTTTTATAATGGACTTCTATTCTAACTTTTTACAGTTTAATCAAAATTTTTAATTTTTCAGTCTCACAAAATCTTTTTTGAAATGTTATTTTTGTCCAAACAGGAAGTCAGCCATGTTGGATTTCTTGCAATTTACTGTCTTCTACCCTTTTTTTTTCACCTCGAACACATTGGACGTCACTGATGGAGGCAGCCAGTGGATCAACAGCTCCACTTCTGATCCACTGCGATGTAAAATCGCCCATTTTCTCCACAGACTCTTCCATTTGAGCCGTCAGATACAGTAGGTGAGCCGTGTCATATGACACATATGCAGGTGTCCACAGTCACTGCTGGCCTCATTATCTCTGAGCAAACAGCCCCGCTGACTCAGTGCAACGTATGCAAATGCTAACATGGTTTCGCCTCTGACGAGAAGTGATAATCACGCTTTAGCTGCTGTTGTTGCTGCAGTAAGTAAGACCGGTGCAGTAAGACAGGAGCACACGTCCAATAAATAAGAGAAGACTCTGTCGTTTTCATGAATTAACCCACTCAAACTGCATGTTTTACCACACAGATCCATTTTTCCTTATCTCACACACGGAGAACGCTGCGTTCCCTTTACATTCAAAGTCGTAAATGGGAGAGAATAAAAGTGTCTCGGTCGGTAAAAAATTTTAACCTAATTTTAAAATGAAATTGTACTTCGTGTATGAAACAAAGAGGAGAGAATTGTTATTGAGGGTACAGGTAACATTGTTTGTACAGTGGCAGCCATTTTGATGATGTTCCACAGTTTATGACGTGGAAAAAATGGGTGCCAGTACCAAAAGAACAACATCTATTTACTGAAACATTTATTTCATATTAAAATAACTAAAAGCTGGACTTATGTTACACTGCCAACTTTTATATTTGGATTATCCCTAACATTTCCAACAAAGATTTAAACTTCAAGAGCACATTTTATTTGGTGTCCTCTTACTATGCTGTCCTCCTCAGGACACAAATGTGGCAGGGAATGTAACTAAACCCAACATCCCTTGCGATTGTGATGCATGTAGAATTTGCAGAATTTTCTAATCTCTAAATCTTAATTTAAATGATTTACTGTATCTCCTTAGTAGCAGAGTTGCCGTTTGTGTTCTCCTCTGCTTTGCTGTACACAGGAGGAATATTCTCACATCCTCCCCTCTCCTGCTTCTCAAGGAGGTTTTGTCACTTATTCATGTGAAGACGCCTGATGACATCCAAGGGCTCCTCAGTCAGCGAGCTTCCCTCCAGCTCTTCCCTGAAGCCACTCACTGCCTCCTCACATCACCTCTGCGACACCAGCTCACAGTCACTGTCTGCCTTTTCTGCTCTTCACTGGCAGGCGGTCTGCAAACTCAGGCTCAGCCCTGACAAGACGGAGCTGCTCAGGAAGGGAAACGATGACAAGATAATGATTGGTTTATTATTCGATTGCATGGACTGGTGATCTCGGCGTCGGAAACCATAAATTACTGTTAGAAAGTGAGAGCTGAGTGGCAGGAAATGCAGCTAGAGCCGCACACATGCAGGTGATTTTCTGGTCTCTGAGTGTTTCCTACATTTTATCGTTCAGCTTTTCCCTCTTTAGAGTTCACGACAGCGGAACACCTACTTGGTAATCCTCATATTCGATTTGGCATAGATTTTTACACTGGATGTCCATCCTTCCTTATGCAATCCTCCCTTTTATCAGGGCTTGGGAACGTCTGGGTTTAACCCAATCAGTGAGAAGCCACAGGGACAGGGTAACTTGCTCAAAGGTAGCCTAGCCCTTGGCCTGTTGGGACTGGAACTTGCAGCCCTCCAGTTGGAAGCCAAATTATCTTTCCCCTTGTTGTTTGCTTGTTTGCATAACAAGGTTATTTTTCTTCCATCAGGTTGGAGGTTTCCTTTGTTAACAGAGATATGTCTTAATTGTTTTGGTTTAGTGTGGTATAAGTTTATAATATATAATTTTTTATTTACTGAGCTGGCAAACAAATTGACCTTCAGGAAAATGAAGGACCATAGATTTACATATCTGACATGTCAGAAGTATAGACAGTATATAAAAAGTGGATGTAGGCTTCCAGTTTGCAGGGTGAGCCTAACCAGGAAGTAACAATATTGCAATAACCACCAGGGGGCAATACTGGTGGTTGCAAAAAAAAAAACTAAAATTTTAAATTGACTGTTTGGTTAGAACATCACATACAACTTCAAATAAAATATAAGCCAGCTTAACTTCTGGAGGGGAAACTTGGACTTTCTAAGGTAACGTTAGCGATTAAAACATCCGATATAAACCAAAAATGCTTACATTAGAACATTTGAGTAGTTAACTCTACAGGATTCGACAAAAGAAAAAGGCATTAAAATTTAAGTGTTGTAAGGAAACAAAAGTGAAGAACTGCTGAGTTTAGCCTCTACTGAATTCTGTAATTTTGTCTTGGTAAAATACCGGGCTATGTGTGACCGTGGCCTTAAACTCTATTAATCAACAGCAAGACTTTAGTGAGACAGATTTGTTTTGTTTGTTTGTTTGTTTTTGAACAACCAAGTGAGAACAGTTTGGTGAAGGAAAGCAGTTACAGTGGAGCCTATTTTTTGAATGTCCCTGTCTCACTGGGGGGTAATCTGCGGTTTTATGTGCTGGAGATAAAAGAGAAATATACTTTCTTATTACGTTCTGGGTTGGATGAGTTGCTTTTACTCAGCTATACCTTCACGATGGATGGTGCTCACTATTTTTGGATGACTTTCAGTGTGTGCTTTGCTGCCAAGATGCCTCACTCAAGCTAGTTTTTGCAGAAAAACTTCCATTGATAATCTCCTGATGATCCTGATGAGGTTCATGCCAGTGTAATTTTGAGTGACCTCAAAGTCATGGACAGTGATGATACTGTATCTCATCCTGTGCTGATCAGACATACCAAATCCTTGGCATGACAGTATAAAACTAACCTTTCCTTAAATCATTTTGAGAGAAATTGTTTCCAATTTCAATTATAGCACAGCTAGAAGAAGAAGAAGTCTGTCTTGAATAAGCCCTGGTGAAAAAATAATTGAAGTTCCTCACAGTAGTGCTGGAGGTCAGCGTGATGCGATCCAAGTAATTACATTGTCGGATGATGTTTTGCCGAGAAGTTTAGGGACAGCACCAAGTACATCAGATTTCTCTGAATTTAGAAGTAAACATTTCCAGGTTGTCCAGGCGTTATGTCTTGAAGACTTTTCGGAATTTAGCAATCAGATTTGTCTCATCCTGCTGCATAGATAAATACAGGTGTGTCATCTGCGTAGCAGTGGCACTTTATTTTTGTGCTTTCTCATATTGTCTAAATAAAGGTGAAGATTATTGGTCCCAGCATGGAGCCTTGTGGAACACCACATTAATATTTGTGTGCAATGACAAATCATTGTTGAACAAAGTGGACTCTATCTGAGAGTAGCTTAGTACAGTTCCTGAAATCTCAGTGGTATGTCCCAGTAATTGTTGCCTTTTTTTTGGACAAATCCACTGTCTGAGGCCATTAGTCATGTTTATCATCAAGTACAAAACTGTGGATGTGTCTTAGTTGGATGATAAGAACATGGCTTTGTTATTTTTGGAAGAAATTCATATGTATCCAAGATTTGTTTTGTTTCCAAGGTGATTTAATTGTTACATATTCCAGAATAGGCTTTACTCGGGTTACACTGATATAAAGTACAAATGTACATAAGTGTGAACTGTATTTATGTGTAAGGCATTTGCTGGAAATATTTTCATTCTGTTCTTTCCAAACACCATTTTATCCAACTTGCAGTGGCATTGCAGTGTTTTGTTTTTGGAAGTTTCCCTGGAAAAGCAATGAGAGCAGAGAAAGTGAGTTCATTCCTCCATAATGACAAGATGCAGCGTTAGACCCATTATGCACCATGAATAATACAGTAGCCCGAATCTGATGTAACCATTGAATTCAAATGCAATTTTATTTTATATTTCACACCTGCTTGTGTGACACAAACATACTAAAAGCCCCAAACACATTTTTAATCTACTGATTAAGAATGAGTTGTGGTTGAAATCCAGTTTTAATTTTTCTATTTTTATGTGTTTACACATGTACAAACAAAAATTAAATCAAAATGTGATGCATTTTCTCTCCTGCTTAAGAAAATAAACTTAAATAATGAATATAATACATTTTAATATTTATCAGTAAAGCCAGAAATAAAGGATAAACATTGTAGGGTAATGGATAAAAGGTATCATGGATTGTTTACAAAGACAGAAAAAGGGATCACATGGAGACAAGAATTCATTTTTAACAGCTTTCTTTAACTGAAATGATGAGGTCGTGAAAATGTGGAGAAAACATTCTAGTTTAAACAACTGCACACAAATAAAACAATCTGAATTGGTTGATATGAATGTGTTTCATGTACACAGTTGATAACTCTTGACGCACTTTTTTGGAATTGTAACAACTTAAGTGTGATGATATGTCACCCCCCAAACTAAGTTACAATTACAAATGTATGGTTAAATCAGAGATCTAGTGGAGAACATCGGCCTGATCGTAAACATAATCAGCAGTTTGTGTTTGCAGCAGATGATGACGAAGGGTAGAAAAGCATATGTCATCAGTGGTTTTATTTTGTAGGGACTTTTTAAACACAAACTGAGATGATAACAGGCACAGACCTTTACCAAACACTTTGACAACCTGAATTTTTTTGATTTTCTTCCAATGGATCCAGAAGAACTTTGTGGATTTTTATAGAACTTTACCTGTTTATAGCTGTTACCATCTTACTTACAAACTTACAAAATTCATCCTCGTCTGTTAAGATGTCACTGTTATATACATGTATACATCTGAACTAAACCATGTTAACTTAAAATTGCCGCCAAATTCATAATCTGGATCAGATCCGATGAGTTTTGATGGAGATATGATTTATTTTTCCAGTTTTGCCCATTTTAAGAGATGAGGATTTCTTGAAAATGTGATATGTTTCTGTGATGTCATCAGTGCGTAGATTCTTACCAAAGTTTATCATCTACCATCACTAAAGAGTCAGATTGATCCGTCAAAAACTGTCGACAGGAAGTTTCAAACAGAAGGACAAACGTACAGATAAACCCACATCGATGAAAACATAAATTCCATGGTGGAAATAACAAAACCAATTTTTCTGTGGTGACCCTGAACGCAGCTTTGGTCAAAGCTGACAGACTGATCTGAAGCCAGTGTGTCAGATGTCCGTGTGTTTGATGGCCGACAGATTTTTCGCTTTGAGAAAATAAAACCATGTTGAGTATGGGAAACTGATAAACAAAAACTAAGTTATCTGATGTTCAAAAACAATATAAGTGTGTGGAAATTAGTTTTCAGATTTTGCATATCTTATTCTGTACCCAGAAACTATTGTCATGAAGCTATACCTAAAAGTCTCGAGCGCTGAATTGAATGGACGTATCCAACCGGGCCTGCAGTCAAATGAAACATGTCTTTGCTCAAATATGCTGTTTTAATAGCAGAAAACAGACAAAATGGAAAGTCTTGGGGTGATATATAAGTCTCTGCGTTATGTACTCAGTTTGGAGCAACGTGGGATTTTTCTGAGAGGAAATAGGAAAATGAAAAACAGCAATCACTGGAACATAAGAGGACAAAGCGATTTGTTCTCAGATTCTCTTGGATGTGCATATAGAAACAGAATTCAGGAAACAAATTGCTTATTAAACATGCCGCTGATTACTTTCACAAGAACCCTGCTGATGGGCGAGTGTTGCATGGGAAAGCAGGATTGAACCATCAGCTGAAGTCTGGAGACAGACTGTTGCTGCTGTGCAGCGCTGCCCGGGGACAGCAGAGGGAAGCCTCCACGGTCACTGAAGCAAAAATATTCCCAGCCGCAGTGACTCTGCTGCTGTGCACAGCTGTAAATTACACGTGTCACTATGTTCTCAAAACAGAATTAGATGTTTGTGGTTTTATGGTTCAGCTGGAGCTTCCAGTGGGTGGTCGTTGCTTCCCCCAGCAGCTGAATAATGTGACATCCATCAAGGGAGTTTATTTGATTCTTCAAAATAAACAATAACCCTGCAGTGACGGTGAAGTTTCATAGCTTATTTTCATTGTGGTTCTGACACAGGGGCATATCAGTTTGCTAAAAGGAAAAAAAAATCCAATGTATGTGATATAAATTAGAAAAAGAATCTTTAGGTTTTAACCTAAAACTCCAGTAAATTTCATCCAAATCCGTCCTTTCTTTTGAGTTATTCTGCTCTGCTCACATACTGATGCGGCCAAAAACCTAATTACCTCCTCAAAAGAGTAAATTAGGCAATGTTTTTTAAAAAGCACTTTTGACAAAACTTAATTACTCTTTGATTAGCTCAGAATCAACATGAAAAATAAATCAGGGCATAAATGTGCTCCTTTAATTTTTTTAAAGCAGAACTTTGCAAGTCTGCTTTTTCACCTTTTTCCTACGGAGCTCCCCCTCTATAGCCTAATATAATCTGTCATATACTTATATTTATAGTCTGTTTATAGGCCCTCATGTTTATTTATAACCATGTGTATAACCTGCTCATAGCCTGTACATTCACTGCAGTTATAGTCGGTGTACACTTATAATTATAGCATAATATTAACAATATTCATGTTTGTATCTCCTTCGTACAGTGTACTTTTGTAATATATTTGCCAAAGCACTTCTGGATGGATGCAAACTGCGTTTCGTTGCTCCGTACTTGTGACATGTGCGATGACAATAAGGTTGAATTCTATTCTATTCTATTCTATTCTATTCTATTCTATGAATAGAGTAGAATATTCAATGGAGTCGGCAAACACAAGTCATGTAGGTCCGTTTTTCATGCTTTCATGTTTTTCAATTTTCGCCATTTGAAAAAAGCTGCTGCGGTGTTTACCCGTGTGTGGCCTCAATTTGGTCAGACAGTCGTTTCCTCTTCCTCCAACAACAGTTTTCTCTGCTTCTTTTTTTCACTGGCTAAAATAACACTATCACTGCCTTGGTCTTACAGCAGGTACCTGGTACTCAGGTGTGTGTGCAGCACCGTGAAGCACTTTGTCTTTTGACACTGTGCGAGGCTCTTGATTCTGATCTTGCAAGTCTGATTCTCCACTAACAAGACATTTAACCATCACAATGACTCTGAAGTTGTCAAATTAGGGTAAAAATCTGTTATAGTTCTGTTTTAAAATAGTCTTTAAAGCATTATTTGAAGTTGCAGTTGGCAGGTTATCAGCAGGTTATGAAAATGCTTAAGTTTTGTGATCACAGTTCACCCCTCCAGAGCTTCACAGACGATCAACCTGGCTGAAAACAAAACAGATGAATCAGAAGAATCCCTCCATGTCTGGAAGGTGAACGTGTGTTTTCTTGTGCTGAATGTCCGACTCTGAATGAGTTGCGGCCTCATCGCTGAGCTCAGGCTCGCGACTGACATGAGCTCCCGCAAGCACAAGCGGAGCAATCGGGCTCCTGGTTTCCCGTCAAAACAGTAACTAAAGCAACATTCAGTCAACATTTAAAACATATACAAAACGTGGTCGAAAAGTCAATTCAAAGATCTCACATGTTCACGTAAATCTGCAAATAATCAGGAAGTTTTTAGGGTTTGTTCAATAAAATGTATTTAAATTTACATTAATTGTAAGAAATGCTCTGCTCTGTTGGCCAACAAACAGCTTTAAGTCAATTTGATGATTTGACCAAAGCCCCTTCTCCTCACCTGCAGCTAATTATTTCCCCTGTATATATGTATAAGTCAGCTCACTAACACCTTACGTCTGCTGGCTTGTCTTGTGCTTATGCCAAGCTCTCTCACATTCTTTAGTTCTATAGTGGACCTGATCTGACCCCGGGATTCTAGCCTGCTGTTCATCAAATGTGTTTGCCTTATTTGATCTGCATCTGTGATATTTTTATAAATAAACTAACCGCTGCTTTGAACTGATTTCTGTCTCTGTTGTGCTTTCACTTTCTTTTCCGCCAGTGAACTTCATTGTTAAAGTCAATTTCTAATGGAAAACAGCAACAGAACTTTAAATTTAGGAAGGTCTCTGTCATTTACAAGTAGTGCAGTGTGAGAAGCCAAAATTGTGACTGATTTAAATTAGATTGTAAAGTCCTACTAAGCATTTTAGAAGAAGAATTCACTTCTGAAACTTTTGTGGATGTTTTCAGCCATAGTGCTTTTATATGAAGTTGTTTTGCTTTACTCACGCTGTGTGCTTCTTCTGTCTCGCCTGCTCATTCAGGATGTGATGCGTCACCCTGTGTGTTGCAGGGGAATGTCCCCATAGACAATAAAATGAAACACCTTCCATACCAGCAGAGTGTGTGTGTGTGTGAACTAAAGTAAAGTGCGGCTTTCCCAGCATCATTACTTCATGACTGGGATAAAAAGTTTCTCTGAAAGCTGTGCTTGGAACTGGATCTGCCTGACTAAATGTGACCACAGCATCAGGGGATCAATACATCAAGCTTGGTTTCCAGAGAAAGTAACTTCATCACAGATATCAGGGGAGATGGGACCAGATGCTTGAGGAGGACTAAGAAACACCAGGATGTGTGAAGAAAATGACTGGAAACTAAAATGTTCACCGATAAATTTAACGAATTATGCCTCGAGAGGAGAGAGAGTCTGAACCTGTCCCGATATAACTAACCATTCTTTCGAAACGCCATGTTACACCCAGTCGTTGTGTGGAAACAGCTTCATACTGCAGCCACAGTAGTGACAATTCAGTGTCCAGTCACGACACAAAACAAAACACATTCATTACTTACGTCACTTAAAACACAGGGTTCTACTGTAGAACCGAGTGCAGACCTGCCAAGTGCAATCAGTGACCATCGACCACAGATACATACCACAGAAATTAGAATATATACAGTCTCTGTATTTCAGAAATCCTCAAAATCTTCAATTTAAGTTTTTCTGATTTAATCAGGCAACCACTTGGTGCTGCAAGTATTGGCCTTAGTGGCAGTTGAACTACATTTCTCAGAAGTGTGGTGGAAGTATCGCTGTTTCCAGAACCAAATAAACTTCCAATTTTTTAAGTGGCTAAGCTCGGTTTTGATTAAATTAAAGGGTCGTCTCCACATAAGCCAGGGTTTCATGAGCTTTTCTGAGAAGAAAATAGACCTAACAGACAAATTTTGTCATCTGTGTTTTACATACCCGCTATATCGAACTTTACCATCTGACATAAGTCTGATAAAATTAATCCTGATCTGTTAAGATCATAATCTGGATCAAACTGGTATATGATTCTGCATACACCAAATGTTCTTCAAGACAGAAATGCGATTATTTGGAGTTTTGCCCTTTAAAAATTTGATCATTTTTTTGTGACGTCATCAGCAGGTAGATTCTTACCTAAATGTAACGGGGACAGAACTAAACGGTTAATTAAACTGTTATTATGTTCACCAATTTGCCACCGACATGTGCAGAGGTGACGCCCAGGCAAGAAGAAGTGAGGATCAGAGTCTGTGCAGTATGAAGGGCAAACTGTGAAAAACAGGAATAAAAGAAGATAAAAGAATCTTTTTCCCTGTTGCCAGTTGAGTATCCTTTCCCTCTGCAGTGCAGGAGACAGAAATCAGAAACATCACATGGGGGTTGAGGAAACCTGAAATTGAAAATTAAATCTGGAGCCATGAAAACCAGTACTCCTGGAGGAGCAGATCACCGGAAATACTGGGAAACACACACACATGCGCACAAAAACACACACACACAGGCTCACACAGCTGCCTTGCATTGAATACCATTCATTTTGTCAGCCTAACACAAACCAGTGTTTCCCCAACTTCCTTTACGTGGATCCACTTTTGGAAAATGGCAAATTATTGTGACCCATATCTAATTTACAGCTATTTCTGAAACAACTAATATCAGTTTGACAAATCTCCTGCGACCCATCTGAGGGTCCCGAACCAGTGTTTGGGAATCACTAACCTAACCAAAGCCTTGTCCATATTACCGTAACCATAACCAGTTAACGCCCAATCCTAACTTTAACTCAACCAAAATTCAAATGTTAGCCCTGAACTTCACCACTTCCTCATAAATGAGGATCTGCCTCATAAGGACCAGGTTTTGGTCTCCATGAGGACTACTGGTCCACACACACAGATTTTAGCATTTAAACCTACCAGTTTCCTAAACCTGTATGTGTCTTTTTGTTGTTTTTTTTTTAAAAAAGTCTCATCAGACTCACCAACATTCCTCCTAGTTTAGGTCCAACATAACACGTCTATAAGTGGCTGTGTGGGACAGACAGTAAATTTAGCTCATTATCTAAGAGAGCAGGCTGACGTGGAGCGTTTTGTTTGTCAGAATGAGAACTGGATTCTTCACATTAGCGAGTGAAGGCACACGAGCGTAGGAGTGATCTTTGAGCGATGCGAGTGAGACCTTGGATGTGGCTTGTGTTCAGTCTCGCAGCACATCCTGCAGACCATCAAGAACAGACGCACTGAGTGAGGTTCAAAGTGCACTCCGGTGTTCAATACAGAGTGAGTTAAGTATGTTCCTATATTTAATGCTTGGTTTACTAATAGAGGCCAGTGTGCAAAATGTCGGAGCTTATTTAAATGATTTTAATAGGCCCTTTTAAACTTTTCTCATTTACCCAGGTAACTAAAAGACCTTGGCATGTTCCCGCTGAAATTACCCCGGTAAATATTACCCTGGTAAATGCTTTACCTGGGTAAATTTAATACCTACGTGTGACTAGGGACTTTTCAGATTAGCAGGAACTTTGGAACTTGCAGCTGTGTTATGAACATAGTGACTTTGTTCCTATAGTTAGTGAGTATTCAGACCCTCTAGTGAGTCTTTTTCGACAAAGCGACAAATTTAGCGTCATTTTCTCGTGTTATTTGATACTTTTGGAGACACCGATGTGAAAGCATGTATCGTTCTAAAGGTCTTTGCACACCGGATGGAACGAACGAGAGAGTGATTCCGATGCAACGCAGCCTCTCATGAACATCAAGCATGATGTGGAGAGACGAAAAAAAAATATGGGGACAAGGAGAAAAATACATTATATATATTGGCAAAAACTAATGTGAAGCTTCATTTTCCTTTACATCCCCCCCTCCACACATCTATAACTGTTTTACAGTTTATTAACGTGAGAAACGAACACAATCAAGTGATCTACCACTGTGGTAAATGTTTTGACTGTGCGTCATCAACAACACTCAAGAACTTTGAGGTGCGGTGGAAACACAAACTACTCAGATTAAAGGTTCCTGGTAATTTTGGTGGAAAAAAGGCTAATGTCCTAAACTTAAATCTCTCCGTATAAGTGTACAACTGCTTCAAAATGTTAAAAAAAAAAAAAACACAAGTTCTTAAAGGCATTATGTTTTTTATGTTCTTTAGACAAGGTCCTTGCATAATGGAGGCTGCTGTCTTGAGCCACCATGTTTCTACAGCAGTCCACATGGACAAACTTAATAATTTCTGGTCTGTGTTCGCTACAATCTGCAGTTTCTACATCAAATGTCACTAGTTCTTACATATTGGACCTTCACATAAAAAAAAAAAATCAAGACCTAATAAATAATCCAGTCCCACCATTCAAAAACCAGTTGAATCCCAGATTTGAATGGGTATTCATTAGAGGGAATGTGTTTAAGCAGCATTCACTCCTGGGCCAAACATCATAATACATCGGCTTTGTGTCCAGTCGGCATCAGTGAGAACGTTAGACTCAGGTGAACGCATTCATTTCTTCTTCATCGGTTCTAATTTTGCCGGAGTCAGAGCAACCATTGACAAAACTGACAAACAGTAGTGTCACCTGGGTTTAAAAATCCCAGGTTTACTCATAAATTTTAGTGTGAAAGATGCTTAACGTGGGTGTTGAGAGACAAGAATTGATCCGACAGAACCACAAAATGACACACTTCTGAAAGAAATCCAACTTTTTCCTGGCAAAGGATGTTCAGATCCGCTGTCTGAACAAGAGTAAGTCACAAGATATTTTCCACAGTCCATTTCCTTATAGTGTTAAGTCACTCCAGGAGCCTCTACAACCTTTAAGCCTCAGTAGGTTTAAATGAAAAGCTTTTGCAAGTTGTTGATATGCAAACAAATCTTGCTCTAACCACAAAGGAAGTTTATCTTTATATGTACAATTTAATATTGGTACATTATCATTACAGAGCAACAAATCAAAGGCCTAAAGTCATTTGTATGTAACAAAGTGCTTATCTGAACCAACTTTCCTGTATAACCCAGCCTTTTCCAGGTTTAATAGCTCAAGGGTCGGCAGTGTCCCAGCACAGGACATACAACGCGCAGTGTAATTAACTTCCACCTGAACCCCTGGTCTACAGGAACATGCATTACTATTCAAAGCGAGCATACTACACTTAGTTTGGGAAGGAATTAGGCTTGATTTCCTGCTGCTGGTGACCCCACAGAGATTAGCGTGACACTGCAGTGGTGAGATATGTGCAGCATGCTGCTAACAGCCGCATTTCCACAGAGATTAGCTCCCCATGCTCCAGTGATTAGGCCTGAACAGATACAGATACTGTTCTGTTTGGGAGGTCTGCACTGGCAGAGCTTGGTCAGATAAACCAGTTGCTGAATACAAATGACGTGGACATTTTATGTGGTTAGTAATATAATCCGTTAGGTTGCAAAAACATTTTGATCTGATATGAAAAGTTTTTGAAAAGCTTACACATTTTCCCCTAGAAGTGTGTGTTGATCCAGGTGCAAATCTTCACAGTTAAGTGGAAAGTATTGAAATTATACATGTTTTGATAAAATGTCAGTGTATCTACTGCCCTCTCTGGTCAAATGCCCGCTACTGCAGTCACATTTTTACCCCGGCTTACTAAAAAATGCCACTGATACAAACTTTGTTCACCCCTTTGTCCAACCAGCACAAGACTTGTCGTCCCAGACTCCTCCCCCTTTTATAAACTCTAGAGCTGTTTCTTCGTCGTCTTTGAGTGACGGAGAAGCTTCTCTCACTGAGAGCCTAGATTTCACTAGAAGAAGAATAAACCACTTTGCATGTGTGCATATTCCAGAGCTGCATGAAAGTAATCTATCCTTTTATTATGCATAATGCATTAAGCCATGTTTCCACCGAGTGGAACGCTTCAGTTTGCAGCCCCGACCATTCCAAATGGGGTACCAGAGTAAAATGTTACGGTACAATGGTACTGACTCTGTAGCTGACCTCCTACAATCAAGGTAACGCCCCCTGGCAGGATACTTTGCGGTTCACCTCTACAGATGTAGAGTATAACACATAAATCAAACAATATGTCAGAAAACAGTCTGAGACAAGTTTTCTGGATTCCCACAGATCCAGAGAGACGGTGGACGATGTAGACTTTCAGTGACTCTCTGGATTAAGACTTAGGGAAGTTACTCAGGGCGTTGAAAATGTCAGGATACTGCAGATATATTCAGTCTGTCAAGTTTTGGGACATATTGGTCGACCTCTATTTAAAGTGACAGTGAACTCACCGGGACCGAGTCTCAAAGACCGTCCAGATCTCTATAAAGTCTACGAAGGTGAACAGTGACGTTGCCTGCCCTGGTTGCATGACTTCACCTACTTGGATCTCTATTTAAAAAGAGAGCAACAGATTTAACGTTCATGGTACAATAGTCGCCCCAGTAGATTTTGGTATTTCCTGTAGACAAGTATATTTGACTGTGGTCGTGTCACTGATCTTCCCGCAGTTGACATTAACTGTCAGAGAGCAAAAAAAAAACTGTTCTCGTGGTCTTTGCCTCCAAATGTGAAGGATTTCAGAAGGAGCTGGTGATTTGTTTCAAACACACTGTTATAAATCTTTATCCTTAGACATAGAGGGAGTTTTCCAGTGAGGCTCTGCACAAAAGGATTTCAATCACATTGTGCGGTGAGTGAAAGATACTTTAATACCATCTGCCAGCGAAAGTACCTGGAGAAATGCTCTAATATGTCTAATATTAGCCGTTTTTCACAGCGTAGGCTACATTCCTTCTGTGGCAGAATCTTTGGGGAGACCATCTGGTGGCTTGTGTTAGGATTTGTACAACAGGCGGAGGGAGTGAGGAGTAGATTGACCACAGTCCAACACTAGACTTTAACAGCACGCACACTGTACGTGAAGATTGCAGTATTCTGTTCCTACATTTTTACATTTGAAAGGTAAATCGGGAATGTTTTTGCTTTTGTCTGTGCAAAGAATCCCTTGCAGACTCTAAGCAATCAATATAATTTGTGTGTGAGGGAGATCTTTGTGTGCACAAGTGCACCGTGTGACCAATTTAATAAAAACTCAGAAAACACAAAGCCCTCATTTGTAGGTGGGTACAGAGCAGCGGTAGCAGGAAAGTGACAGTGACTCTGAATTTGCTGAAAACAACACCAAGACTGCAGCAGGATTTTTTCATAAAAATAACAATGCAGACAGTGTAAGCCAAGTATCACTATGTGTGCTTGGACACAATAAAGCCTCTTCCCTCAGATTCGAATGTAAAATGGAAATTGTTTTAGATTGGATTTGCTTGAGTGGAATTACCTTTGGGAACGGCAAAGGCAAATTGATTAATATTGTACATATTATTACATGTAAACCTAAGGTGATTCACAGAAAAGGCAACATACAAAGCAGAACATTTGGAAAGACAGCATGAAACCCCTGAATATTAAGACTGGGCTACACAGTTGTGCAGTGGCTAGCAATGTTGCCTCACAGCAAGAAGGTCACCGGTTGGGATCCTGGTTTGACCATGGGCCTTCTCTCTGTGGGTTTTGTCAGTTCTTTCTGTGTGTGCGTGGGTTTTCTGCAGGTAGTCCGGCTTCCTCCCATAGTCCAAAAACACAAAGGTTAGGATAATTGGAGACTTTTTGGATGACCGCAGCCAAGTCTGCCAGTGATTTCATTGTCGGGCAAGAACATAATGACAGAATCACTACAAAGGGAACCAATAACAAACAGTTTTTTCCCCCCTGGCATGTTGGGGGCGGGATTAACAGGGTGACGACAGAGAAGCGTTGTCTTCGTTTCGCCCTTCTTCAATCTGCACACGTCGTCTTGATCTTTGGTCTGATTGGTTGTAGGTTTATCCAACTGCCTAAAAGGAATTTGATTACAGTTGTAATGGATCGCAAACCATCAGGTGATTTGTTCCAAACCAAAGCACCACATTAAGCAAACTTAAGTCTAACCAGGAGGAATCAGGAATACATTCACACAATCTACACATGGGAGATTCAAAGACACACTTTTGTTTCTGCGAAACTGCAAAACTCAAAGCAAAGACTCAGTGTGAATGCTGATGCCAGTTCCAGTGAATATTCACTGGTGACTCACAAGGTGCATGCTGGTCCAATATGATATTACACTGTTAACAACATAATGATTTCATGTCCATTTATAGATATTTATTCATACGCTAATCATAGTGGTCCAAAATGTAACATTAAGTGATACTTTACTCATCAAAAAGCTCTAGTGCGTAACTTTTGTCGCCCCCTTGAGGAATTATTAAGTAACACCAAAACACTGCTGGTGCCTTTACATCAATCTATTGGCACTTTTCCATTGTACAGTTCTAGCACTACTTGGCTTGGCTTGACTCTACTGGGTTTCCATTAGGGATAATACCTGGAACCTGGTGCTTTTTTTTTCGTACCTGCTCTGAAGAGGTTCTAGATGAGCTGAACTGTGACATCAGCAGACTGCTGGCCACTGATTGGTCAGAGAGCGTCGTCACTGGAAGAGTCATGAGCGCGACGTCCGGCACAAGAATCAAACCTGCCATTTTTAAAAATTTACAGCGAGCAAACATGGCTGCTGTACGCAAAAATACAGCACGGTCCAATGACGGGGTGCAAACGCCGTTCTTATGTTTCATGGCCAACGAGAGGAACCATAGAGTCAAGTCCAATAGAGCCTAGCCTTTTTAAATTATTATAAAAATAAATGAAATCCTCCCTTTTCCATGCTCATGGAGCCCGAGACAGCTGGCTAAAATCCAGTGCTCCAATTGAACTGTTATTTTCACGAAATAAAAGCATGATAACTCACTTTTTTTCTCCACATATGAGGCAGTTACAAACATCTCACCTCCACCACGGCCACCGTGTGCAAACGTGATGGCAACGTGTCACGGAGCACACGCTGCCATATGACGCTAATCTCAGCTGGCATACGCTTTACTCTGGTTGGAATTAGCATCATATTTACATCTAATTTGCAGAGGAACTCGTCTGGTTACTGCACGTTTCACGCTGCTGTGTGAGACGGTTCTGCCTCCGCATGTAAAAAAAGTAAATATGAGGATGCATACTCACGGCTCTATTGATGTAGTTGTGAAAAATTATATAGTGTGTGCTATGCATACTGTATATTTAATATATATTCCCTTGTACATGCACATAAACTTTATACCACACTGGTTCTGAATGATTAAACCTCTCATGTTAAGTATTGTACCACTGCAACGATATGGCAGAAGACGTTTATGTTTGCAGAGGATTAATTTGTTTACATGATTATTTATAGTTATACAATATGTAATCTCTATGCTAATTGGTAACATTTTATTATGTAATTCATCTGGGATCTTAGGATTCGTTTTACACATGGAGTTTATATGAAAAATCAATATAGTGTACTGTTTGAAAAGTAAGTTAATGTTTATGTCTTCGTCATGCCTTCTGGCCCCGTCCCACATGGGATTGTAAAATATAATATTTTTTATAGAAAAATCAGAATAAATACGTGAAAAAATGGATTATGTATAGGCACCATTGAAGACGGTGATGTTGTATATTAAGATAGATATAAAAATGAACACCCTCGGTGACCTTATGTCATAAGAAACAAACAATACTGTTGTATATTCAACTTCTCTTATATTTATTCTGTATTCATTGCTTCTTTTTCAGTTTTCTCCCCCCCTCAAATTGTGACAAGAGCAAAGAATTGATGTTTGGTCAAATTTTACATATAAAAATGTGTACTTATACACATAATTCAGCAGATTTGTTCAGGGACTGGTTTATTTATTTTATTTTATTTTATTTTATTTTATTTAAATCTCTGTCCATTTTAAAACAATGATTTGTGACAATAGGCTTAACATTCAATGCTAAATGGCCCTGGTCAACAGGTCTGGACTCACAGGAGCCATTGGGTCCAAACACCAGCTCTTCTGTCTTCCTTTCATTAAAGTTTAAAAAGTGCCAAGCAAAATTAAAACATCACAACTGACATCTTTCCCCCAGAAAATGGAATTTAATTATAAATAAAAAAAAAAGAGGAAATGGAGTGGCTTTGCATGTTAACAGCTAACTGTTTTGTCAAGGCAATTAATTGGTTTATACATATTTCAAGTTAAAAACACTGGGTTTTAATCTGAGGCTGTAAAAACTCAGTCATATGTGTTTTTTAAATGTATGTTTAAACACAAGTGTAATTTCCATCAGTCGCCCTACAATGTTCCAGTGGGACAGAATTAGCAGAATTAGCCTGATGTGGATCCTGATGTGGATCCTGATGTGGATCCTGATGTGGAT